>VWZZ01001602.1:0-20432 GCA_013399095.1 Psophia crepitans
CGGGTCCAAGCTGGAACATAGGAATGTAAATGTAAGAAATGTTAATGTAAGAAAATGTAATGTAAGAAAAAACTTTTTCAGTGACAGAGCACTGGAACAGGCTGCCCAGAGAGGTTGTGGAGTCTCCTTCTCTGGAGACATTCAAAACCCGACTGGACGCATTCCTGTGTGAGGTACTCTAGGTGGTCCTGCCTTGGCAAGGGGATTGGACTAGATGATCTTTCAAGGTCCCTTCCAACCCCTAATATTCTCTGATTCTGTGTAATATCAGTTTATTCTGCCTTGTACAACACACATTGCGTACTAGAAGTAAAGGCCATGAAATATAGACTAAGTAGCAAATAAGGAATTAGATATTAATGGTTTCTTCAAAATAGACTATAAAAATCTCAGAAAAATAGTTCTTCTAGCCGTCTTCTGAACTGCTTTAATAACCAGTGTAGTACATAAGGGAAAAAAAACTTTTCCAATGAGCCAGTCACACAGTTAAAATACTGTATCTTTTAACTGATTTTCAACACTACTCTTAGTCTTTCTCTAAGGTAGTGGCAACAATTCCGTACCAGATGCAATTATATCTCCATTTTGTTACACAGATGTACTTTGGTGACAATAGACAAATAGGAAGAAATGGCAACTATCTTGACTATTGAAAATGTCCGTTCATGCATGTTTGCAGACAAAACAAATGCTACTCTTATTCTTATACTTTGTAGAGCTGTAGTGCTGGCAACAAGCTTATGGTGCATTACCATGTAGAACATGCTGGGACATTACAGTAGATGGATACATGAAATGAGTGTTAAAAGCACCAGTTCTTTGAGGCAGGTGAATATGTACTCCATTTATGAATTGTTTTTCATCCCATAAGAAAAAAGTACTGACGTTAATGACAATCGTTTCATTTCACAGCCTGAAAGATAGAAAAGCAATTTTACTTATTTAATTCCATTTCATGAAAAAAACAGGCTCTGTCTTGGCTGAGAATTGCTGCTCTGACCACTACACAGAGGTAGCTTTGCTCAGTTTTCCCCTCACTGAAACATGAGGGGGGGAAAGGAAAAAAGAACCCTTTCAAGATTTTAGATGGTTTTGGATTATTTTAAAAATATTAAATACTTATCTTAGGTTAACAGTACTTTGTAGAACACAGTGGCTGAAGAAAATCTACACTTTACAGTGAAACTGAAAAAAAAAAAAGGAAAAGAAAATCAAACAGTTTGCATCCCCAACAATTCCCAAACTCTCTGAAGGTATGGTTAAAAAAAGAGTAATGCCTTGTTTCTTTTGCACATGGGAAAGCTGGGGAGGCACAGGGGTGCGAAGACCTCTGAAGAGCAATGCTGTGGTGGAAGAGGGTACAGAGTGGACTGAAGCTCTTGGTGTAGGAGAAAACACAACTTAGATACAATTTGTCTGTGAAAATGTGACTTTCCTTCCTTTCTTCAGAAGCTTTTTCCCCATCTAAGCTCTAAAACTGACTTTTCTACAAACAACACTTCTTCCCTTGGCCCTCCCAAGCCTTTGGGAGAGGTTTCTGTCCTGCAGAAGTTTCTATCCTCCTTGTCTTGTGTGTACAAACATGGTGGGAGGAAAAATGGACCCCTGGGGAACCAGGGAGGAGGAATTATCCAGCATAACAGCAGAGAAATAACGTGTGCAGTCCAAGACATTTGGTTGTTTACCCCCTCCTAGGAGTGATCTTTCAGGTTATGTCTGTATGAAGACGAATTGTTTTAAAGTATAGTTTCCTAAAACACAAGTATCCAGGGACAGTTTAAGCTATTCCCATCCTCCCTGTGTTCCTCCATTTTCTCTCCACCATTTAGCTACTGTCCCATCATCTCAGCCAGCAAAACTGCTTGGGTGGCTGTGTCAGATCAGAAAGCAAGATGAAGAAACAGCATTAGTTCTCTCAATACAACTAAACAGCACAGCCACAAAACCAGTAGCAGGATAACAATCTGAAGCACACCCCAGCACTCAGACAGGAATGAGTAACACTGCCACTGAAGGTTTCATCTCTTCCCATGGCTATTTCCCTCAAACAGCCACTGTACCATGAGTAAGCAGGATGAAAGAATAGCTTAAGTGCTTCTCAAAACATTTGAGAGTTGAAACTGGCTAACGGCAAATACTCTTATGTCGAAACCTCTGCTCAACATCCATATGGAACTGCTCTCTAAGCAGCAGTGCCAAACGTCAAAATATCTTTAAGAAGAAAGGAGCTCTGAGAAGAACAGTGACTGATATATCTCTATGAAAGTCAGGCTCATCTGAGCCTCCATCCAGACATGGAGAGTTTATGGATATGACATTAACAGAAAACTTTTGAAGTTCCTGCTACTGCAATGAAACACTATTTCAGTTCCAAAGTGGTGGATTTTCAGCCAGATTGCCATTTTCCAAAAGAAATAACTGTCGGTTTTGAAACAAAAAGCCCTATGCTGTGAAAGCAGACACAGGATACTGCAAGACCTAAACGAAGCTTGGAGACTCTGCAGAAAGGATGTGTGGACATGACAGTAATTATCAAGACAAAACCCCCTCACACACTGTCTCAACAGTCTCCTCCTCACCTGCACACTTCTCCTTATCTTGTAACATGAAAAGAAAACTCAATGTTTCAGAAATAACTCTACTCATTCTTCGGTCATTTGACGAGTCCACCAGTTAACAAAGGATAGAGAATGCAAAGGATTTACTGTGCAGAACAGATAGAAATTGCAGAACAAGAAGATAAATTGAAAAAGTCTTTCTGAACCTTGGAAAACCCCCCCAAAATGCCAATGCTTCAACAAGAAATGTTTATAGATGCCATCCAGATTCATATATTCTGCAACATATTCTGTTGCAGCTGATTTTTGTTTTTAGCATTTCACTCTTCAAAATGACACAGGAAAATTGTGCTAGAGTGTCAGGAAATACATGACTCCCATTTTGCACACGTTTGGCCACAAATGCTAGTCAGATCATAAAGTATACAAAAATAATCACTTCATGAGGTGTTTTTAATTTTTACTCAATCCTGAATTTTGTGCGCTGTGGAATTATATATCTCTAGGAATGTAATAATCATAAAAATATCATTGTGGTATTATTAAACTTAAAAACTAGATATATGCACATACACACATGTACACATATATCCCTGCCATTCTTCCCCTTTAAATGCTCACTGGTAGCCCACCGCAGAATTGCTGTACAAGTATTTTGCCCTTGACCACTAATTCACCCAAACAAACCATTCGATGCCACTGCTTGTAATGGGGAAAACATGAATCAACAGGCAAAGACAACTAATTTTCAGCTTTAAAAGGAAACAGCAAGAAAACTTCATTATTTTCCTTTTCTTCTTGCACCAGCTGCCAACAAATCCTTTTGACTAAAAAGCTTCAAAATATTTGTGTCCTCAGTTTACATCTCCTTCCTCAGACAGTCTCTCAGTGGAGAAGCATCCTGTTACTAATTTCTACTTAATTTTAAAACCAACAAATGTGAAAACATCTCAGGCAACAAAAGTGATAAAAGCAGCAAGCCACAGGAACCCAACAATGTCTATCAGATGAAATCTCAAACCATCATTTTAACCTGTAAGATCAAGTATTAATTTTCTTATTTCACTTCTGATACAATTTAAGATGACAACAGCATGCAAAAATAGTTTATAAAAATTGCATTCACTTTTTAGAGAAGTATACAGTGTTCTAGTATATGGACAGTCTTTTTTTGCTATTTAGCCTACAAGTGCAGCCAACAAGTAAATGGAAAGCAAATCATCACTTTCCAAAGGGCAAACAAATCGGAAAAGACCAGTAGAATAATTATATGTTCTTAATGAATTCTAAACAATCTATTTTCAGTATTTACACAAAGATAAAGTCATAGTAATGTTCTATATTTAAAATACAGACTACTTCTCTGTGTTCATTTTAGTCCTAGCTTCTTTATTTAACAAGTTTATGAGAAACACTGTCTCTTTGGCCTGGATATGGTGTGCATGCCTATTGAAGAAAAAGGAACTGTATAAAAGAAGCAATGGCAGGACACGGATGAAAACCCTATAGGCTTACATCTGTCTGCTAGAAATTTAGCAAGATTGCTATGACCATCAATTCTTGACGAAAGAAATAAACAATGAAAATCTCTTACTGGGTATATCGGAGAAACAAGAAAAGAGAACTTTAAAGTTATTGGAATGATACTGGTAATGTGATGGGGTTTCCTCAGAACAGAAAAGCTCATGATGTCTGAAAATATTAGGGAAGTTTCTTTGATATAAATTTGTATTTCCATAATGAAATGGGAACTTTTCAAAATTAAGATCCAAGACTACGGACTTACAGAAATGCAAAAGTAATTGTAGATATAAATATAGTCTTCAGTTTATTCAAAGTTTGAGTACAGCAGAAATTAGAGATAATATTATGTGAACTATGGCAAGGACAAAAAAATTAAATTACTCTTTTGTATTTATGCTGCAAAAGTTAGAAACCCTAAAATTATGTTGATGAGTAACAATACTCAATACTGGCACATGAGAAAAACCAAAGCCCAAACCAAGCTCACTGCTATTTTAGACACACAGAAGATGTGCTCAGTTGCTAAGCTGAATATTTGGGAAAACTACAAGTCAGCAAATAGCTGAAATATACTTGCTCGATATACAAGGAAGTGTCAATCTTTGAACCTGAAAAAAGTGATACCTTTTGAAAGGAAAGGCAGAAGTACAGTGAAAATCTTACACTTTTGCTTACAATGGCCAGGGTTTTAAATTGTATTTATTCAAGCTAGTGGACTACTTGCATTGGAACAGGCTCTAGACATTGAAATAATCATAATTCTTCTAAATGTCTTCATTGATGCACATCCTTAGAGGCAGTAGGTGAAACACATCAGTCTCAAATTTCAGTTGGCTGCTAAAGAAAGGGTTTACAAGTTACTTCCATCTGTCTGTTCACTGGCATTTTAGACAGAAAGTGAGAAAAACAGACTGAAAATGGTCTTGTATCGAGTGGAAACACAACCAAGAGGCATTGAGTTGTGGCAATAACTAGTGTCTTGAGAAAGTTAACACTAACGCATATTAATATTTTATATGCTCTGTTTACTTCAATGAATAACTGGAATTGGGATGCAGTTACAGTTGAAAAGCAAGCTTTTTGTGTAAATAGATCCTAGCTACATGCATTTCATTGCCAATTTAGGCTGATTCCCACCTAAGGAAGTACTCCATGCTTTTTGCAATGTATTGTTGATATTTTTAAATATATGAGGAAAATCTGCTTTTAATTTCTTTTAAGATTTCTCAGCAACATTTTTTCCTGCTATGTTTTTTTCCTTAAGGATATTGGTGACCGCTGATTACAAAATGGAATGCAGTAACTGCTATAGGTTTTAGAAATGTAGTATACTGCCAACCCCAAATTCCCCATCTCATGTTTTGTGCTGCCTGTAACAGTTATTTTTTTTCCAACTACAAATTTGTGTGTTTTATTTAAAAAAACAAACCCAAACATATCAGTAATTCAAAAGTTTGAGATTCCATCTTTATACATGATCAAAACCAGAGACCAACTACAAAGACTCATCACAACAACTAAGAGTAAAGCAATTTAAAAAATTTGTTAACATTCTTTTATGTCATTGAAAGGTTAAAAAAATGCTGGAGCTATTTTCAGTATGGTCTCTTTTCTTTCAAAGTCCTGAACAAAACAGAAATAGCTCTAAATTTCTGAATGTGGATATGTTTTGTGACTCACAGAAATCATGGTTTCATTAGTGTTTTAGGAATAAATTACATAATGGATCCAACTTCAGCATAGCTTAGCCCTTCGACCGGCACACTCTTCGCTGGGTTGGAAACTGGTTGGAAGGACGTGCCCAGAGAGTTGTGGTGAATGGTGTTAAATCTAGTTGGTGGCCGGTCACTAGCGGTGTTCCCCAGGGCTCAGTCTTGGGGCCGGCACTGTTCAACATCTTTATCGATGACCTGGATGAGGGGATAGAGTGCACCCTCAGTAAGTTTGCAGTGACACCAAACTGGGAGGCAGTGTCAATCTGCTTGAGGGTAGGGTGGCTCTCCAGAGAGATCTGGACAGGTTGGATCGATGGGCTGAGGCCAACTGTATGAGGTTTAACAAGGCCAAGTGTTGGGTCCTGCACTTTGGCCACAACAACCCTGGGCAGCACTACAGGCTTGGGGCGGAGTGGCTGGAGAGCTGCCTGGCAGAGAAGGACCTGGGGGTNTGCTGGAGCATGTCCAGAGAAGGGCAACAAATCTGGTGAAGGGACTGGAAAAGAAATCTTATGGGGAGCAACTGGGGGAACTGGGGCTCTTTAGCCTGGAGAAGAGGAGGCTGAGGGGAGACCTGATTGCTCTCTACAACTACGTGAAAGGAGGTTATAGTGAGGAGGGTGTCGGTCTCTTCTCCCAAGTGGCTAGCGACAGGAAAAGAGGGAATGGCCTCAAGTTGCGTTAGGGCAGGTTCAGATTGGATATTAGGAAGAACTTCTTCATGGAAAGAGTAGTGAGGCATTGGAACAGACTCCCCAGAGAGGTGGTTGAGTCGTCGTCCCTGGAGATCTTCAAAAACGCAAAGATGCGGCGCTCTAGGACATAGTCTAGTAGGCACCGGTGGTGTTAGGTTAACGGTTGGACTTGATGATCTCAGAGGTCCTTTCTAACCTTAGTGATTCTATGATTCTCTAAATGACACAGCAAAACAGAAGGCATAAGGAAATGTGTATTAGCAATAATATGAGAGAAAGCTACTAAAAATAAGGATGGCTGTGGAACATTCAAGCTACAGCATGGACTCTTTTCTCAGTACCAGGACAGACATGGTAACAAGTGATACTGTACAGGGTTGGGTTTTTTTTTGCACCCCTATAAGGAAATTGATAAACTGCATGCTAAGGTATACATGCACGTGGCTAGTGCTCACCTGTGGCACGACTATGAAGGATTTCAGGACGGGAGACATAATAAAAGGACAGTATTGCATATGAAGATGGCCCACTCTGACCTGTTGTGTCACTAATCAGACTGCAACATGGAAAGGTAGAATATTGCAGAATTAAAAAGGGGGAGGGGTAGTATCAATTTTTCCCTTGATGCTCAAAGGGAAAATGACAGGACAACCATACTTTAATTACTAAATAAAGGTATAAAGTCTGCAAAACTGGGTCAATAGGGAAGATGTAAATCTTCGCAGGCTATATACTTTGAAGTAGAAAAAGAATTTGTGAGGAGGAAAGGGGAGGAAAAGGAATAAAAGAATAGAAGGTAAAGCAAATAATGTGATCAGGGCTGTTCAGGGGGTACCCTAGGACACAGCCCTGTACCTGATCAAAAAGCCTGGAGAAGAAGAGTAGATCTGTTTATATTCTGATCATACTTGTGTCTGACTGCCTTCTATGGTCAGAAGGACTTGGGAGTGCTCTCTCTGGCATTGATTAAGAACTCCCGGGATGGGTGGACTGGGTATCCTGAAATCCAAACACTCAATAAAGGTGGAGGACCTAGAGATGAAATGTGACTTGAGAACGATTCTAGATTGAAATGCCTAACAGTGACATAATAATGTTTTCAGTTTTGTTTTCTAATCTTTTCCTAATAATTACTAATGTTGTATATGCTTCTTAGGCTGCTACTGAGCATTCAGCTGATATTTTAATTTGGAAGCCCTGTTTAAAGACGAGGGTGGAAGACAATAATGCCAAGGGAGTCATATCACCTTTGGAGGTGCTGCACCTAAGGCTTAGCCAGTGACAGTAAGCAGAGGATTTCCTAAGATTCAAGGGGCCAGTGCCATGCCACGATATCTTGGAAGGCATGCCTGACAAGATAAAACCTGCTGGGTCTACTGCAGGTATCCATGATGACTGACACCTTCATTATGATTTGAAGAAAAATGCTCAGGAGCTTAAGTTATGACTAATAGGTGATTTAAGTATGCCATCACTAAAGGTGATGTGATTTAGAAGTAAAGACTATGTGTGCACAAAGAAACACAAAGTAGCAAAGCATCCTAGCAAAATAAGGAGATTAAGAGGAACTGAAATGGTGACACATATGTTACCTACAGCATGACATACTCAACAAGAAAGGATAGGTCATACTTTGTGTAGACACTGTAAGAAAAAAATGTCAGTTTTATCCAGTAATGGACACACATAGTCATGCAGGAAATGTCGGGCTTCCAACATTTGTGTATGATGTTTCTAACAATCAATTTATAATTGCAGAGAGCAGAACATTTCACAGCTTGATGTCTTGCAAGGAACATCATGTAATTTCTTTAATACTGTTCAGCAAGACAACATCAACATGTAGCACAGGGTACACATACACCATTACCTAAATACAGGCACATGTATTTTCAGTTAATTCTCAAGCAACTTTAAAATAAAGAAGATAATAGAGACTTATGCTACAAATAACAGTCATCTTTAATTTTGGGGGAAAGATTTCCAAATAACTTCTTTTGGGGGGAGGAAGTAGAGAGAGGGGAAGAATTCACATCAAGAAAATTAAAAGATCTATACATGTACTTCATACGCACAAATTCCATAAAAGCTCAAGTGTTCATAATCTATAACACCACAGGTCTATAATTTTGGGCCTTTTGGTACAAATTATAGAAACAGTGTGTCACAACTTGCTTCAAAAAACAGGAACACTCTGGTGCTGACTACTTACACGGTTTCCATATTTTTAGTCAACATTTTCTCTGTTGTACTCCAAATCATAGCAAGGAAAAAAGATATCTCCAAAGTTTGTACTGCCTGGCTGCCATATAGGTTGCCTGAACCATCATAACTTTGCAACTCACCACTAGACAGGAGTCAGCCCTGAAAATAACCCTGACTCGAAGTTCTATGTAGGGAGCCAAGAGCATTCAAAGAGCCAACAAAGTCAACATGAAAACACACTGCCTTTTCTCTAATCTTGTTTAGAATACATGGGACAAGAGAATAAAAAAAAACAAACCCAAACATCCATTTGAAGCAGTATTGATCTTACATTTTTTTAAACCATAATTTCATGTCCTCTTCAATCACCTTTTATAACCAAACATGCTATATACCCTTCTGAATCACTTCCAAATTACTTAGGGTTTGCTAACTATTAATAGAAATAAGAGACTGGTTCTGCCTGGAGAAAAGATGGTTTACAGGAGTTCTAAGAGTAGCCTTGCAGTATCAAAGGGGATACAAAGCACAGATCTTTATGGAGGTGGATCCTCAGAATGATGAGAAAGAAAAACTTTCTCTGTGGTAATCAGGCAGTGGAACTGGCAGTCACGAGAAGTTGTGTAAACTCTTCCGTGATGCCTTTCAAAACCAACTGAACAAAAACCTGCTCTGAATTCAATCTTACCAACAGATAAGATTTGAGCAGCAGGTTGAGCTAGATGACTTACATGACCTCCTGAGTACACCCCTACAATAGGTTAAGAAGGTAATTTAAGCAATACTGTAAGTTAGTGGCTGTCTAAAATAAATGCATTCTTTCCTCTAGTATGATAAGCTAGTTTACACCAGGCATTAAACTGGCTCAGTGAAGGCTATTCCTGTTCTATTAATGTATTTTGTTTGGCCATTAAGTAGATAAAAGATCACATGTTTAAAAGGTGTGATGAGATTTCAGTCTCTCTAAGCTGTGATCATAAAAAGTTACTTCAACTACTCTTTCCATACTCATACATCATCTCCCAAATTTCCACTCAAACTGACCAATCCTAGATGCTTGACTTATCTTTGTTTAAGAATTTTTATTTTATTTTTTTAAGATGTCCTCCTTATATTCTTGCAACCTGCTGGCTTTCTTTGATAACCCCGGTATTACACCTCAGGCACTTTGAAAATGATTAAGAAACAGATGTTGTTCCTCTTCTGTTTCAGAATGCTCCTTGTAGTTAAGTGGTCTTTCAGACAGAATTTGAAAATTTATAAGCCACTTTCAACACCACAGATTCTATTATATTAACTTATACATTCATATTATCCCCTCTCTGAGATGAAGAGCAGAATCACAGTAGTGAACATAAGTTTTATCTCCCACTATTCATTCCTGTAGGAATTGATTAAAAAAATAGTAACAATAGTATTACTGTACACTGACTAATAGTTCTTGCAATGAATGGAAAAGAGGTTACTGATGCCCTCAGGAAATTCAGAAAAAACAGAATTTGATGTTGCAGAAAGCTGTGCTCAGAGGACAAAGAAAAAACAGTGGGGAAGAAGACTCCTTTTGCCACTCACACTTTGGAAGTAATTCTGTAAGATCACAAAATATTATTCTCTAGTTCATAAATATTCTTGTATTCCCTCATGGTATAGGAATAGAGGTTACAAGCAGACAAGTTTTATCTGTTATTGCTGTCTACAAACATACAGCTGCAGAGCAGAACAATATGTTATTGATGTCATATGTAGTTCCAAAATTAAATCTCTATGGGAAGCTGTTGAATATACATAGCATCTGAAGTTTGTGCTTCAATTCATCCTGTGCCAAGAACACCGATACTTAAGGAATACAGCTTTTTGGCACAAAAGGCTGTAGTTACACTACCCACTGAGGTGAACAAGTTGTGTTGGGATAGCAGAAGAAAGTATCCTACTGTTACTCCATACTGCCATAACTAGTCTGCTTCGCAATATGGAGATAAGGTATATCAGATGATAAGGCTAGTTTAAAAAGCACACTTGCTCTTACATACTTGACTAGTATAGTTTTAAAAAAGATTCTAATTATTTCATTTCTACTTAATGTGGCAACAGATCAGAAAATTCAGGTAGAAATAGTGAACCAGTTACAGTGACTAGAAATATGTAAAATTTCAAAAAATACTTCATAACAGTATAGGGGTCCAGGAGCGTTGCTGTCTTAACTCATGGGATCCTTATGTTCACGGAAGTGAGATTTAGACCACTGTTTGGAAAGAACATCTTTTGAGGAAGAAACAGAAAACAAATTCATTTCAGCTATACCAAGTTGCTTAAAAGCCTATTCCCTCTATTGGTTGTCATCTAATAGGTATAGTTAGAGACATTATAAAAACCTGTTACAAAACCCACTTTTTTTCCTGTTATAAAAACCACTATAAACAAGCCTGATGCCAACCTAAATTCTAAGCAGTCATTTTCACTGAAGATTTCCTTCAATAATTTCCACTGGATAATTTCGACAAAGAAAGATGGAAAGCCTTGTCCTTCTACAAATAACAAGCTATAAGGAAAAGAGATCAGCCTAGAGTTTATGAAGAATTCATGCCAGAGGCTCCAGGCTTCCACATTCGTTTCACACATCCCATGGCTCTTGCTGAAGACACTAAGGAACAGTGCTCTTGTGGCAGTTTGCCATAAGATATAAAATAAGAAAAAGTTATTTTAAATATTAGTCACCTGTGTTTACTCTTTGTTTCTGTTCTCCTCAAAGGAGACCATTCCACATTACAGCATCTTCATAGACACTAACGTTCATATTGCGCAACTCATTCCAATGCATATGGGATAGACACACACAGCAGTACTTACAGATCGAGCAGATAATGGCAACTTGCTCTGCTCTCAGAGTGAATTATTCACATAAACACAGTAAATATTAGATCCCTGAGGATACTGTGATTTTTTTCACTCAAATAGCAATTACCTGAACTGCATATGCCTGAAATAATTTGCAAGGTCTGAGGTTTTAGCCAAATATACAGGATTTTTTCTTTAGTTATTATGACAGACAAGCTTGCATGGAATATTTTAATGTAAACAACAATATTAAAACAAGATCTAACTATTGATCTTACAAACATTTAAATGTTATTGGAAGGGAGCAGACAATGTCCATTTTCAGATACTACTTTTACAAATTGAAAAAACTCAAAATGAAACCCTCCAGATAACAGGTAACCACAGGACACCGTCTTTAACAGTTCCTACAATTTTCAAACATTACTGTTCATTTTAGGAAAGTGTAACATCATTTTAATGAAAAGGGAGCTTATGGCTTTGCAGATCCCTCAGGCTGTCTTTATTTCTTCCTTAACAAAAGTTGAGGAAAAGATAAACAAGGGCCTCATACGCATTCTGTTTCATACTAATGGCAGGTACTACTAAGATCACAAAGCCACAGACTTATACCAGGCAAGTAGAGGGATGAAGGAGAACAACAAACTAGATTGATTGTTTAGTAAAGCAGGGTTTTGTTTCAATATTTTAACTTCAGTGTGTGTAACAGAAATGCCAGGTGGCACCAGATACATTCTAGGAGAAACTCCATTTTGGCATGTGTACTAAAGGAGAACAGCGATTTAAATGTGGCCACAAGGAAGGCTAAACGTGGCTACCACGAGAACTATAATGCCTTCAGGACTTTTACTCACATATTAGAAAGAGAAAGAAAGAAGCAGTTGCTAACCAGTAATTGTTTCCTGTGCAAAACCCAGACTACAGAATACACATAACAGATGAATTGATTGTCTCAGATCCTTAAAAATCAGCAAACCTTTGTGCTTCACTGTTCATGCTAAAGTATGTGTTTTAGAGAAGTCTATATACTAATTCAATAACACTGCAAGAGATCCTTCAGTCTGCATAGCGGATGTAGGATTTTCACCGTATGATCTAGCAGAGGAGACAAGATGGTGTCCCACTCAGTTCTGGAAAGCTGCTGAAAGCTGTTGAGCTTTCAAAAAAATACAGAGATGACATAACCTAAAAAGTTCAGCTTTGAGGATTTACTAGAATTCAGCAGAGATGCTGCATTCAAACCCAAACTTCACATGAGCAAAGGCTGGCCAGATCCACCACCTTGGCCTACTAGCAGGCAGTCTTGTGTCCCAGCTAGGCAGGCTTTCTGGAGAAGCGTCCCCTCAGACAGCAATCAGAAGTGTAAGAAACCACATTTAAATATATCATGAAGTGAAGGCTTTCACTTTTGTCTCAAATAAATACACTGTCATTTAAAAACACAGTCCTTTACCTGACACGCATAACATTGAGAAAAAGATGTAATTTGCTGTTCTTTCCCCATTTGTGCTAGAACAACTCTTGTCCTATTGTTTGACTCAACCTTTTCAATCAATGCTTTTAGGAGGGTTACTGAACTGTGTTATCTCATTTCAGATGCTAGCTCCATTTGTTAAGCATAACTATCTCCATTATTTCTAAACAGCTCCAGATAAACTACAAAAGTTTAATATTTCTTCTTTTGACTTTGTGAAGCACAGGAGAAACAGAATGCCTATTTTAAGAGACGATGTGTTTTCCCAGTATCTTTCCGCCACATACTGGCTAACAATTATGGTTAACTCAATGGTTATACCATTCCATGACTGACTAAACATTCCTCAGAGTATGAATTCAAGCAAAGAACAAATTTTTAATGTCGGAAGAACTCAGCCAACTCCATCTACCAGGCAAATTTGTCATTTCTGAAGCTTAGCAGACTCACCAGCTCATCAAACACTGACGCTCTGCAGAAGCTCTATCTGGGGATGAAGGAAATGGCTCTGCTGGCATAAAAAGGACTTGTGGTAATGTACCATTATTCCCTCCCTTCCCCCTACACTCGGTTCTCATATTTGGATTACTAACTTCACTGCAGCTTCTGCATAGCTGTACTTCAGGATCATGTTTCAGGATGTAATTAGCCTTACAAAAAAATAAAGGGAAAATGCTTCAGTCATTTTATTTTCCATGCATAAGCTACAACTTACGGTGAAATCATTGCTGTAAAGGGACAAAAGAAAAAATTTCCATGCTAAAGCTTCTACAAAAAGGTTTGCTTCTTACAGATCATCGGCTATACGGGCAGCAGTGGATTAAGAAAATAGGAATTGAAGAAAAAAGTTGTAATTTTAATAAATGTTTTTATGTTAAGGTTATGCTTGCCAAAATATATTATCTCTGTAGAATAAGAAATCTACACTAAAATCACACCATCTGGAAACTAAATTTCTAAATACATAAACCAGTACTGAATAAAATACAGATTTTTTTATCTCTTTTGAAAACACTGCATTTTCCTGTTCCTTATGCAACTGTAAGCACTGAAGGAGAATTTCCAGCTGTGCCTTGTCAGCCTACGGACCGAACATATTGTGCTGCTTTTCATTTTCCTTAAGTGAGCTTTTTAGTTCTCCGAGTAACAGTATTAACTGATTCTCTGCACACAGAACAGAACAGCGCTTTGTCCCCAGGGAAAGAAGCTATTTCAGACTTAACTAAGGAATCATCTAACATGTTTGAACAGTCCCTACTGTTTCTCTGTTTGTTTTAAAGATATCACTGTGATTTTGTTTCATTTGCAACTGGAGACTAAATGACACCAAGCAGAATCTGCTGTTAGGTTAGATTACAAGGTAAAATGTTTTAAATTTTAAATTACTGCTTAAAGCATGGTGTTGAATGGCTTAAACTACATGTTAACTTTGCAAATATGTATGAAATAATATTAGCTATATTTAGCAATACTGAACAGAAATGCTTTTCTAGATAGAGTATGCAATACCAGTTGATCTGCTTTTACTTTGGTATGAATGTTTGTCATGCACTTCAAGCTTAAACTAACTGAAAGTGCAATTAGTTTTGCTGGTATGGCTAAATGTAACTCATTTCTATGCAGTAAATTTAAAGACGAGTATGTGAAAAATCTTCGTAAATTATTTTAACCCCTGTGTATTATGAGAAATAACTGTGGCAATTTAGAAACATGTTTGAATTTAGACTGAATAGATAAAGATTGAATAAATTCTGATACTTGTCTTTCTAAAGGGTTACTACTTTAGAAATTAACTATTTCCATTAACATAATAGCAAAACGACAGATACTGAACTTACTGAAGAGAAATGTTTTGAAAGCTACAAACTACTGACCACATTACATGATAAAAGTAAAGGTAATAAAGATGTTTACACATACTATGCATGATCTAAACATTTATGGGTAAAATTAAGAAAGGTATAGCAATGCAGTCATGTTGAGAGTATCTGGTAACACAATATAATAATTTCATTACATTAGCTATCTATAGTTTTATTTTGATAGGCAATCATTTATTACAAAAGTCTTATAAGTTGAATAGTTTGAATTTTCCCCAAATTAAAAGTTGGCTAGCACTATGCTAAATATAACTTCCTGATTGATAATTTCAGGATTCCAGTCATGGGCAGTAAAGGCCCATGACATTTAAGGCCTTTTTCTTCTATGATATTCACAACTGGGGCCTTAAAATGTCGGACAGCACCTATTAAATAAGCCAAGGAATGAAACTTAAAAACGTAGCTCAGTATTTTGCATCCCAGGAACACCATTTGGTTGAAAGTAGGAGTATTAAGCTTTCAGTACTGAAGAGTGAACTTGGTGTGAAGGTGTGAAAATACAGCATATAAACTCACAGGATTAGTTTATAAAAGACATATTATTTGGATGGGGTGTCCTGTTTTTTTTTTTTAATTGGTAATTATAATGTATTTTATGAAAACAAGTTTCACTTTAAAATAATTGGATTTACTATATTCTTTTACTCTATATTGAAGTTAACAGCAAAACACTGAGACGTAGTTTGTACTGTAAATGTAATGTAATTCACCCTATATTATTCCTGACTTTTCAAAATACATGCATAGAGAATGGAAAAGTATTTCAGTCATGCCATTATATGCCTCTGGTCACAGGAAGAAATGCTTAAATGTTAAAAAAGCACAAATGTAATGTAGCAGTAGTGTAACTACATAGCTATGGCATTATTATAAAGTATACTACAAAAATGCAACCATAATTAAGATGTCACTAACTCAACAAAATGAATACACATTCAAGAGTTTTCTTCGTATATTCAGTTTCCCCTAAGGGCTCTTTGTGTGTCCCATTCAAACTTGCAGAACAGAAATTTACTGTGTAATTTTATAGCCACTCATTACCATGCAAGCAAGTTAGAAACCAAAAACATGAGGTCATTTGTCCTGCAAGCTGAGGTACGAAGAAACGAGCTCTTTCTGATAAAGGACATCACAAATGCAGAGTACAAGCTGCTGCATCTATTAGATATGTTAACTAACAGCATTTTCTGTAAATAAAAGGCCAGCCTAAAGTCTATATGCCATTTTGGAATAACTTGTTTCTAAGAGGTAGAAAGCAGTAAACTAAAGTCTGGATTAATTTCAGAACCCTGCTATTACATGAGACATTATATGGATTTGTGCGAGACGCATCTGAAATTCCCTTTAAATGGGAATAAAAATATTAGCTTAGCTTAACAAAATTCTGCACATTAATATACATCTTTAAAATATTATAGCAAATATAAAATAGTTGAACACATAAACAATATTAGAGAGAAGTAAAAAGCAGACTGTTTTAAGCTTATTTACTGCCAACTTCCCATTTAAAAACAGAATGAGAATTATGCTGTGGAAAGCATGAAAAACATGCAACCAATCAGATGTCTTATATTAAAGAAAAGTTAGGCAACTTGTACCAAAAAGATGATCTAATATATATATATAAATCAGAAAATACCAAGATGCATAAACTTCTAAAAAAAATTTTGATTCAGACAAAACCACAGTTCAAGTTCCTGAAATATTACTACCCTGTATTTATATAAGTAGCTATAATAAAGCTAACTCCAAAGTGAAAGGCTACATATAAAGCCAGGCTGACAAACATTAAGAAATAGCATTTTTTAATCCCCTTAGGACTTCATTAGAGGGAAAACTACAGCCATACTCTAAGCCTTATCTTGGATACAAAAACGAAGTGCTCTAAGTCCAAAGTTCTTCACTAATTCTCAACATCACAAGAATAAGAGTATCTTCAGACTCTACCATCTTGGCTAAAACAGGCAGAAGGAGAAGAGCATTTCCTTTTGAAAATGATTATGTCGTCAGAGCTATGGCATATCATTAATAACTTTGGACATGCACAGCCTTATTTCCACATCAGCATAGCCATTGCTGGACATGCTTTCTATGCATACTCCTGAATCATGACTGCTCTGTTTTGGAATGTCACCTATTTGTGACAGTAAACATATTTTTTCTGTCAGAAGCATAAGAAGGCTCAAGGTACATGGTTATTTTGAATTTCTTAGAAAGTAAATGCAGAGCACAACCCATTATAGATCAACCTTTTTAGACTACCTATGCTTAATAAAAACTTCCACTAGAAAAGCAGATGTGGTATGTCACAAATAGTGCTATTGTGATCAAACTTCCAAAAAGGTCTCCTCTACTGCAGAATTAATAAGATTCTGTTAAAGAGGATGGCTGGAAATAGAAGCAAATGCAACACCTTTTTCACCTATGGTGAAAAAATACCTTGCACAGAAATGACAAAGCAAAAGCATTTGGGGCAGAATATCAGAAATTAATTGGGCATTTTTCTGCTACTTTGCCATTCCCATGTTCAGAAGTTACAACAACCTGGAAGAAACATTAGCAATCAAAAAAGTGATGAAACTTTTTACAGCTCTCAAGAGCTCCCTTGCTGGAAGCAGTAGCAGTTACTAAAGGCAAATGCCTGGTGGCACTACAAATCTGAACCCTCAAATGCAAAGCTAGCATCTATTTCAATTTGACTATTGTCCTTAGGGGCAGAGAGCCACAAAACTAAAACTGCTTACTTTAGCTTTCATAGGGCAATCTCCTTCCAAGAGGAAGCTTGGTTATATTGACCTACTATGTATTGGTCCACCTCCTTTGAAAAGTGCACTGACATGATCCTAAAAACTCTCCAGGTATCTAATTTTCCTCATTTTTCCCTTTCCAGGATACTTTGAGACACACAAAACCATGCAGGCTACATCATTAGTCTATTATTTCCTACTTGCCTCTCTGTGCATTGATTTTTCTCAAAATGAAACTAGTGCACTTCTCAGGAGGCAAAGAAGAAGAATGCGCTACAGAGGATTGAGAAGGAGCTCCTCAACAGGGCACAGGTCCCCAAGACAGCCACAGATGAAGGTCCCAGCTCCTGTTGCTGTAGTACCCGGCATACCTCTTATTAATATTGATGATGGTGTTATGGGAGTATTTGACTCTTTCATAGGTGTGGGTGGACATGAATCTAGTTACAGTGTCTTACCAGGTAAGAATAAAACCACTCTAATACTCAGAGTGGGTCCATTTTTCTCTTGATTTCAAATGAAATGTATGAACTCATGAAAACTTTATCTTAGCTCTACTTGCAACACATACTGAAATACAATTTAATTATCTTTTTGCCAACCTAGTTTTGTTGCCTTTTACAACAATTTTGTTGTTAGCGCATGCAGCTGTTTATTTGTCTATGCTTAAGCTGTACAGAGAATCCTGCTTTGCCAGGTAACAGTAATATTTTCTGCAATTTTTCTGCATTCTCATTTCATTGTAAGTAATAAAAATTCTGTTGGGATATTTTACTAACTTTATATGTGTAGCAAGTTTGAATGCCATTTTGAAGAATTTCTTGCTCAGTATACCTCCTAAGTCAATTAACATTTCACTGAGGCCCTAACACTAGTAACAACAGATTTAAGTCCTTTTTTTCTAGTTGTAGTTTTGAAAAGTGACATTCAAACTATGCCTACATGCAATATTTCAGGAATAATTCTTTATTTCGTAAATAAATTAATAACACACGCTAATAGATGCAATATGAAACTTACATTACAAACAAGACCTTTATGATGGAAAACTAAGCTAAGAGAGAAAAAACCCGCTCACTCAACACAAGATCCCTCTTATGCTCCACCTATATCAAGAACCCAGATTTATTTAAAAGAAGTTCAATAGTATGATTCATATGAAACTTGCCTTTTTGGTGTTCTAGAAGTTTTTGCATGCTGCACTAACATGTATTTTATGGTTTTTTGAAGGAGACATAGGGAAGATGATTTGAAGTCTTAAGAAACAAATAAAAAACCCCACAATTTCATTGATTTTCACTGAAATCTACCTTGGCAATCGTAGCAGGTCTCTCTACAGGCTCCTCAAAGAATGCAAGACTAGACAGGGATTGAGAACCGATAGTTGTTGAGTGTTTCTTTGGTCCTTACTGAAATAAAGGAAGAGAGAACTCTTGCTCTAGGATGCTTATGATTTTTATGTTCAATGTCACATATCAGAAATTATGACTCACAAAACAGGAAGTTAAGATTCACAAGAATCTAAAAATCAGACATCCATTCTGAAGATAAGAACTTCTGAATAGAATCACAGAATGGTTTGGGTTGGAAGGGACCTTAAAGCCCATCTAGTTCCAACCCCCTGCCATGGGCAGGGACACCCTCCACTAGCCCAGGGTGCCCAAAGCTCAATCCAACCTGGCCTTGGACACTGCCTAGAATCCAGGGGCTGCCACAGCTTCTCTAGGCATCCTGTGCCAGGGCCTCACCACCCTCACAGGGAAGAATTTCTTCCTCAGATCTCATCTCAATCTCCCCTCCTTCAATTTAAAGCCATTACCCCTCGTCCTGTCACTACAATCTATACTATCTATACTACTAGCAGCATTTTCCAATTTTGAAACCCCAATTATTAACCAATTGAAAATTATTGAGAAGTTATAACACTTCAATTCTTTCCATAGAAAGAGGTTCAAAGGTTTAAGAAAAGACACTGGGATGTTGTGACGAATCAATACAGCGTTGTATCTATGCTATAGCTAATGAAGACAGACTTCCATTTCAGCACCAAGAGATCACATACTGAGTTAAATCTTCATATACAATTTTATGAATTTTATAAAAAATAAGAATGCCCTGATTACCACTGTTACACATAAAATGATAATAATGTATTTTTATAAGGCTTTTTATAAGTCTTTTAGCATGTCAGACAAGAGACATGACCACTAGGTTAGTAGGTCTCAATTTAAATGACAAAATATATTTTAGTCACATTTCCTTAACAATTGCCATTTGTTGTGAGTCCTTACTTTCAGAAAAGCTGAACCATTTCAAATCAAATACTTTTAAGTAAAGGGTTTTAATGGAAAAACTAACAAAACTTTGCTTCTCCCAAGCTCAGGATCTGAGCATCCCAATGGTCAGGAAATCCAGAAGGGGAGCCAGGAAACCTGCATGGCTAAACAAGGAACTGATGGGCAGACTCAGGTGGAAGAATAGTGTCTACAGAGCATGGAAGGAGGGGCTGGCCACTTGGGAGCAATATAAAGCTGTTGTCAGAAAATGTAGGGAGGCAACTAGGAAAGCTAAGGCTTCCCTGGAACTAAACCTTGCCAGGGAGATCAAGGATAACAAGAAGGGCTTCTATAAATACATAGCGGATAAAAATAACATTAGAGGCAATGCAGGCCCCCACTGCTGAATGAGGTGGGCGCCCTAGTGACAGAGGATGCAGAGAAGGTGGAGTTACTAAATGCATTCTTTGCCTCTGTCTACACTGCTGCAGACTCTCCCCAGCAGCCCCAGACCCCTGAAGCC
>VWZZ01001605.1:682-26470 GCA_013399095.1 Psophia crepitans
CCAATGGTATCCTGGGGTGCATTAAGAAGAATGTGGCCAGCAGGTCGAGGGAGGTTATCCTCCCCCTCTATTCTGCCCTGGGGGTCCACATCTGGAGTACTGTGTCCAGTTCTGAGCTCTCCAGTTCAAGAAAGACAGGAAACTACTGGGGAGAGTACAGCAGAGGGCTACCAAGGTGATTAGGGGGCTGGAACATCTCTTGTGTGAGGAGAGGCTGAGAGAGCTGGGTCTGTTTAGCCTGGAAAAGAGAAGACTGAAAGGGGATCTCATCAACGCTTATAAATATCTAAAGGGTGGGTGTCTAGAGGAAGGGGCCAGACTGTTCTCAGTGGTGCCCACTGACAGGACAAAGGGCAATGGGCACAAACTGGAACACAGCATCTCCAGAGGTCCCTACCAATCTGTGAATCTGTGAAATGCCCAGATAAAAGGATAGAAATTAAATGGACAGGGTAAGGCATCTAGATTTAAATGCCTGTGTTACCAGAATATCTCTATCATGGAAAAAATAATTTGTACTGCTAAAGCTGGAGGAAGAGACTCTGAGATGAATGCAAATTAATGCATTCCAATTATTAAATTTTTTTGTTTAAATAGATCCATTGCTTTAATAAATATTTTTACTACCCTCAGGATTTAATTTTCTGTTCTTAAACTTTGGGTTGGATTATCCATCAAAATAAACTCAGGCATTGTGCTTTAAATGGAAAAAAAAAGGAGATATTACCTCTGCCTTGTTGGTTGCCAACTAATGAATTAAATTAAGTAACCAAAATTGAAGAATACTTATTGTTAGAACCAACTCAGATGACAGAGGGGAGAGCAAGTTATTACATTACTATCTGTGTTAGCAGCCACTACTAAGCACATTAACAGATCCAAAGTGTGAAACACAACGGAAATGGATACTGCTGCACAGAGAAAGAATAAAGCAAGTCCTTCCCATCTCCCCAGCCCTCCCTTTCTCCCTCCACCTGGAATATTAAGATGTATTTTCTCAGTTTGTTGTTATCATCCCAACAGTTCATGAGACTAAGAGTTGCAGCCTGATGCTGATGAAACCGTGTAGTTAACTGGACAGAGAGGGCTGAGCTTGTAACGTGGCATCACTAAAGAAGGACTGCTCCATAGCCACCTCTTTCTCTTCGCTTGCTCCCAGCATCCACTGAATCTCTCCGTGAGGGGCTTCAAACTCACTAAAGTAGCACAGAATTAACGCAGCAAAGAGCAGAGCATAACAGCAAGAAAGGGATCTGAGCTGAATAAATTCACAGGTGTCTGTGCAAGCCTGACCCCATTGCTGGCTGTTCCAGTCACAGTAACCTCCCCCATTTAAATGCTTTGTTATCCTGCTACTTAGCGAGCCAAGTCAAAGAACTGAGAAGCTATCCAAGTTGTGATCCTACAAAGGAACTGAACCCAACTCTCAGCTCTTTTGTGTGGAAGGAGAAAATAGTACTGCTTCCTCCAGCTCCCTCCTCACACCAGTGCACTCAAACCCCTTTGTTAGCTGATTCTGCTTGCTACTGCAGCAAAAGTACATCCGTTTTATTTTTCTGAGTTAGTTCTATGTCTGGTTAGCTATTTGAATGCGGTCCAAGAGGGCGTGGTCTGAAGAAGGTAAGTAGCGGGAGCACACAGCCAAGACGAAGGCAAGGGGCACCAAACGTATGGAAAGGAGTAGGTCAAAACCAGAGGGATTCCTTTTTTTGGAAGTGGTTACCTGCTGCAGGTAAGATGAAAAAGATGAAAAAGATTAAAAAACTGGTTGAAACTGTAAAATGTATTATTCTCCTTCCAAATAAGGAATGGAAATAAGAGTGATAAAAACCAGATGATGATTCAGACTAATCGTAGTTTTTAATAGGACAGAGCTGGCATAAGCCCATTTTTGCTGAGTCTAGAAGCACTGAATGTAAGCCATTTAAATGAGTAAACACTCAGGATTCCCATCAGTCAACAAGCCCTTTACTAAAACAAAGCTTGCAAAATACAAACCAAATAGATCAAATGTAAGCCTGTCTGATACCTTGGTATCTGCATAGAGCTCTGATTAGAGAACAGGTTGAGTGACACCTCAGTGTTTTTGAATTTTAAACAATTAATTCTCAACCAAACCATGCACTTAATCTTACTCATATTTTTCTCTTTAAATGAACCAGGATTTAACATATGTAATGATATTTGTTCTACAGCATTTTGTAGGAAGTAGGACCTTTGCTCCTCAAAGCAGCATGCAAGCACATGACAGACTGTCCTGTCAAATAGACTTCTAGTGTAAATCAAGTCTAAGCACATGGATACAATAGCAAAAGTACAAGAAAATAATGAATCAATACCACAGCAGTCACTGCACTCAATTTATCAGTGATGCCTGGTTTGCTTGCAAATGGGATAAGAGAGGTCAAAGGAAAGACATGAATACTGAAGTATTTGGGGCTGGCTTCTCATTCTAACTTGAGAGAACAAGATTAAAACAAGCCGAAAGACAAAATATTGGATAGAAAATTAAGCCAAATAAATTCTATTATCCTTAAATCCACTGTACAATTGCTGTAAAATTGCAGTACATTAAATGGGGGAAAACATCATAGGTTTGACAAGTGAAGGCTCATGCAGTTTTAAAACCCAGAATTTTCAATGTTCCTGGGACTTGCTTCAGAACAGAAAACAGTTTACATTTTCTTTTGTTTTGCATTGAGTTCCATTATTTTTTCTGTCTTCAAAATTTTTCTTTAACTGCATATCACACATCAATAAAATAAATTCATCATTAGTTTTTGTTTTTTTCTTGCGAAAGTCATTCATTTCAAAAAAGGATGTGAAAATAGAGCTATCCATGCTGCACATAAACTCTTCCATGCAGAATTTAAACTTGGGTTTGGTGAATTTTTCTCAGCCTCCAGGCAGTAATTTGCTGAGGTTCATTTAATCAACTGAGATGCTATTATGTGAACAACCAGCTGAAGGAAGTTTATTTCTAATACCCTTCAAGAGAACCATCAGAGAATACGCCCTTACATCTCGATATTACAAGTAGTATATTAGAGAATAATCATTTTATACTTACATAAATTCCTATACTTATTCCTGGAATTCTAAGATTAGGAATATAAGAAACTGAGATGGGGATGTTGTTCTTTCAGTATTAAGAGTGTGATCCAGCTTCTAGTCTAGGAATGTAATGTTTTGTTAATTAAAAAAAAAAAACAACACACACACCAAAAGAAAAAAGATCTAACATGAATCTTATTCTGTGCCTGAATCTGGTTTAATTTGTAGTACAAATATAACATTACTGACTGTACGAAATGGCAAGTAACTACACATATAACTTCACTTTCAAGAGTTAGTTGCCCTGCAATCCTGTCATTTATTGCAAGGTATACAGCATGACCTGAGGGAAAAAACTTTCTAGGCCCAACTTCTAAGCTTCTTTGCTGTTGTGGCTTGGTCCTAGGCACCTTGTTTATTTAGACTGTGTTTGACACTGTTACACCCAAACCTTATCTGTTATGACAGGGGCCTTTACATTATAGCTGAGTACAAACAAATATTATCAAGTTCCCTGTGGGAAAACACAATGTAAGTTCTGCACTGAGGCACACCACACATACACCAGTCTTGTACAAAGATGACTGTAAGCTACTTCTTTACATGTTATACATTGATTGCCTTCCTTGTGTATCCATTCAGAACCAAATTCTCATTTAAAAATCAAAATGCTGCAGGGTCTAATTATCAAGGCTCAGATTAGTGTTTATTATGCAGTTATTCATCTTTATAATTACTAGTCCCAAGCTTCCAGGTTTTTCTCCCAGAAAGAAAAATAAAACAAAATTCAGATTTTAATTAGACTATTTTGAATATTATTAAAATGGAAAATCATGATTTTCTCATGCAGCAATCACTGCAAGTTGCTCTGCTATTCAACAGCACCTTTCAAATAAACCAATTTTTTTTTTCCCCAACCGGGACCATCACTACTGACATCCCCCCCTCGTACTGTAATGCACAGATGAGCCTCTGAAGGCATGGCAGAAGAGACTAATGCTTAATTTTTCAGTTGCTTTTCATAAGGCTGTTTCAAAAGACCTCAGAAATGATCCCAATAGCTCTCCCGTGAGGTGAGTTGTATGCAGAAATCCAAGTCATAGAGAAAATAATCAATTAGACTATGAAACCATCCTGCAGTCCTAGCCCACAAAATTCCAATGGATCTTGGTTTAACAAAAAACCCTGAAAGTGTGTCTATGCCATATAGCCAAGCGTGCAGCAGACCCTTTAACATGCAACACACTGAGCACCCAAACAGTCCTTCTGCCACGTCAAGCAGCACTACCACACATTCTGTTTAAAGTAAACTTAGCGCAACAACTTTAAAAAGTATGTGGAAGCAGACATGTCTGTTAGCGCTGGACTTGCAGTGGTAATGAGAAAAAATATAAAGAAAGAAGAGCCCTCAGCCGAGATTTTTGGATGACTGTAAAAGTAGATTAATCAGCTGTTCTGTCACATAAGCCTGTCAGCTTATCTTTAGTATAAATATTTATCAAAAAGCTGCGCCCACAGATGGCACTTGAACAGCTATATTTTGGCATCTTTGCTTGTGCCCCTCACTGCAACACACAGATTTCTGTAAAATATTACAGCGATAGCCACAAGGTAAACTTTTTCAAACCCTAAAAGCTTCACTTCAGGTGAATTACTTCACTCTGCAATTGCAGGGGAGGTTTGCCCTGCAAATGGATAAGAGTGACTGCTTTAGGGCTCCGGGCAGTGGAGCGGCCAGAAGGACTCTGCCGCACCTAGGGCAGCTCGGCAACAAGCAGGGCTCCTCCCCTGTTCTGCTGTGCTCCAGCCTTGCTGAACCACCCTTTGGGTGACCAGCTGGGACAACAAGAGAAATCTGATATGTAGTATTGAAGAACTCACTTCTTTTTTTTTTTAAAGCATCCCCTGCTCCCTCGTTCTACAGGACACTTGTGCTGTCGCTTTTCTGCAGTGCTATTTCATACTCAACGAGACGGAGGGAGAGGTCCGGCCCGGCATGTCTCGCCACACGACGCCTGGCACAGGCTGTACCTGACCAACATGGCGGACGAGCCCACCAGGGTGGGACATCCACTCGCCTGCCCACACCCACCAAGCTCTGGCCCCTTCGTGCAAAACACCAGCGAGCACACTGCCCAAACAATGCGATGTCGCTTTCATGGTTAGTAACAAAAGGATTGTTAAAACTTTACCTAATAGCTCGCCTTCCCGCATTGGGCTGCATCCAGCATCTCCTCATACAGGGTGCATCCCCTCCTCGACGCCCCTGGACGGGTGCTCAGGGCCACAGCTGCTGTCACGCCGCTCAGGGACGAGACTTGCGCCTCGCAGTGCCGGGGGCAGCAGAACCAGGTTCCCCTCCAGGAGGCTAGGGGTTCCCCAAGGGGTGCCAGAGCAGTGCATGGCAGCGTCCCACCGCCCCGGCCAAGAGCAGGGCAGCCCGGGGGCAGCCCCAGCCCCAGACATGTGGTGCCTCCCAGGGGACAGGCCAAGGGCAGGCCGGACCATGGGCCCGGCTTGGCGGGGGCAGTGGCCGGGCAGGGCTGGCCTGGCGGGGAGTGGCGGGTGGAGAGCAGCAGCGCTGCAAGTTCCCAGGGGCAGGGACCAGCGGCCCCCGGCCCGTGGGCTGGGACGAAGCGATGGTGCCTGCAGGCCTGGCACACACCCTGGCGCACCAGGCGAGGCCTGTGGGGCTCACTCAGCCGAGGGATAGCTCCCTCGTTGCACCTCCGCAGCTCAGACATCTTTTGTCCCATTTATCTCCTTCCTTCCACCAGCGGGTGCCTAGAAGCTGCCCTCAGTGTCCCTTTCCCTCCTTCTCCCAGTGCTTCTCACACACTCCGGTGCTTTTTCTGCAGCCAGGAGGTTAATTAACCCCACACGGCCTTTCCTGGTGTACCCATGCAAGGCAGCAGCAGGAGCTGCCCCAAAAAGCCTGGGGTCCAGTGCTGAGATTGCCCTCTAGGAGCCCCTTGTTTCGTTTCTGTAAGAATAAAAATCTAAACTGCATCAGAGATGTATTAAATTACATTTGTTTGTGATATGAAGGAGTAAAGATGTACATATGAACTTGGGAAGGCAAATAAAAAGCAGGATAAGCTTTTATTGTCTTAGACACGCAGTAATCACAAAACTTACCACTAAATTTGTCATCATCAGGACAAATTTGTCAGCATAAACATAGGAAATTATTGGAGCAACAAAGTACTGGAACCATGCTTTTGGTTCTTACCTCTGTTGTACAAAATGTCAAAATATTTTCTTTCTTTTTTTTACCTCCATTAGTATTTGGATCTATTATTTAATACTGCAGGAATGTTAGATAATATTTTCTTGTATTTATCATGTAATAAAACCAAGAAAAAATAAGGATTAAATGGAAAAGAACATGACTGGCCATTTGAGAGGCCCAAGCTCTACCGAAAGCTGAAGGTACAATGCTTCAGTTGTGACAGCATAGCCTGATATGCACAAAGGTTAATCAGCTCTCCTTAAATAATTACTGGTCTTCTTCGCGTAGCACTTAAAAACACACAGTGTTTTCCTGTACTGTGAATGCTGTGTACACTGGACTGGCAATATCTAGCTGGCTGGGACATGTGCCCACTCTGTAAGGGTGACCTTGTTTGAAGAAGGCATCACTTTCTATTATCACTCTGAATTAGAAATCCATAACCTTCTACTTCCCTGACAGTTATAAAAAGTGTCATTAAAAATGGATATATTCATGTTGCATGTGCGTATTCATTCTAATACACTGCAATTTTTTATTCATACTTCATTTCCTTTTTATAGACCTAGTTCCCAGCGGTGTCTTGCACTTCTCAGAAATATCCTTGCATGCTATACCAATCTTAAAAAAACAGTAAGTGGAGATGAAAAATAGCCTCTACTGAAGTTCCTGCTTAGTCGGTGCTTCTAGGGCAGGGTCTGTGTGTCCCCATGAAGTAGTTTTGACTATATTGATTTGATAGGTAGGTTTCAACCAGAAAAATGAACCTTGTCTTTTTTGTTTTAAAATATGAGAGACACCAGAAATCTGGGGTGTGTGCTACAGAAGAAGGCTTCTTTTGCCTGAAGACTAGTGTGTTAATTAGAATGAGGTTAGCACAACATATAGTTGATTCCCTTTACAATATGTTTTTTCCTCTCTGCTGTAGGATCTGTTTTCACAGAAGCAGCTATTTATGAACCAAGTTGTCGTGTTCTGTCAGGCAATCTATGACACGATTCCTATCCTCTGACAGCTGCTACTTCTGATTACTTCAATGACAGTTTGCCTCAGGATGGTCATATCAGTCTTTTTCACTAAAAAAAATATTCTCGACTTTGATTCCCTTTTCATCCCATTGCACAAAAGCCTTCCCATCTTCAGGGGAAATCCTAATTGTTAGCTGTGCTATTCACTTTAAAAGAAACGCTCTGCTTCCTGTTTACTTCCTATTTTGACAAAACATGAGCAGAACAATTCAGCAACCATTCTTGCCTGTGCAGCGCTTCTCAAAAGGAGAAATAATGGATTCAGTCACTATGTAAACCTCTTGTACAGCTTGCAGGGATTGGAAACACAGGTAAGGAACTCCTGCTTTGAGTTCTCCTTTTTAATGGAGTTCAGCCTGGCAATTGCACACAATTATTGTTTATAGCAGAGCTTTACATTCCTTTGTCCCTTGAAATTCTGAGCCCAGACTACCACAGATGAATACAACTTTATATAGGTAAAATGTGATGAAAGACAGACCCTGCAGAAGCAGCATTGCATGAGCCACACCCACACTGTGCCTGCCTTCTCTTGTTTTCATGAATTCTTCATGCCACTTTCCTTTCTGTGCATGACAGAGAACCCTTCATGAGATGCATGCAAGAATCTAAGATCAATGAAGCAGCTGCTTGATGTGTCTTGATAAGTTGAGAGGCTAGAAAACAGCAAGTTAAAATCACTCAAGAAGAACCCCTGGTTTTTGTGACACCTGATGGTCAGAACAAGCAAAGGTAAATGCCATTCCCTGCAAATATACCTTTCCAGTGTTACCTGAATTCAAAGCTACTTTTTCTAACAGGGAGTGGGAAAAGATGGAGTGACCTTTGAGGTTAGCTATAAAAAGCTCATTCCTGCTCCAAGGCAAAGAATGTCATAAGGAAAGCCCAAGTGCTCACCCGTCTAAACTCTGTGCGAAGGAGACAAGTTCGTCACCATTAGGCTGCTGCTCCCTTTCAGATCAATAACTGGAAACAACTGAGAAAGCAATTAAGGAAAGATGTAAACATGTGGTGGGGAGTGGGCTAATGCATCGCACTCTTCCACAGAGGAGGGGAAAGAACTTAAGCCTGCAAAATACGCTGAAGTTAGGTCACAAAGTGTCAGCCTAGCATTTGGCTTGCTCTAATTCCATGTAAGGGAAATCTTACTCTCAAAATGGGACTTTCCCATATCCAATTCAAAGCACAACTCCTTAACACAAGCATGCAAGTATTTTTTTCCTACTTCTTCAATCTTCTTTTCCTCTGCAGATCTACAGATGCTCTTTTATAGCTTGTCTATCAACAGAGTTAGTCGTTAATTAAGCTGCAGCAAGGCTGAATACAGCCCTCAATTATATCTTACAGAGTACAAAGATAATGGGAGTTATGAGTTAACAGCATTTGCATTGCTGCGTATGCACTGCTGATAAGGCAGCAAGAGGGGGATCCAGTTAGCTTTCAATTCTCAGTTTCATTTTATAGGAGACACAGTTAGAGAAGTGCAAATATCTTTAGGCTTATAAATGGTCAGCAGAATTATGAAGTTAATGAGGATCTTCAAATATCTCAGCAATGCATTAATTTTTCAGTCCTAAATCATCCAGCTAAAGTTTCCAATTATAGGTTTCACAAGCTGAAATCCTGGCTCCAGCACAATTAAAATGAGTTTTCTCATTGACTTTGATGGAATCTGGATTTCGCTTTTTTATGCATGTGTTGTTTCTGTAAATGAGTGTGTACAGACCTCTCTATCTGAATGACAACGAGATGTTGATACCATCAGGTGATTCCCAAGGACTGAATCCACTCTAAAAGTCATGTATCCCATTGTAGGACTTATTCAAGCTCTATAAATTATGTTTCCTTTGATTTTCTTAATGAGTCCTCTAGTAAGGCAGAGACCTAGATGCCATTTTAGAGTCAGCACAGGGTAGAAGCAAGCAATCAACCTGTATTCTTAAGGGAGATGCAGTCCAGAAGGCTTAAAAAGTAATTTTGGTGATATTTGTTCCTTTGTCATTGAGTTTGAACCAAAAAAGATCCCCAGAAGTACCCTGGTGAGTGAAGTATGAGAAAGCAATGAGGCCTTCATTCATGCTGGTTATTTAATGCATACTGATAAGTTTGGTTTGATAGGATCCCTAGCTTCCCTTCTGCTTCTGTTTAACATAGTTCTAACATTTGTGCAGGAGACCGGGTGGAATAAGAGAAATTGATGGATGTTATGTAGTTCAGCAGCCCCTTTCTTATCTCACATACTAATTCTATACATGGACTGGAAGGTGTCAAATAATCTCAGTTTCCTGCTATTTGTAGATATAGCTGGTTTAGAGTTCAAACAATAGGCCGGAAAATTACAGTATTTATATAGCTATGAAATCAAACGGTATGAGAAACTACAAACACACTCTAATGTGATCACTTAGGCAGGTCCCCATAGAGATCAGCTCCAAAGGGAGATGGTTACTGCCAGACTGTATTTCTCTTCCTCGATGTTGGTTTTCTTTTGTAGGGCTTATGAAACTCAAATCCATTTAGCCAGTAGCTATGAAGTAGAAAATACAGAGTGTTCTACAAAATTTTTGGATTTATGTAGTTGCTAAATCACCCATATGCTGCTATCACTTTTTTATGGACTGGTCTCCTAGAAATTTTATTTGGATTTGAGGCAGGCCAACCTGCATACCTCATATAGCAGCCACCATGTGTTAACTGATTATGTAGCTTGGAGACATGCAAACCATCCTGGACAAGGAGCCTTCTGGAGAACCCTAGGCACAGACAATCACCCTGCTATGGACCTTCTGCTGTATAAAGTACTCCCCTGAAAAGCAGCAAGAATATTTTTTAGCACGATCAAGATGCCTAGATTTTGCTTGCTGCTCTTTTTGAAAATCACATTTAGAAACCTTGATCTCAGGTTAACAAAGTTAATTTGTTTGAGCATGGTTATCAGTAAAAGCGTTTGATCCATGTGAGAGTATAAAACAGCAGCATAAAAACACCCTTCAGTTCTCTTCAGTAAGAATTTCCTTTTCAGACTTAGTTCAGCCAAGTGCTGAAATTTATTTCTTAGGCAAGAAGCTCCACAAAAAAAAAGAAATGTGTCGTGAGGCTTGGCATATCTGTTTCCTAAGAGTACATGGCATTCAAGCAGATTAGCAGGCTACCTTCTCAAAATCTTTTCTGATGTTCACAAGGGTAGAAAGGACACAGCTGATAGCTGCCAATATTTTTTTCCATGTGTTGCTTTTGTAATGACTACTGTAAGTGCATACAGTAATTCCACATTTGACCTGGCTCTATTACTCTTCATAATAATGACAATTCAGTTTGCAGGAGGTCGCATGGGAGAAAATTAGACTACTCGAAATGTAGCGCATTACTCAGATGAAATGATATATGCATCAGCCTAGCAATCCCCTAGGTAGTATGTAGACATATCTGAGGTAACTTTAAATGAGATAGCTCTGGTACAAAGAGTTGCAGCAGAATGAAGCTCAGCATAGGCTAATTCACCAATTCTGGCAATTTTCAGTTAGCCATGAAGCCAAGATCTCACTGCGTAAAGGGGTGGCACAGGTTTGTAGCACTCTTTTTGCCATGAGAGGTGGCTACAGGAGAATGGTAGAAATATGCATAAGTATACATTTTAATCAAGTATACATAGATATCATTCGTGCTTTTTTCTTTATATAAAATCTATTTTCTTTAGGAGTTAAAAAACCCATAAGTATTACATAAAATATAGCTAGGGCTGTATGTTATGGTGAAGCCACGTAATTAAGAAGCACACTCCATGAGATACTAGGTGGACTGGAGATGTATGCTTTAGTTTGGATTCCCCTTTTCTGCCCACTCCTATCCTCTGTCTTTTCAGAGATGTGACAGTATTTTCCTCAGTGATTTTGGTTGTATTCTGTTTTGCTAGCCAATGCTAGCCTCCCAGCATTTGTGTTGACCAATTTATCAGCAAATACTGTACTAGAGATGCAGGGGGGGAGAGCTTTAAGCCTTCCATTTGTTTCCTTTACTCAAATATATTCATTTTGATGCTGATAGTAAGCAGCAGCCTTACTGTCCCTGTTTGATATATGTGCTCTGGGAAACCAAACACTCTAGGAGCTCCTCCAGAATATTTATAGGCAACAGGAACTCAGGAGGTAAGCGAGTGAGACCAGCATGCATGTCAATAACTTAGTAAATAAATTGTAGGGAGCAACATTGTACTGGTCTTATAATGGGGACAAAAATTACATAGCAAGATTTAAATATTAAATAAGGAAAGGTTATTTTGTGTAATATTGAACTGAAGAAAGGGATTAGTAGATGGCAATGATTTGTTTCTTCTAATCTACTTTACTGTATTCAAAATTCATGAGGATTTCTTTAAGACACCAAAATAAAGTTAGGCTCTCTGTCTTTGCTTTCTAGTTTGGGCAAATGTTTTCAAGTAAATACAAAATCTAAAAACTTTCTCAAACTCATAATAAATGTGTGTATAAAAGACATTCCTAAGCACCCACGCTGTCCTCCTTTAAGTATCTCAATTTTTCTTTCTGAGAAGTGCTTAACACAGCAGAGGAATGCCCTCACCTGGCCCTTTGTGCTACCTTTGTAATAGCTGTGGTGTGCAAAAGACTTAGCATAAGGTGTCACCAGTCAGTCAGGCTCTTCCCTGATGGGTTTACTGAAAGACAGATTTAAGAGATGGAATCTGCTGTAAATCTTAAAAAAATCCTCAGAGCCCATAATATATTTAATACAGATTAAAACACCTCTTGCTTGTTAAAAAAGCAAGACATTTATTTGCTTTTCTTTTGCTTAACTTTTTCTGTGTCAGGTGGCATAACTCGCTTAGACTGCATTGGTACATTGTAGGTTGTCCTTGCCCTTGGGCGGGGAGTTGGGACTTAATGATCCTTGTGGTCCCTTCCAACCCAAACCATTCTATGATTCTATGATTGTAGATACAGAGTTGTGAACAATAGCGAACCGTAGAATAGTGTGGGGTGATCCTGTAGCAGACAAGCTCCTCAAGTTATGAATGTATATAATGATGCCCTTTTTACCCAGGAACATTATGCTGAATTTACTGTGGTGTAGGAGCAGGGCTCTGTTGGCTTTCTCTGGATATCTGGTCACTTTAAAGCTAAAGATTAAACAAAGTATTCATTTTTCTGATCACATTTTCAAAAGATAACTAAGAAGAATAGGGAGAAAATATTTTCTTTCCTTAAAAGAAAGGACATGAGCCCATAAGAGGAACAAAGAGATATGAAACAACAAAGGGTGAGTGATGGAAAGGAAGTACTTGGCTTTTGTTTAAAGAGAAAGACACTTTTCTTCTGTTATGCTCCAATTCCTGCTATTTTAGAGTGGAAAAGAGTATCCCCTGCAGAACTAATGAAGCACCTTGTTGACTGCTGTACTGCATTGCTTTTTAAATAGAATTCATGATGGGGTACCATTTTAAAATCCTAGAGCAGACTTGTGCCAAACTCCAACTACAAATGGAGCATCAGGGACCTGAATTACTGTTTCCTGCCTTAAATCAGTGTGAATTCAGCCATGGATCAGATCACTATGCAAAGTGAGCATCTGAGCCTCCAGTTTACCCGTCTTTTATTGTTTATGCTCTCCTGAACTTTCAACACAGTGATTGTCCCACCACTGGAGAAGCACTTCAGAGCCAGGCAGAGCTGTGCTTTATACCTGATCAAGAAGAGGGGTGTTGACAGCAGAGTTGCCAGTGATGTCTTCTCTAGCCAATTTCCCTCAGTGTATGGTTTCCACAGTGTACAAGTGTGGTTCAGGTACATATTTGCTGTCACACTCATGTTTTCAGCAGTAAGAAATGGAAGGTAAATGCAAAAGAATGAAAACAATGCCGTGTTTTTGGATCAAAAACCCATTTCCATGGAGCATTCTTTCAATTAGATGAAGGAACATGATGATAAAATACAGTGACAAAATCATTTGGAGATCAGGAATGCTTCAAATTCTATTCCTTTTGCTTTTGTTTTAACAGGTCCTCTTTACCACGCTGTGATTTCCTTGGAAATGAGTTCTTTTGGGGTTAGTAGTAACAATGCAAAGCAAACTGTGTTTCAAATGCTTTCCCATTCATGCAATTCAATTTCAGAGATAGGCTAACGAGAGAGCGTAGCTACATTTAGGATTTCCTCGGTCTCTGCTTCCAGTTCTACTGTTACATATTTATCCTCTGGGACTTTTTATTCAAATTTCATACAGTTTACCACTTTCAGAAAGTGTGGTCGGTTTTGGAGATCAGCTGCTGAGCTGACTTCAAACATTCAGCTGCTTTCTCCTGCGTCCTCGTACAATGTAGGGCATGAGTTCCAGCCCTGGATGAATGAAATCATCCTCTCTTCTACTGTTGTGCCATACTGTTTTTGTGTGACATTTCATCCCTGAAGTGCTTTTTTCTGTAAATGGTTTCTTAATACATTGTGTAAACAGATGCATCTAATACTATTATTTTCCTTCCAAAGAGTCTGTATTGAAAAAGCATAGATTCTGTCCTTCTGCCTTGAAAAGGGTTATACTTGTGTCTCCACTAGACGTGGCAAAATCAGCAACATCTGGGGAGCTAAGTCATTCCCAGATTGAAACAAACACACCAGTCTCTCACCGTGATGCAATACTGAGTTCTTATTACCACACATAACCAGCATTACTGCTGATTTGTACTGAATCATAATCTAGTTACTATCATGAGCTAACAAATGCAGAATTGCAATTTTAGTTCCACATATAAATAATGTTGTGGACAGCTTTAATCAAGTTTTTCCTTTAGCTTTTCATAGAAGTTTAAATTTCAGGAAACAGTATCCATACAACCATCCTCTGCAGAGTAATTAAGGATAATTTGCTGCATTTAATTAAGCCAGTTTCTTCTCCCATTGGATTATTTGGGGGTAGGATCAGATGCAGGCAGAGCAAATAGTCAGATTTTACAATTTTAAACTGCCCTATCGTTCTGAAGAAGAGTAATATGTCAGATTACTACCCCCCCCCGCCTTGTTGTGATTAACTAACCCCATGCCACGAGGCATTGAACTGCCAGCTAGAAAGGTTCTTTGGGATTTAGTGGGAAATCTCTGGCGTGTCGGGACAAAGCCGGTGGAAGTAGTGTACAAGGTCAGGTGGATCAAGAGCTTAATGGGAGCACTAATGGGAGCAGCTCTTTTTTACGTATGTGAAATAAATGGAGGAGAAACTGATGAGGTTACGTTGTCATCAAGCTGCGAATTTTCCATCCTGTAAACTGACCTCTTCAACCTTGCTTCTGCTTGCACTTCGGGAACTTGTTTCCCGAAAATTTAAAGCTCTCTGTTTGTGTGCATATTGAAATAAGTTAAAAATGGTATATACACTACATGGAAGAAGTATAACACCTAATTGCCAATATAACCAACTGCTGCTATCTCATTTGGTCTAATTTTATTGCCACAGGCATGAATACGGCAAGATAATATTCAAATATAGCTTTTCAAAAACATTTCTAGAGGGTTTATTTTTCCATTGGACTTTTAAAAGTGGTTTTGGAAGAGAAGAATAATTCAGCCACCACTTAGCTCTAGTTTTCCTTAGAAAACTAGCTCATTATGGTCTATTTTCTATGTGGATTTTTCTGTTTTAAGAACCTTTCTGGAATCATTGTCTGTTTATTAGCCTTCTTATAAGCAGTAGTCATATGTTTAAACATACAAACTGCATTGTGAATGAAGAAGATGTGCAAGACCAAGAAACCCCCCCACACACAAAATAGATTAGCTTCTAAATTCTTGCCACAGAATAGCTGGGTTTTGCACAAATGTGATATTAGAAGTTTACTATCTTGCTGCTTTCTAGATCAACAAGTAAAGTACTCATCGCCTTATTTGAAGAGTCAGGAAATCAAAGCCTGTTACACTGACAGTGATTTTCTGGGCCATCATGTCTCATGCTGCTGCTGCGAGCAGCCACATTGCATATTCTCATTCACAGGTGAACAACTTTCCCCATCTACAGTTTGTGTCTGACAGATCTTCACTCCTTGCAAAGACCGGAACCTTTTTTGATGCGCTTATAACTGAGTTAGAAGTATAAGAATAGTCTTAATTATTTATGATTGTAGTTCCACAAAATGTAATGAATGGAGAATAAGCAGCAGTGCTTTAAAGGAAGTTGGATTAGCAAGTGTTCTGAAGCAGAATTGGAGTTCACATGCTTAGCAAAAGGTGAGATGCCTGAATTTAAGAGATAAAACCGATAATTTGCAAATATATTAAAGTAGAATTTGCAGTGAGTCTTAAGGACATTTTTTACATATCTGTATAAGTGGATAATGGACATCAGTCTTTATGGTAACTCTATGCAGATATCCAAAGGTTTTACCTGACCATAAATCTTTTGAGTATCATAAGTCTGGTATAACCAAGTAAAAGTTGCTTTACTGATTTTAACAAACATTATTTTTAATGCACGTGCACAAAATTGCTTTTATCGATCCATTAATAAATGTCCACTGACAAAACTGAAGAATACCAGAAGCCCGTTGGTAATTGAAAATGCCTACCTCTTCAATATTCACACAGCACACTCTTGCTTTTGGAGCTTTTGGCCATCTAGTGGGATGTCTTGTTTTACATCTTCTTAGTGCAATACTACCTTTTAACCTAATTTGACATTATTGGGCAATTTGTCCTTCTGCTTTTAGTCCCTGGTACTATTTTATCTGACCTCTCCTGGAAATGAAAAACAAAACAAAACAAAAAAGTCTTTAATACTGTAAAAGACTTATAAAATATATTTTCCTTGTTTACAGTAAAGAAAGTAGTTTGATGTGATTTCCAACATGACATTTAGACATCAGACATCTACAAACAATGATTAGTTTGGCTTGTCTTAGGCATTTATGTAGCTGTGGAGGTTGGCCTTGCTGAAAGCAACACTAATCACTGTGTGAGTCCCCCTTGTGAATTCCAGTAGGAGTGGAACCTATTTGTACAATAATTGATGATGTCAGCTGTCAGTCCTGTAAAAATCCTCATTTCTGAGTCATTTCCATAGCCTTCTTTTTGTGCCTGCCTTGTGCACAAGCTTGTCAAAGATCATTTACAGGAGAAACAACACTCCATGTACTGTATGTGCACTTGGTGAATGGGTAGGAACCCATGAGACTGAAGCATGTATACGCAGGTGAATGGAGTTCAAAGTATTTTTAACAGTAAGGATCAAAATCAGCAGCTGATTTCTCAAAAAGCGTTAAACACTGGGCCTCTGAAACTCAGAGAATCTCCAAGCTGCAAAAAGGACAAAATCAAGTTTCTTTAGAGAAGTCCTGAAATGAGTGGAAATTCTGTTACTACCCATATTGTCTCAAAGTTGTGTTTCAGTGAATGTATATATGCAATATTCAACCTCTGTATTGTCCTGGATGTAACCATGGCTCCATGGTTCCCAGACTGGAGCTGATTCATGTCTAACCAACTCAGATGTGAGGTTTATCTGCACCTATTATAGGTGTTTCCTCAGGCACCTTTGACATGTGTCAGTCTAGCAATCCATCTTCACTAATCATCTTTTAAATCTTGCCCATGCAGTCAAAAACTGTCAAACCACAGAGGAACCGTTTGTCAGTGACTGAATACATGTATATTGCTTAATGTATTCTGTAGGATAATACAGACTGAGAAGGAAATTCCCACAGTTAAACAAAAGAAAAAACACCCAAGACCTGAAGCTGAGCTTCCAGTAAAGCTCATTGTTGTTAAAACTAAAAGATAGGCTGGGTATCTGAACCACAGCACATCTTAAAGGATGCTAAATGCTTAATTTTAGTTTAATGCTAAAAGGAGGGCCAGCCACAGAGAAACAATGAGCTGCTTCTACCATACCAGAATTGCCTGCCATTTCCCACCAGGCAAAAGCAAGCCTCTGCAAGGACTGGAGGACACCACTGTGATCTGCAATACACTGTCCCGGGCAGAGCAGGCTTCACAGCAGCTTGGCTGTTTTGGTTGCTAACACAAAAAGCAGAAGGATGTGAAAGACATGAGGAGATAATTCACCTGGGAATCTGAAAGATTAACTTCTCCAGTGCAGTTTAGTTTTGTTTCTTGTCTTTTCCCAAGGCTAGTAAGTTTATGTGGTTTGGGGAATTTTGGCCCTAGAACTATCATTTGAGCTGACTGCGTCTTTCCTTTCTCGCTCCATTTTCATCTTCTATGTTGCTAAGAGGTTTCCATGGCAATTCTAATATTGGATTAAGGAAGACATAGTACTGGGGCTAACACATCATCTCTGGTGTTGCCTGAGCCAGCATGTGCAGCTCTACTATGCGTGAATGGCCCAAACATGTTAGGAACTGTTATCAACTGGTGTTGATAATGAAAGATAGCAGAGTAAAATGATATAATATCAGCAGGCTTCAGGGAAAAAAAAATCAAAATGCTACTGCTCTGATCCTCTGCAAACATAGATTCCTTGATTTTGATGGAACTACACTCCTTTCTACCATTTGAGAACACAGCCCCAACAACTTGCCACACTAATTCCATGAAAAGCAATGCAATTAATGTTGCCTGCATTGAAAACACCACTGTTCACTGATGTCAGAACACGTTAATTCAATTTCTCTTTACCATAACACCAAAGGCATTCTGAATGGCATTCTTTCTCTTTATTCGTATTTTCCTGCATGGCCTCTAACTGTGACTTGTAAGCAAATTCAGACAGCTCAATAATTACACTTCTGCTGCAGAAGTATTATGCCTTGGGTGGGACTGATATTTTTCAAAAGGAATAAATAAATTAGCATAAGGCTATCAATTAAATCCAGAAAGGGTAATGAAATGCAAATAATTGTCTCTTTGTGTTTAGAGGTTAATTTATTATCCACAAATATTTTATTGATTCAGTCTCCAAAGATATGGCTCAGGCAGTGTGTACCTGTATGCAGGTTTCTGTATCTAGAAATCACCTCCCTCACTTACCTGGCACCACATCTCGGGGCTGGGCTGGAGAGACAACATCTTGTGATTCCATCTTCGCATTCAGTGGGAAGGAGCACTTGTGATGCTTGTCTTTCTGGTACAGACAGCTGTTCGTCAGAAACTGAAGTTAAGACCAGAGATCTGTTTCTCTTCAGCCAGTAAACGTCTGTGTAATGATGCAGGCCTGGTCCTGGTTCAGAAAAGGCTAGATCAAGAAACTGTTAATGTTTTGGGGTTATAAACTATCTGTGATAATCCACAAGTGGGAACAGTACTATGGGTGTGGTGAGGCTTTATCTAAACCAGCCAATTCTGACTGACTTAGGAAATATGTGGACAATCTAAGCGGGGAAAAAAAATATTTACATACAGCTTAAAAAAAATATGATTTTAAAAATGGGAAGTTTTCCAGATTCTCTTTGTACTGTGTTTGGAGTCTTAGCTAAAAAAATTAAAAATACATTAATCCACATGATTACCATCCATTTTGAAGAGCTGCCTTTCTGTTCCTTCCTGAGGGGAAAAAAACCCCAAGAAAACAGTATTTTTGGTTTTGCTGGCGATGCTTTAGGAGTTCAAAGAAGTGGATGTTCCATCTCTCCGTTTATGACAGAAAAATTTTATCACCTCATATTGCCTCACAGTGCACCCTTTTCATTGAGATAGCCAGGCTTTTAGCATAGCTTTTCAGCCCATGTAACTAAGTGTTTGTTTGTGGGCGGTCTTACAGTTGTCACAGTGAGATTAAGACTTGTCCAGCTGATGGGATCCCAGTTTTAGCTTCCTACCAATTATGGAAGTGCAAGCAGAATGCTTGTGCTTTGCTTTGGATTTGTTTTTTCACAGCTCTAATCTAAAACACAAAGTCATGCAGTTGTGGAGACAGTGCTCAACCCAAATGAATAGAACAGCTGCTTTTCTGGAAAATGTTTGAAGCCATAGCTCTACCTGCTGGAACAAAGGGAAATTACACTGCACCAAGAGGCTAAAAAAGGGTGAGAAAACTGTCTGAATGCACCTAAACAGCTAAAGTTCTTCTCTTGTATAATGTGTTTGCCTTCAGGGTTCACAGTTTAGCTTCTGTTTGCAGTGGCAGAAATTTTCATTAAGTTTTTGGGGTTACGTGACATAAGATTTGCGATCCTCAGAAGCCTGTCCCTTTTTTGCAACCCCTGCTGAAAATAGGTGTGCTGGGGCAAAACCCAGCTTTTCTCTATGGAGGGAACTGAGTGAGGGGCACAGGTGGGCTAAGGACCTGCTCTGCTCTTAATCTCCTTTGCAGTTTCTGGTACTGGCTGTTACAGACGGTGTTAGTCGCTGGCCTATTTTCTAATAAATAGTAAAATTATAAAAAATGGCAAGGTGGTTCATGGATAACGTCTTCAGGAGCATCCAAGTGTGTTAGGCACTTCTCAACGTTGCATATGGTGCCACTAAGTGTCTATTAAGGCAGTAACAGCTAAGAGTCAAAGTGACCCCTTTTGGGTTTATGTAGTACGCCGTTTGTCAGATGTTCTTTAATATTTTGTTTACTTGTTTTGATTCTGTTGTGTGTTGGTTTTTGGAAAAGTTTCCTATTTCATACCAGTCAGGATAAACTTTAGCCCTGTTACAGAATGAGTTCTGTGTAGGATTTATGATATTTTTTTCTTAATTCCTATTGTGCTTCCATCTAAGATTCTCATTTCTGCTTTGCAAACATTCACAAGCTAAGCCTTACTGTCTAGGTGATTGTCTGTATTACCTTCTTTCTGATGCATAAATCACTAGCACATCTTCCAAAGCTGGCTAAAACAGTCAATAATTTCACAGAGAATTAATGAAAAAAAAAGGTTTTGAAAATATCTTCAAATCATTTGTGTGGCTTTGTTAAAAATATTTTTTGGTTCTGCAAACTTATTTTCTATTTCACATTTTGATATTTGCAATCAACATTATTTATTGGAGTGCAAGGGATCTTTACTGAGAAGCTTTTTGCTTTATGTTTTCTGTGAGGAAAAGAAATTGATTTATTGCTCTTCTTCCTATAATTTTTAATTTGTCCTTTGTGAAAAATTCTGGAATGTTAAAACTAGAACATTGGGGTTTAAAAAGATATGTGAGGGAGCAGCCATGAGCAAAAGCATTTGCAAAATCCTCAGTTGTGTTATGAAATCTATTTTGCAACCGTGAAAATGAGCAGAAGGAATATTATGTAGTCAATGTAGCAGTGGGCAGGGAGGCCACCTCGCTGTAAATGTGCCGGGATGCCTGCAGAGCTCAGCACACTGAGAGGTGTCACCTTTGCGCTCCTGGAGCATTCCCACTGTGTTAATGCAGTGGGTTTTGTAGTGGATATTTAGCAGGAATTCTACAAGGGCATAGCTGTGCTGGTCCTGAACTTATCTGGAGGGTACAGGGTGAGCATCTCTGCATGGCATGTGTACACTGCCAGCAGATGTTTATCCTAAGAGCCACCTCTCCTAGGTAGCTGATTCAAGAACCCGACTATAGTTCTTTTTCTCCTAACATGACATGAAATTGTGCATGTAAAATATCAGAACACAAATATGTGCATGCATGCGTACTGCTGTATCCACAGACACAAAATGTCACAGTTAACAGTGTTTCTGATATCTCTCGAAAACTGAACATGGAACCAGAACTCGCCAAGGCTACAGCTGTGTTCAGTTTGCAAAAGCCCACGCTTACACAGTCCATATGTAAACAGCTGCTCTTCCTTATAAGATGACAGCAACCCAAGGAACGCTTCAGAGCTGCTGCTCCTGCATGTTTTGCTACTGCAGCGTAAAATCAAAAACCATAACTAAGTCTAATGTGAAACCGAAGTCAGGCTTGATAAGAGAATCAGAAAGTCCTTTGTAATCTCTCCAGCTGGTTCATGGTTAGTTTTATCACAAAGGTGAGTTTGCTGCCTGTCAAAAAGTACAGTTACTGGAAGTTAGAAGGATAGAGTATTTTTTTCACATGTTAATTATTGTAATAGAAGAAATAGCAACTTGGATTATTGCAGTGGAAGCTCTTTTAATAATGCAAAACAATCAGGATCTGACAGTGTAATTCTGGAATATCTTCTTAGCCTGTACCACATGCTATGTACATGTATGCAAAGAGAAGGGAAAGGATAATTTTTTCTATAGTGTTCATCACAGGGTTGTACCATTCTGGGGACTGGACCTTTGTGTTGAGAAAAAGCAACACTTAGAGAAGAGGAATGCCATCTCATCTTATGCTGAAGTAAATTCAAAGTGGAATGACTTTCTATGACTTGGAGCTATTCTTAAACTGGGATGGGCATCCATCAAAGGAAAGGAATGCACAGGCATCTGGAGTGAGGCTGTGTGCTGTTTTACGTAGTGCCTCTGCTGGAGAGAATCATCCTCTGGACCAGAAAAGGGGCTTTTAGCTTTCATTTTACATCACTCCAGTCCTTTGATGCAGTGGCCAAAGTGAGGCTCTTTTCCAAGGTTTTCATCTGGAGTGAAATCCTGGCCCTTTGAAGTCTAGAACAAAACTCACAAAGATAGCTCTCCAAAGACCTGCAAGATTGGCTTCCCTTGCAGAGAGAAAGCCTCTGACAATACACTTTGAGGAAAAGCTCTCTGGCTTTTTGCTTATGCCACATTTGCTTCTCCTTGGGTGTATCTAAAATTAGGATTGGACCAATACTGCACATAGTGTGTGACCAGCCTCTGCCAATTTCAACTGTAGCATGCTTGGAAGGGGATAAAAAGCGGTCTTAAAAATATCCAGAGGAAGACCAGGTAAAATAATTCCTTTTTTAGATCACTCAAAAACTTTAAAAGAAAACCCAACAAAATACCAGCCAGAGCAAGCTATTAATTTTTCATAATTGTACGAAAAAGAATATTGAAACTCTTGGCTTTCAGTGCAAGATTTTCACTGGAAGACTTTTCTTGTCTCAAAATTAGGAATGTTAATATGAAAAATCATGTTAAAGCAACATGAAGCAAAGGAGCAAAATAGTGTCTGCCCATGGTTCTCTCCACCTCAACTTCAGTGGCAGCAATTTAAAAGAGCAATGTAATTTTGTTGGAAATTGTCTGCTAGACTGGAAACTAATTCTCTGATTGTCACGGAAGCTAATAACAGGAAAGGGCTGTTTTGTTGTACTTGGTTGTCTGAAACTCCAGATGTCTTTAGCTTTTAAGCAATAATGATAATTTGAGGGTGAATGGATAATGCCATTTATGGCTGCAGACCTGCAAAGATCCCAGGATAAAGACACATAAATACACCAGGCGAAATGTGTGGGAAGCTAAGATCTCAGTATGCAAGCTTATAAAGTAGGGGAAAATGCTGATATACTCATCTGGGGTACTGATAGGACATACTACAATATATTTTAACAACTGTGTGCACATGTGGTACTTACCAAGAAAGGAAACCACAGACCTTTATGTTACCAAAACCACTGCAGCACTTAAATAACACCATGAGACAAAATAATTGAAGCCTGTGGAAATAAACAAACAAAAAAAACCCCAGGTTTTTGTGGTCAAAAACGTTACAACAAAAGTTGAGCGCCTGGAACTTGCTACTGCCTTTCTTTTTTGTTCTAAACTGGGAACATTTGAAGTGGAGATGGAAGCAGAAGTGAAATCAGTACTGTCTGGTGGGCACCAATACAGAAGTTGAAGTATGTCTATGTTTTTCTAATGCCACTTCTTCGTGTCGGTTAGATGCTCTCACAAACTGGTAAGGAGAAGACCTGAACAAATGCAGACAGGAGACAATTTAGGAAACCCTCTTTAAGACGGCAACCATGTTCTCAGAAAGTTTCATCCTGACCTTACAGCAGTTCAAGTTCATGATGAAAGTCTTCCACAACTCCTTTGCATCATCTAAGAATGACAGTAATTAACTTGTAGGCGGAAACAACTGATCAACCAGGAAGGGCTAGTGAAAGGAACGGCAGCAGAGTTGTGTCCCATGCCTTTGTTTGTGCATAATCACACAGTTCTCTAAGAAAAAAGAGACTTTCATTTCTTTTCAATGCATTTTGAGCAGGTTATTTTGAAGCAGCTGTGAGACTGCCTGGGGTGTCTGTTTGTTTCAACATTGCCGAAATTTAAGCGCCTCGCGTTAGAATTGAAAGTGACCCTCTGCTATTGTGGAGTCAAGGACTGGAATAGGAAATCAAAGAGTTCCCCTCTCTGCTAGCAGGGAAACATGCTTTCTCATTTAGAGGAAACAGAAGGAGGGAATCAGGTTTCCATAGTGATCAATGAGGAAGGGACGTGGTTACCTGGAAACAGGACTGCTCCCATCCGCTGAAAAAACCTTTCTTGTATTTGTTTATTGATGAGAGATCAAAGCCAGCTCTTCATTCACACAGGAATTGGGAGGTTGGACTCAGAGCAGCTGCTCTGCATCTGATTTGAGCACAAGTGAGTAGAGGGAGATACCAAAAACTTTCCTCAGGACCTTTACCATGCCTATTTCTAGAAACAACTGTTTCTGTTTGTAAATAAAGTCCTTATTGTCAAAGGCTACTAATTTGGAATAGTTGCTGCAGTCGCTGCCACCTGAGGCCATGTGAGAGTCATTGACAGCACTTCATGTAGCCGGTCAGCTGTATCTGTGGAGAAAAGTCTGTCTCCAGCATTTGCAGTGGTACTCCACAGACATTTACACAGCTCTCACCACCAGCTGCTCCTCCCCATGGGACTGGAAGTCTAATTCCTTGCATCAGGGCGTTGGTGGGTCCTTCATTTCTTAGGGCAGAAGAGTCAAGGAGGCAAGATTTTGGAAAAGGTTCCAGTGAGGATCTAATAATTGGAACTTCCAGTATCTATATGTTGCAAATGCATGATTAATTTTGTGAAGGATCTCAGTCAAAGCACTGAAATATTTCTGGAGACTTCCCCAAGTCTTCTAGTCCTCAAAGAAAAACAGCGTTTATAGCTAAGTCACTGGACTATACCTCAGATTCCAAATTTTCCTTAAAGCTACTATGCTATTTTAGACAGGTCGTTTAGTCTCTAAGGTCCTTGCAAGATCTTATTGTATTATTTGGGGAATTTCCTTCCTCTTAGACCTAGAGACAATAAACTGTGCTGCTTCTCAGAATAAAGCCTCTTCCTCAAAAGAAGAAGAAGAACACGAACAAGAAGAAGGAGAAGGAGAAGAAGGAGAAGGATGATGATGATGATGATGATAATAATTAATAATAATAATAAGGAGGAGGAGGAGGATCAGGCAGATACCTATTTCCATAAACTTATTCTATAAAGCTGCAGGTTAGAAGTGGAATTACAGCTGCAGACTTAGACCTCTGGTCAGCCGCACAAAGGGTCATTAGAGCACATGGAGTGAAAACAGTGAAATACAGTTTGGCTACAGACAATAGTGAGGCTCAAATTCTATTTCTCAGAAGCTTGTTTTAATATTTCTGTCTGTCAACTTTAAACAAAATATTTTAAGCTCAAAGGAATGAGTTTTTATTCCTGCTCTGATGTTATTGCCTAAGTCATCCTTGGAGGGTTGGATGTTGTGGTACCATCAGCTCTGGCATAGGGGAGATCAAAGCTTGGCTGTAAGAGAACAGGCAGCAGCTCTGGTCCCCTCTGTTCACATGGAAGGGGTTTTATCACCACAGTGTGCCACAGGAGACCCTCAAGTCCTTCTAGTCTAGTGTTTCCTTGCAATCACTCTGACTTGTTTTTTTTAACATGGCAGTGAAGGTATGGGAAATGGAAGAATTGTTTCAAGCCTTTTGATCTCAGAAGGAGCAAGAACTCACGCTCCCTGGATGAGTACTTTCGTATAAAGCAGTGGAGCTGCACCCAAACTGTATATGCTTTCAAAGAAAGGCCAAACCATTTATCAGCAGTCAAAGGAAAAGAGTGAGAGACACTGGAGAAAATGTTATGTTGTGAATCCTACCCTTATCCTGACACTTAACTGTGGATACTCAGATGTGCCCATATCTGTGAGGAGATAAGGAACTTTACAAATGTTCAGAATCACGGAATCACAGAATATTAGAGGTTGGAAGGGACCTCAAAAGATCATCTAGTCCAAACACCCTGCCAAGGCAGGACCACCTAGAGTACATCACACAGGAATGTGTCCAGTCAGGTTTTGAATGTCTCCGGAGAAGGAGACTCCACAACCTCTCTGGGCAGCCTGTTCCAGTGCTCTGTCACTCTCACAGTGAAAAAGTTTTTCCTTATATTAACATGGAACCTCCTGTGCTCCAGCTTGCACCCGTTACCCCTTGTCGTATCACTTAACGACATCAAGAAGAGCCTGACTCCGTCTTCCCGACACTCACCCTTTACGTATTTATAAACATTGATGAGGTCCCCCCTCAATCTCCTCTTCTCCAAGCTAAAGAGACCCAGCTCCCTCAGCCTTTCCTCATGAGGGAGATGTTCCACTCCCTTAATCATCTTCGTGGCTCTGTGCTGGACTCTCTCTAGCAGTTCCCTGTCCTTCTTGAGCTGAGGGGCCCAGAACTGGA
>VWZZ01001605.1:26488-45326 GCA_013399095.1 Psophia crepitans
CAGGTGCAAGACCCTACACTTGCCCTTATTGCATTTCATCAGGTTCCTCCCCACCCAGCTCTCCAGCTTATCTAGGTCTTGCTGAATGGCAGCACAACCCTCTGGTGTGTCAGCCACTCCTCCCAGTTTTGTGTCATCAGCAAACTTGCTGAGGGTATACTTCATTCCCTCATCAAGGTCGTTGATGAAAATACTGAACAGCACTGGTCCCAGTACCGACCCCTGAGGGACTCCACTAGTCACAGACCTCCAACTAGATTCCATCCCATTGACCACAACCCTCTGACTTCTCCCTTTCAACCAGTGCACGATACACCTCACTACCCAATCATCCAGACCACACTTCCTCAGTTTAAGGTGTTGCCCACTAGTTTTCTTCAGAGCCTGCCACAAAATGTGCTGCCCACCCTAAATACTGGACACACCTGCTTAATTCTCCCGAGCCCCTACACAGAGAACTTCATCCCGTAACACAGACTCAGTAATTCTCCTTCTGCAGCCATGCACTGAAGTTCGCTGCTTACACCCAGCTTTAAGCCTATAGACTGTAAAACAAGAAAGGTGGATTCCTACAACTACTGTGTCTCAAAACTTCCAAACTACAACATTTTTCTTAACAACATCTCTGTCCTCCAGCATATATTCTGCCTTGCTTCTGGCAGCTGTTTCTTTCCCATCCTGGGAAGAACTCATCCTAGTGAAAAAAAAAAAGGTGCAATGAGCGATACTGACTGAGCGCTGAGGAATACTAAAACCCCTCAAACCTGAAAGCGGTATTGTCATTTTGTGGACAAGACAAAGATAATTATGCCCAGAGAGGTTGTGGAGGCCCCCTCCCTGGAAGTGTTCAAGGCCAGGTTGGATGGGGCTTTGGGCAACCTGGTCTAGTGAAGGGTGTCCCTGCCCATGGCAGAGGGGTTGGAACTAGATGATCTTTGAGGTCCCTTCCAACCCCATTCTATGATAAAAGCCAAGACAAAAGATGAAGTGGCACCTACTTGGCCTCCAAATGCCTAGTTCATCTTTTGGATCCCAGTAATAACCTCAAAAATTCTACCTAAATACCTCTATTTCTTCTAGTTGAGTATACACAAAACCCTCCACAAAGCATAGAAATGACCTCCTAAATAAGGAGCTAAATAACCTTTTCTTTTACATTTTCTTTCTTGAGAGCAAGCTCTTCAGAATAAGTATTTGTTCTGAAGTATTCATTGAGCATGTTTTTGCATGTATGCAAATATATATGCATTCAAACTATACTCAAAGAAAGGTCAAACCATTTACCCCATGAGCGGGTTGCGAGGGCACCCTCCTGTAGTATAAAGACTCAGGTTTAGACTGATGCAACCAGTACCAGTCAATGGTTCAATGAGTGAATGAGAGAAACAGTCCCTAGCAGGCTCAAATCTGCTCGTCACACCAAAGGGAATTGGACCTATGCATTGAATCAGACAGGGCAATGATTTCAACTCAAAGTAACCATACCCCAGGTATGTCTTTGTAAGTGTAGGCTACTGGGTTTCTCTCTTTCTCTCTTTCTCTCTCTGTTCATTTAATAACGGGGAAAATAGACAAAACTCCCCAGGGACACATTAGTAAGTTAGGATTCTGAGCACAGATAAAAGATGCCTTCTGCATTTCATTCCTAACTCCTGGCTTTTTGTTTGGCTATTGTCTAGGGATCGAGATATCAAGTTGTCTTGACATTTCCTACAGAGAACCTAATTTAAGGCTGGGATTCAACAAAAGCATGGCAATAATGAACGACAAAGTACTTTTCAGGCTCAATGACAAAGTGATTTACCCAAGGTTACACAAAAGTGTAGACATTTCACAGGCCTTTTGCACCTGTGAAATGAGAACTACACTTACACTTGGTTTAAACCCAAGCACACTAACATGGCATAACTGTGTAAGCATTTTTGTACCCAGTGGCCCAGTAAATATAGCAGTATCAATGCTAGTAACAGGTCACCCGTCATGCTGTGTCAGGTACTCACAGTGCGAGGCCCTAGTCCTGACCTCTTAGGCTTGTTACCAACTTCTTTTAGAAACTTACTGTGTGACCCACAGCTTGATGTTTCTCTTTATGATACACAGTTTAGGCATGAGAGAAAAGTAAAGGTCTTGAAAATATGGGCACAGGCTGAAAACAGAGGCCCCACAACTCACTGGTCGTTATTGAAAAAGCATAACCCTGAAATATAGGAGAAGACTGGGCTTGCTTTAGGAAAATAAGCAGCAGCTAAGAAAGTAGAAGTGGAGGGGAGGAGGGGAGAAGCAGCTGAGCAGCAGGATAAGGCACCTTCCAAGTCTGGGAAAGTAACCCCGCTACCACAACCAGTGAGCATCACACAATGTGTAGTCAGAGACAGAAGGAATTCTTTTGTAAAAGGATAAGATCACAAATTTGAGCAGGAAGGTGGAAGAAAGGAGGTGCCCACTTGATTCCCAGCTTATCTCCTCAGAAAGCTCTCAGCTCTGATCACCCGGCTACCTAAGACCATCAACTGTAGTCACCAGTGCTGACTATATGGTATCAGCTCTTTGGTGTTGTACACCACAGCAATCTCTAATTGCCTAACATATGCACACTTAAATTCAGGTGCAAAAGTGACTAGCAGAACTGTCTGTATCTTCTCATCCTTACTGCCTGTTTCGTCAACTCCACCCAAACTGCAGTGGTTTTTGGAGCTGCTCTTCCTTTAGGCTCCTTACTTAGCGAGCAGCCTTGCGCCCCGGTGGAGCAGCCCCCATGTGCCCGCAGCCAGGTAGCATTGGTGGGAACAAACGCTACTATTTGCAGTTCCCTGCACAAAGAGCCAGACCTAGCAAACGAGGAAGGAGGGATTAAACACACTGTGGGAATAGGGTTAATATAAACGAGCGACTGGGGATGTGGCTAGAGAAGGCAAACCAAGGAGGCACAGCTGCTGACCTGCAAGGCTCCTCACTTGGCTGAGGCTGGACCTCAGCTGCCAACAGCTCTTCTTCCCCTTCTCTCGTTCTACTACTCTGATACAACTAACTCCTGCAACATCTGGTACTTGTCAGAATATGTTCATAGAGTATTAAGAAGCCAAATCCCTTTAACGAAATGCCTAGAGTAGGTGCAAGAGCTCTCAAAAACCACTGAACTGGGATAGGGCGGAGGTAGAGCATCAGACAGCAGTATGACACAACGGTGTGATACAAAGCCAACGTGTTCTCTGGATGTGTGTCTATGGATGCAGTTTCAGTGAAGAGGGGGAGATGTTAGCAGCAATACACATAGCATGGAGAACCTCATGTGGGATGCTGTCCACAGCTCTGGCCAGCTCTTCTAGAGAGATAAACTGAGGCTGAAAGAGATGGAGCTCTTGAGTGATGGAAACAAAAAGCATATAGTCACATATGCTAAGAATTTGTTCAGCTTTTCCCAGAAAAGTGATCACAGAGAGTCTTTAATTATAAATCTATCGACTCTGAGGAAATGCTGCCTAGGTAAAGAAGAGGGGGAAATGTTTAGGGTCATGTTGTGTTCTTCAGAGTGTTCTCGTTCTCTGGGAACATGGCCGTGAAGATTGTGCTTAGCATTTACTTTAATGTCATTTCATGTCAGTTCAGTTAAATCAGGAAAAATGGTAAGCCTGTGATTATGATACTTTTTTTGCTTGGAGACTGTTCATCTCAAGTTTTAATTTCAGAATCAGACTTAATTCAAAATCCTGTCTTTGATAAGCTGGCTTTGAAATCTTTTTACTACAAACAGAAAAAAACAGAAGTACCTATCTAGCTGTGTAATGAAGAAAACTAATCAGATTTAACTCTGGAACACTATTAAGTTATTGCTCTAATATGGTTTTCTGGTAGTTTGCAAGAGCTCCTTTGCCCTATAATTATTCAGTTCATTCTTTGTTTGTTTAAAGAAAAACTGAACCACACAATAGGTCTCAGATATGTTCGTATGGCAATCACTTTCCTAGAATGACTTTATACTCTGGAATGTAAGTATTTCCTTTTATCTGCTTAAAGATATGCTTCAGTACAAGCCTTCCACAATTCTATTTCTTTTGGTAGAGATAAAAAAAGATTTTTGTTTGAGTACCAACAGTGTACTTATTTATACTTATATATTTTTTACATATTTATACTTATTTAAAGATGTGTATGTATGTCTTAGGAAATTGCTCTCCTAAATACTTCCCATAGTACTCTAATACGCTTAAAAGCTGTGTTAACCTAACATCACTGTAAACGAAGGCCATTATTTTCCTTAAATCCTTTTGCTTCCTGCATCACCCAAAAAGAGAACACTATAATGTAAAGAACTATGTGCTACTCCTTGCATGTTTCTGCAGTCTTTCACAGTCACTGCAATTCAGTGATAAGGATGCCATTTATTTTTAATTTATTCAGTCTACTGCTGAGTCATAGCCGGGATTTGATTTTTCTTTCAACGAGGCAAATTGACAGGGATAAGAAAAACAGCTTCTTAAAAGAATAAGTAACCCCAAGAACCTTGACAATTTCTACAGTCCCCCCTCCTCACTATTAGTGTTCAATATGTAACTCTCCGATTACTGTGTTTGCAAAGCAACCGTCAGGCTTTGGGAAAGTATAGCAACATAACTCATTACTGTCACTCAGATCCTTTGGAGTTAGCAGACGATAAACTTCACGTACATCAGTTACTGAAGGCAGCTGGCATTATCTGCTAATCGATTCACTCAGCACAGCGTCAGGCTTTGAGTTTAATCCCCAGCCGCTTGCTGTTTTCGAAAGATCAGACAGTAGAAGAGCAGTGAGGGGGTGTAGAAGGGACGTTTGTGGAGCAAAGTACGTGGAGGACAAAAGGGCATTCCAGATGTCAGAACACAGGAAACGACACTTATTTTTTCAGTTGGTAGCAAGTGTAAAAAAAAAAAAAAAAAAGTATTTGTCTCTGACTGGATTACAAGAGCACACAGAAATTTCAGATAAAATGTCCAAAGCTCCATTTTAGCAGATGTTTCGCAAAGAAATAGTAAGCCATTTTGCAAGAGGTCTTACTAGTGAGGTAGTCTGAAATCTGGCTTGGAAAGCTCATACCTGGAAGAGTGAGGATACTCTCTGTAATATCTTCTTCAAATACAGCCATCAGTTCTGCTGAGTGTTAACTCCTCTTTCCTCAGCGATATTCATGCTATTCATATTGACTCGGCCTCACTAAGAGATACGACAAGGGGCAACGGGTGCAAATTGGAGCATAGGAGGTTCCGGGTTAACGTAAGGAAAAACTTTTTCACCGTGAGGGTGACAGAGCACTGGCACAGGCTGCCCAGAGAGGTTGTGGAGTCTCCTTCTCTGGAGATATTCAAAACCCGACTGGACGTGTTCCTGAGTGATGTGCTCTAGGTGGCCCTGCCTTGGCAGGGGGGGTTGGACTAGATGATCTTTTGAGGTCCCTTCCAACCGTTGTGATTCTGTGATTCTGTGACTCTGAGAGCTGTTATGATGCATCAAATCAGCAAGTGCTGCAGCAAACTGAATAATTAGAACAGCATAAATAAGAGCTTCCTCCCTGTTTCAACCTTATTTATGGAACCATGAATTTTCAGACCTCCTAAAAGACTTGTATTTCAAAGCAGGAGCTAGGGACTGCAATACCTGCACCGTTCATAGGTACATGGACTTTCTAACCATCCACTTTGTATGCCCGACCTAGGCCTGATGAAGTTCCTTGTACTTTGAATACCAAATTAGTCTTTTACTCCCTCTTTGTCCTGGACAGCTTCTGCCTCAAGCTGATTTGGTTGCCTCTTAGTAAGGGTCATCTCCAAGTATTTGTGAGGAAAAGATGTGGAGGAGGTGTGCTGTACAGCTGGCAGAGCTGTATGAGCAAAGTCACTATCTACATCTGTAGTCAGGGTAGCACTAAGGATTCACCAGAAACCATGTATATGTTTACCTGCCGCTACCTGTTCTGAACCTGACTTCCATGTTTCTCACAAGCAGAAGTACTTGTGATACCCCTAAGCTGCAACTCCTCTTTACAGACAGGAACTGGATTTGCAGACGAGAATAGTGTCCTGTCCGAAGTCACACAGGCAGTCTGAGGAATACAATCTGGCTTTTGTAAATCCTGAAGCTAATGCTCCAGCCTCTTGGATTTTTGTTCTAAACCCTACCACCAAACTGAAGTAACTTTACCACCTGAGGAACTTGAAGTTATGTCTGCCTAGGGAGATGCTGCCTCTGTTAGAAGGAGTGCCTGCCATTCCACAGCTCCCAGTGGTGACACCCAACAGTACTGACGGTAAAGATTACCCACACAATGCCAACAGGAAAGAGTTCAAGAACTCCTGGCGTGATGCTGCTAGTGTTCCTATTAAGCTAGCAGAAGAGTCAGTAAGACAGAAGTGTTTTAGTGCTCACTGACCTACCATGGACTCCACATTGCTAATGCCTACTGGGGCTTTTCCTTCAAGAGGCGGTTGGGGCTTCTTCTTCCTTCCCAGTTTTGTCTCTGATCACAGTGCAGAGCTCCAGGGTGCCACAGGATGATCCAAAGGCAATCAAGATTTATTGAGTGGTCACAGATCTCTTGTAACACAGCAACTTTATGGTCCTTTCTGTCCTGAAAATGCTGCACAAATATTAACTAAGAAAAGCTTCCTTTTTACAGTGCAATAAGCTAGAAGATAGCGTCTGAAACAAGTCATAAGTGTTGATGATAAATTGTCCTCATGAGCACAATTTTCTGCTTTTGTTATTTACATAACTTCACGGGTCCCTGATGAATAGACTATCATGATCAATGAAAGAAAAGATGCTCAAGTATGCTGTGTAAGCGTCATACAAAAGAAGAGGAAAAAAACAGGGCAAACTGAAAAAAATGCAAATGTAATCAGAACAGATTAGTGACTTTGACATGGTGTCAGTAACTTCTCTTATTATGAGAATATATTCAGATATAATTAGGCTCCATGTCACAAAGATTCGGAACTAATAACTTTGATGCAAATGTTTGCAAGCTGGGGATACAGCATTCTCAGAGTCTCTGAAGGAAGCACTTCACCTTTTGTCTGTTATGTATGAGGACAGCCTTAAAGAGCTGGCAAATACTTTGAGGGGTCAGAGTTCTCTGGTGATACTTAATTGCTCTAGTGATAATAATTACTTCCTTGCAACTGATTAACTTTTCTTCTTATTTGTTGTTGGAACCGAGTTTACTTTCCATATGATCCCTTTAGTCCCCTCTGCTTTCTGTAAAAGACTGCAGATGTTAAATATCAACAGGGGTTATGCATGAAAGGCTTGTGTTTATGTTAGGTTGATTTTAAGGACTGAATTTATAATTGCATTCAAATTCTGTCCCACTGAAACCACTGATGACTCCAGGTTATTAAGACTGATCCTCTATTGTCCCACACCTGACACCTGTGAATCTCAATCAGGTCTAGATAGCAAAATGCTGTCATTAAATGGCTTGAGAGATTTTGATTTGACAACATTTTTATAGCCATACTGTACAGGTGTGAATATCTACAATGGAAATGGCCACAGAGAAGCAAATTTCACATTTTGGGATTCTGTATATCACATTACTTGGGATTTTTTGGGTTCAGTTCTGCTCCACGAGATCACAGTAGCAGCTGTTTACTTAGAAGTGTGCAAAATCTCCCCAAATCAAGCCACATCAGTTGATTAGCATATCAGTGTACTGACAGGTCAACTAACAAACACAGCTGCAACATACTCTGTTGCTTATATGGTGGTCTTTTCCCATGTTGCTCTGACCATTCACACTAATACTGTTATATCATCTTCATTCCTTCAAAGTGACATTAAATAAAGTCACTGAGATGAAAGAGAATGCAAGTGGATGAAAGATGGAAAGAAGGCACAATCAATTAACTAATGGCAGACAAACAACAGTAAAAAACAGCAGTTTCTCAGTAAGCCGCAAGTGACATTAAATTTAGAAAGCAGCTTGGGGAGAAATAATGAGGTTAACAGACCTTTTCAAATACAGTTAAGTAATTTATGTTGTTCTAACCTAAAGAAAACAAACAACAGTAGTGCTTGTAAAGGAAGCAAAGTTTATGACTTTGGCCTCATACCACAGGACTCTGCGGAAAGGACATGGAGCTGGGCAACAAAAGGCACCGGCAAAAACTTCTAGGACTGTTGTTCACTTGCTGGGAGACACTAGGTAAGTCATATACCTTTTCTTCAACTGGGTTTACTAAGAAAATAAAGCTTACACAGTCATACTCACTTTATCTGACACCTCAGGAATTTCCTTGGCCGATTTCCAAAACATCTGAGCGAGTAGACTCCAACACTATTACATTCTCTGAAGTTTCATGAAGGCTTTGAGGAAACTCTTATTACTGCTGTCTCTGACAGAATACCCAATTATGTTTTAGACGTCAGAGAAGATACTAGGTATTACAGAAGGAAGTTAAGGACACTAGCCTTAGTTAGTTACACCATCCATGGAAGTCTCTTTTCTTCTTCAATCCTTCATTTTCCTCCATCTATCATTCTTATTTAGATTTTAAGTCCCTTGAGGCATACCTGTCTGCTGCTCTATCTCTAGATAGAGCTCTAGCGCTGGCGGGAGCCCCAGTCAACTTAGATCTTGCCTGTGATGCATCTCATAACACAAAACTATGTTTACCTCATACAAGAAGTAAAAGGATAATGTCATTAACCAGCTATACTCTTTATAGAGTACACAGCTCCGTTTGTTTCTTGTGTGGGTATTTTCTTCTGACAGATATATATATATAAGTATATATAAATGATCTCAAGGAAGAAAGATATCCATCCTATTCATAGGACATGCTGCTGCAGTTCTGTAACGTATATCTTCTTTGTCTGACAAATTTGGTGACCTTCTACAATGGGGTCACAGCATCAGTGGACAAGGGAAGGGCAACCGACATCATTTACCTGGACTTGTGCAAAGCTTTTGACACTGACCAGCACGACATCCTTGTCTCTAAACTGGAGAGACATGGATTTGATGGATGGACCACTCGCTGGATAAGGAATTGGCTGGATGGCCACACTCAAAGAGTTGTGGTCAACGACTCAATGTCCAAGTGGACATTGGTGACCAGTGGCGTTCCTCAGGAGTTGGTACTGGGACAGGCACTGTTTAACATCTTTGTCAGCGACATGGGCTGTGGAATTGAGTGCACCCTCAGCAAGTTTGCCAATGACACCAAGCTGTGTGGTACGGTCGACACGCTAGAGGGAAGGGATGCCATCCAGAGGGACCTTGACAGGCTAGAGAGGTGGGCCCGTGCAAATCACACGAAGTTCAACAAGGCCAAGTGCAAGGTCCTGCACATGGGGCAACACAATCCCAAGCACAACTACAGGCTGGGCAGAGAATGGATNGAGACCCCCACCTGGAGTACTGTGTCCAGCTCTGGAATCCTCAGTACAGGAAAGACATGGAGCTGCTGGAGCAGTTCCAGAGAAGGGCCACAAAGTGGATCAGAGGGCTGGAGCACCTCTCCTATGAAGACAGACTGAGGGAGTTGGGCTTGTTCAGCCTAGAGAAGAGAAGGCTCCAGGGAGACCTAATCGCAGCCTTCCAATACCTGAATGGGCCTACAGGAAAGCTGGAGAGGGGCTGTTTCTTAGGGAGTGTAGTGACAGGACAAGGGGTAATGGGTATAAACTAAAAGAGGGGAGATTTAGATTGGACGTTAGGAAGAGATTCTTCCCTGTGAGGGTGGTGAGGCACTGGAACAGGCTGCCCAGAGAAGCTGTGGCTGTCCCCTCCCTGGCAGTGTTCAAGGCCAGGTTGGATGGGGCTTTGGGCAACCTGGTCTAGTGTAGGTTGTCCCTGCCCATGGCAGGGGGGTTGGAACTAGATGATCCTTGTGGTCCCCTCCAACCCAGACCATTCAATGATTCTGTCTGCTTTTCTACAAAGAATAATTACAGTTTACAAAATCAAGGTGCAGAAGTAAGTCAATGTTTAAAAAAACAAACTTAAGTGTAGTTCTACTGGAAGATGTTACAAACAGATGTACATACGTTCCAATAGGTCATGCCTCTCAGAGAGAACTCCCCTGGGAATACAATGCAAGCCAGAAGACTGTCAGACTTCAAGAAAAGTCTACAGGAGTCCAGGAAGTGATGAGATTAAAGTCTTATGGTTGAACTTTATTCTAAGGAAGAGTGGAATACGACAGAATTTCTTGCACAACTTTGGCTTAGGACATAAACATTCATCATATGACCTACAGCGTAGCAGTATTACAGTTAAGCCATTTTTAAATATAGAGCATTCTTACCTTTAAGCTACTGTTTTAGCATTATTTTATTAACTGTCCTTCCTATTTACCTTTATTATATGGAAAACATATCAGAATTTATTATCCAAAGGCTATGATATCCAAGTAACGCAATGTTTGAGGCACAAGGAATAAAGAATAAACAGATAGCACCCTGTAGAATACTTTCTTTTCTTTTTGTCTAAGTAAAAAGGAGTAAAGAGATTTGCAGTACAACTCAGTAAAATCTTAGAATGAGAGCTAGAAAAGGTTTCTAAGTATTCATGAGTGAGTCTGTCTCACCAATTCATCTCACACATGTGGCAATTGCTTCCGAATAGTTCAGCACACCTCAAACGCCTGATAACCTGCTTGTTCTGTGACTTCATCCACAGCATCAGTGTTGTTGCACTGTAAAACTTCATGAAAATCAAGATGATAAGTATGTACTTATTAAAATTAAACAGCCATCCCTGGCAGTAATTGAAGGGCTGGTATGTGCTCTCTGCAATTCCTTCCCAGATATAAGAATTAGATTACTAGTCAAGTAGTGCTATGAGGATGCTTTTGAAAAACAAAACAGATTAATTGAAAGATAAGGAAATGCTGGATTGAGAAGTTCACCATTATTATAATTCTATGATTTTCCTGTTCGTTAAGTACAAATCTGAACACTGCCAAACAATTCACACAGCAGTTAAATCAGGTGATTTTAGAAGGAGCAAGAATTAGTTCACTGAAAACGTGTATTTACTTCAATTTAAATGGAATTTAACTTAGATTGAACCGAAGTATTCTCACAGCACTAGTGTGAGCAAGAAGTGAATGCAGCCTGGTTTTGTGGGGATTTTTAAGAAGAAGCTCTTGAGATGTATATATGTAATATTATGTAATACATAATACGTTATTTCTCAGTCCAGCTGAAGGAAAAATTTTCAGTTAAGAAGACTGTAAGAAAAATAACTCATAATTCTAAGTCTTTCAACACAGGCATTACCTAAGACATCACTGAGATGTTTTCACTGTGCAAAAACTCTGGTTAGCTCATAGGAAGATAATTCTAGATAAGATGTTTTTATTTTGATGGAAGAAACCTTTTCGCCTTCATCCATAAATAACTTAGCAGTTCACTTTTCAATTCTTGTAAAACTAACTTTTTACTGAAAGAGAATTTTGTAATTTGCAATTTGTAATTTTGAGAATTTAGAAGGGTTTCTCTGTAATAAAGAGGTTGAGCACTTGCCTGAACTGCAAAGCTCATCTGCAGCTTAACTACAGAACTATGAACCACCCCTCTTAAATGCAGAGACAAATCAAGGTTACCAAGGCATAGAAGAGGAGGGGATTTTATATTTTGCCATGAAGCATTTCGGAACATCTAAACAGCAGTCCAATAAAGCATTATTATATCTGAGGCACAAATTTCCTACCACATTTTTTTTCTCTAGTAAAAGTTTCCATTGATAATAGGAAAATTACTGCCATTTGTACCTCCAAGGACAGTAAACATTCATCAGGAGAATGTGGTCTTCCTCTACACTTACTTGATTTATAATACCTAGGTTATTAATCACCTATAGTAATATGATTGTTGAAAACAATCCTCTTCCCTTTCTTTTTCCCTTGGGATGTTAGAAGGAACTAAGCTTTGCGACCAAAGTATCTGCCGGATGAGATTGACAGCTACTATATGACATCATTAAGCATAGAGGATCATTACAGGATTACTTGATTTAAAAGTTTCTCACTGTACACTTTAGCTTTCAATAAAATAATTTAGATAGATGGGCTGAAGGGTAAAAACTGCCCATATTAGTGCCATAAGGCATTGGGTCACCTTAGCAAATGCACTAGAGAGTCAAACATAAAAGTTTTATCTTTGAAGAGAAGCAATGAATAATGTCATGGGCTTTTAAATTATCTTTGCCATAAATTGAAAGATTCGGCAAGTGAACGAGATAGATGTTCTTTTGCTGCTGGCTTTACGCATTTATTCCAAATCATGAAACTAATTGTTTCTAGGTAAGCTTCATCAGGCTGAAAGCAAAACTGCCTCTTGCATTTTTTCCTATCCATCTACCTGTGCACAGTAAATTAAAACTCTGAGAACATGAGGCGTAACAGTTAATCTGGCTTTAGTGGATGTCACAGTAAATAGTGAATGCACATACAATCCATTTGTTTTAAAGGGGCTTAGCAGAAGAAAACCAAGTGTTGTACAAAGGAGCAGCTACTTGGTTTTGGGCAATCCTAATAACTCTAAGGAAAATGTTGAAATTAAATAATATGAGAAAACTATGGCTTCCTAAATGGACGGCAATGGGCAAGTCATACTAAACTCTTCTGATCTGCTGTGAGGCTTCACCACTCATGGGGTTGCTTCTCCTCCCTCTTTCGACTTTCCAGGTGACCACCTCTCCTACCGGTTTGCCATTATCTTCCGGCTGAAGATGCTATTTCCTGCTCCCTTTTTCCTCCTACCCCTTGAGGCACTCAAGCACTCCCAAGCATTTCTTTACACCTGCTATGTGATAAACCTGGCAGTGCAAGACTCAGCACTTCTTGGCTCATCCTTTAAAAACATGTATTGCTTCTCTCCTGGTGACCGATGTTTGTTTCACCTTTTGCTTGTGTTGTCCTCAAAATTTGCAGTACTGTAGGTGGTTACCTAATGTACAAGGTGGTAATAACCTCTTCCCCACCTTTCAGTAAGCCTCCCCAACCCATGGGCCATATGGTCGCTGGCTGTTCTAATATATGATTTTAATTCTCCCAGCTGCAACTACCAAGCCTTTTGCTGTCAACCTTTAAAGTGACAAAAGACGTACTTTTAATGCTATCACAAACACGAATTACTGTCAACTTAAAGTTAACTTGGCATCTTCTGGGTCATCAAGCAATATTATTTTGCAATGCTTTTAGCACTTTAATGAAATGCACTGAATTTTACTAAGCCTCATTGCTCTCAAAGGACGTGGTATAGTTATAGATGCTTTCCCCCAAGGTATAACTGACTAAGAGTTTTTGTTGTCCAAAGGCTCCCTAGACTGTAGTCAGCAGAAAAGATTTCAGTATCTTCTACTGGATCAGGCTTTAATTGGAATGAAATTAACAGATAAAAATTAATGTGGGAAGGTTTTGTGTATCTTCTTATAATGGTTTCTATATACACCCAACTCCCCATCTCATTAACTGCCTTAAGTTGCAATATAAATACAAATATTTGATGGTGGAATGTTATTATCTTATCCCTTCCTGAAATAAGTAGATTGTGTGATACATCACTGTCCACTGGAAGCACTAACGGCCGTTGTGGAGGAAATTAATTGCTTAATTCTACTCTCTAAGCTGCAAGCTAATTAGCAGAAAAGCACTAAGCATTAGTTACCAGCTCTACAGTATTTCTTTGGAATGTCACTCCCTTTATTCAGTAGTGGGAGGTGCACTGTATGTTTCTATAAAGTTATAGCTACTCCCAAGAATAAACGTTCAACATGAAATGGTATTTCAGAATTTAAGCATAACTGGAGGTATTCTCTCCAGATTTCATATCAGCCACACAAATTGTTCACACAAATGATCCTAAGCCCAAGCTTAATTGCACCTATCTTCTAGCAAATGTTTCAGTATATAAACACAGTATAGAAACATAACACAGAAGGTAAATTATTCTGTGATCTCAAAGGAAAATGTGCAGTTCCTTTGGATTACACGTACTATTTCATCAAATACCAAAAGTTCAACAAATGATATGACTCATAAGCTCACCTTTCTTTGGAGAATGCTGTTAATAGTGTTTAAATAACACAGTTAATTCTCTGGAATGTAACCACTGTGTGTTCATTTCTGTTCTTCAGTAATCCTCCAGTTCAATGCTGTCTTTCCAACATGGCCGTGAGACTTTGGCCAATATAAAGGTTTTATAATCTTGGCAAATGTTGCTTGGCACGTCCACCAGCAATGAAATTCATCAGATGTAAACCCATGTGCACACTTTTCCTGCTGTGGATAGGACTGCAAATGTTGTGCTGAAAAAAATTAGGAAAAATCATGTATTGCAAACAGATGAAAATCATGTATGATCATTTCAGAACTAAAATGGGTTGAGACCAGTTCACATCGCCTCCATTTCAAATCCATGTTAAATCAGAAAAGCTCAAATTCCATCAGCTTACATTTTCAAAACTTTCAAATAATTTTGTCTCTATATGGTTATTTCTTTCATGACCTATATTTCAGAAATATTGATATCCTTGCTTTCTTCTTTCTGTATACCGGAAAGTATTTTCTGTAGAGCACTGAATTTTCTCAAGACATCTCCTATAAATTTTTGTCCACAGAAGCTTTTGTATGTTTTTGTTTACTGCATCCAAACAGAGCATGCACATGTTAAGGGGAACAGCCCCAAACTTCACTACAGGCCAAATCTCACATCATCTTTGGTGTTAATACTTACATTTGTCATCTTAACTGACAGTACAGCTGATGGAAACTCCAGAATGTGCCTGTGGTATGACAATCATAGAATCCCAGAATGGTTAGGGTTAGAAGGGACCTTAAAGATCATCTAGTTCCAACCATCCTGGACAGGGACACCCTCCACTAGATCAGTGTACCCTAAAGACACAGTTTTTTGCTTGGGGTCTCAGCTGGACCTCAGCAGATCTAGTTTTGCATTGACATATGCCACAGAACATGATTATGGTATTGTGGACAGTTTTAAATATCTGATTTCTAAAATAAGGAGAGGCATGCCTCTTCTTTCTTCTGCTCGCTGCTGATCTACAGGCACTGTTGTAAATCGGGCTGCAGAATATGGGTACATCTGTTCTTATAAACGAGCTGAGAGCTGAGATACCTGGATCCTGAAGAGCCACAAGACACTTTAATTTCCTAGTGGTTACTTACAAAGTGACAGTTCCAAAATTTCATGTCTTGTTCTAGCAATTACTAACATTGTGTCCAAGTACAAAATTCTTAGGGTAAGGCATATGCCATAGAGTTGTAGTAAAAGGTAGTGTTTATGTAGGACCAAATGCTCCCAATTAAAGAGACATATTGAGACATGTTCCAGCATATAGTATAAACAGAGTCCTGCTTAGTGGCATTAGAGTAGCACCATGGAGTAGATCACAACCTATGCCTCATTGTACAAAGTACAATGAGACACTCCATGTCAAGAATTTACAGTTTAAATACACAATTTTTCTGGAAAAAAAAACCAACTCCTTTTCACCTCTGCTGAGAAGCTGGCTGGATATTAGGTGATGGTAGCTTCCAGGAACTAATTCACATGGACATAGGATGTAAACTTATTGCAAGACAGCTATAGATCAAGGAAGAAGGCTGCACAGACTTGTTGCTGTGAGCTTTATGCTGTTGGGATGAGTTTCTAGAAAGGCCTCTTTGCTGCCAGTTCTGCCTTTGTGATAATTAGAATATTAATTCTAGTAAATAAGAGAATAAGATCAAAGAAATTGGAATAATTACTGGATAGCTAAAACTCTACTGCACAGCCCAGGCACTGTATGCATTGTCACCACGGTTTGCACTTTTGCCACTGGGTATATGTTAGTTGATGAGAAATCACTACTGGTTTAACTATTTCCTTCTTCATAGGTAGTTCTGAAAATACCAGTATCAATGCATTGTGACCAATTTTTCTGAAATTTGCATTTGGAAAGGATCTGATGATGTAGGGTTAAGGAAAGTTAGGTTTTTAAAAAAAATTTTTTATTATGAAGGACGCTTGGGCATGGCTGCTCTTTCTTCATTAAACAAATTTAAAGGCAGTAAAGGCAGGAGACACAGTTTCAGAAATGCAAAGTGATCACTGAAAGGAAGAAATGAAAGTGAAAAAAAAAAGACCCTAAAGAAAAGCAATAATGTCACAGCCAGACATTTTTATTAGAAGAAAACCGTGGTTCAGTCAAGTAACCCAAGGGGTTATTGTTATTTTCCCCAAAGTAGTTGATTTAATTACCAACATTTTATAGTATTTTCAAGAGAGAATTCATTCAAATGACATTTGTTCCTGAAACCAAAAGGATTGAACAGGATGTGCTTCATGTACATTTCAAAGCTCTTCATTACCCTCAGTGAAACAAAGTCCCTTTAGACTTACATCCCCTGTCAGTGGCAGAGCTACAAGGGTTAGAAAATAGTAGAAATCTTCAATTACTTTTGTAGAAATTCTTATAGCAAAGTTCCTGCTTTCAAACCCTGACTTCAGCCTTCAGCACGCAGGAATGCCAGCTCTGCTGAAAGGGAATTCTGCACACATACCTGCTAGCAAAACCTGCTGTTTTTAGTCTTTGTCCATCCTGAAATCGTTCACATGTTCAGATGGATAGTAAGCAATTAACAACCTTGTCTAATTGTGCAACACCAAAGCACCCACCAGCCACTCGCTCAATCCCTGTCTCAGCAGTATGGGGGAGAGAATTGGAAAAGCAGGGAAAAAACCCCTGGAATGAAATAAAGACAGTTTAATAAGTGAAGGGGAGAAAAGAAAAGGAAAGAAAAAAAAAAAAAACAAAACGATGCAAAGGCAGTCACTCACCACCTCCCACCAGCAAACCAATTCCCAGCAAGTCTCCGAGCAACAGCTACTTTGGAAACCACTACCCCAGTGTTACTGCTGAACATAACGTTACACGGTATGGAATAGCACCTTGGCCAGTCCGGGTCAGCTGTCCCAGCTGTGTCCCCTGCCAGACTCCTGTCCACCTCCAGCCTCCTCAGTTTGGGGGCAGAGTGAGAAACAGAGATGGCCTCGATGCTTTGTGAGCACCGCTCAGCAGTAGCTAAAACACTGGTGTGTAATTGCCGCTGGTTTTGTCACCAGTCTGAAACACAGCACCCTACAGCTGCTAGGAAGAAAATTACCCCAATCCCAACCAGACCCAGGGCATTAATGCATTTAGACCTTCACAAAGCTAGCTGTGGTCAGGAGCAGGGCCTCAGAAATGAAAACTAAACCCAGATAAGTTGTATCTTCCAGTGCACTCTCTGTGAATCAAAAAGAGGGGAGATTGCTTTAATATGAACACTTATCTCTTGCATTTAATAAAGATCGGGAAGTCAAAGATCTTACTCATGTTTCTGTCTTAGGCACCAACAACCGTGAAGTCAGGTTCCAGATTTTCTGCTGCTGTACTTCTGCTTGCCTTGTTTCTCACCTGTACTTCTCGTTGAACTTTTAAAATTAAATACTTTCTGTAAAATAAAAAATTCAGCTTTGTGCTTTTTTCTAGAATCATAAAATTACTATTTTTAGTGCAAAATCCTGTTGTGATCTCAACTGAAATTAGACCAATGGTGCTCTCACAGTGTTTCTTTAATTCTATCTATAATTGGTTCTCATCTCCTACAGGTGCTTTGCATTCCTCAGTATCTCATGACCTTTGGAGGAAAATTGAATTGCTGAAATTAACTAATTGTGAGACTGTAGTGGGTTAAAGCAAATCAGAGTCTCCAGGGTCTTGGGCATTAAGAGGAGTCAACGTAATATACTTCTTTTTAGAATATAGTTTTCCTTTTACAAACAATATCATACAGTGAAAAGACAGAAAAAAAGTAACTCCAAGCAGTTTGGGAATTGGGATATTGGGAGAAGGTAGGGGAAATGCCTTATTATCGCTTAACTAAAGCTGTATTACAACACATGTAAACGAAAGGATCAAGTCAAGCTTGCCCAGGAAGGCTTAATTCCATTATTTCTTACAATAGGAGTGCTTGATGCAGTGTTCTTTCAGAACAGTTTTTCTTCTGCATAGTAAAACCTGCACTGTTGTTCACCTTAACATAGCCCCTAAAGTTACGCAGTTACGTTTGGGCTTCTGGCAGCAAGGCAGGTTCTGCTAAATAATAGATTGTGACCAGTAAGATGCTGGGATGATTTGCTCACAGAGGAAGGAAATGTCAAAGAGCAATATGTTTGCATGTAATTATGTTACTGTCTTTCAGAACATCCTTACTGGTGCGGTGTTAGGCACGGTTAATCAAACGGATCTGCGTATCTAATTCCCTCTGTACTTCGAGGTCTGCTTTAGCCTCTCAGTTCTAGAGGCAAGAGGCCAAGAGAAGAACAGAGGCTGGAAGATGCCTTTGCCACATGTGCGGGGTGGGGGGTATAGCTGTCTGTCGGTGAAGCAGAGTGCTGACCCCCCAGATCAGACCGCAGAGGCACTTTGGGTCCAGAGATACATCCACAGCCCCGGCTGCCGTCGAACAGGCAGTGCTGGATGTGTAGCCAGCTTATCCAAAGGCGGTCTGTGGTAGATCAGGCCACTCCAAGCGACGCTTCTCTAGTTTTTCTGTAAAACTTACAGCTTCAGTAACTAAAAACCATCGGTTTATTTCTCGGCGACAGTGATGACCCAACTCGTTATTCCCCGTCCCCGTCAAACCAGTGCTCTGCCAAGAGCCAGCGCAGGGTTCCCACCCCGCTTCCCGAGGTGAAAGCCGGCCCGTTTCGGGCCGTCCGTGCCCGTACAGGCGGCGGGAGCGGAAGAGCCCCCCATAGCCCCTTTTTCTCCCCCGTCGTCCTCCACTCCCTCTCCCCTCCCCCCCAC
>VWZZ01001608.1:0-28999 GCA_013399095.1 Psophia crepitans
AGGAGAGGAGAGGAGAGGAGAGTGTAGCCTTGCAGCAGGGCATCTAGGGCAAGGTGGTTTCTGAACCAAACAAGCCCAAGCCTTATATTGTGGCAAGAAAGGCAAAGAGTTCACACTGGGACATGTGATCAGGTGTTTAACTTGACACACCCAGGTAGAAATTGCTTTTGCTTCACTGATATATCTTCAAATTATTTTTGTGCTCAACTTTATGCATTCTCTCTTAAGAAAGGTGAAATACACCTACAATTGCATACATTACAAGTGAAGATCCAGAAAAGAAGAGTGAGAATGGTCAGAGGGCTAGAAAATACAGCTGATAAGGAAAGACTGGAAGAAGTGAATTCATCTACTTGAGAGAGGACTAAAGGAAGGCTAGGACAAGAGTAAGAGTGACAAGCTTAGAGAACCTGCACTGAGGCACATGGAAATCAGACACTAATTGCATGGTCTGAATGGCTCAGGTCACCTGTGAAGGCTCCGCAGCAAACATTCTTGTAGGCAAAACCAACAAATAACCCTCACTAGTAACTGTCAGAAAGGAGACGAAGAAGGTTTGTTTCTGAAGCTGCTCCAGACCTTCTAACATGTCAAGTGGGCACCACACTGTAGAGAATCACAGAATCACAGAATGTTAGAGGTTGGAAGGGACCTCGAAAGACCATCTAGTCCAACCCCCCGCCAAGGCAGGACCACCTAGAACACATCACTCAGGAACATGTCCAGTCGGGTTTTGAATGTTTCCAGAGGAGACTCCACAACCTCTCTGGGCAGCCTGTTCCAGTGCTCTGTCACCCTCACAGTGAAAAAGTTTTTCCTTACGTTAACCCAGAACCTCCTATGCTCCAGCTTGAACCCATTGCCCCTTGTCCTATCACTTAATGACACCGAGAAGAGCCTGGCTCCATCTTCCCGACACTCACCCTTAACATATTTATAAACATTGATGAGGTCACCCCTCAGCCTCCTCTTCTCCAAGCTAAAGAGACCCAGCTCCCTCAGCCTTTCCTCATAAGGGTGATGTTCCACTCCCTTGATCGTCTTTGTGGCTCTGCGCTGGACTCTCTCTAGCAGTTCCCTGTCCTTCTTAAGCTGAGGGGCCCAGAACTGGACGCAATACTCCAGATGCAGCCTAACCAATGCAGAATAGAGGGGGAGGAGGACCTCCCTCGACCTACTGACCACAGCCCTTCTAATGCACACCAGGATGCCATTGGCCTTCCTGGCCACCAGGGCACATTGCTGGCTCATGGTCACCCCTCCGTCCACCAGGACCCCCAGGTCCCTTTCCCCTACACTGCTCTCTAGCAGGTCAGTCCCCAACCTGTACTGGCACATGGGATTCTTCTTTCCCAGATGCAAGACGCTACACTTGACCTTATTGAATTTCATTGAGTTCTTCCCCGCCCAGCTCTCCAGCCTGTCTAGAAGCAGTAAGAGTGGAGGGATTAAACAAAGACAAACTGTGAGGATATCTTGAATTGAACTGTCTTGTAGGCCATGTGCCTAGACCCTCATCCAAAATTAGATCCTCAAAAAAGACCAAAATCAATTAAAGTGAGAAAAGCTTAGTTTTAATGGAACTAAAATCAGAACATTTCACTTTATTAATTGGGAAAATTCTAAGCAACTAGGTCAGACGGTCTAGAAATAAAAAGGTTTATCCACATTTCTTCCCCTGATCACTGTGTCTCTGCAGGCATATCCTTATGTCCATGACTGGTTGCAGCCAACTCATTGACTTTTTGAGTAGCAGTAGATTCTTCCTCGTAATTTCTAGGAAATTCCCTTTTCCAACTGCCTGATGCTTGGACGTCAACGTTGCTACCTAGGCAACAGCCATCTACACTCCTTTTCTTTCCAGAGGATTGAAGCTAACATCTTCACTTCTTAATGGAACACAATAAATCACTGAAAACTGTGAAGCAACACAACCACTATCCATCACACCTTCACGTTGAAAAGCATATTGAATTAAGTTGACCATAAACAAAGACCAAGCATTTCTAGAGCATAAGGCCAAAGGGAATAACTTCTGTCATCTGGACTAGCCTCTTAAATACCATAGATCACCACATTTCTCTGCATTATTTTTATCTGACAAGAACAGATTTTTTTTCTTCTTTTACTCACCAAAATTCCAAATTAAAATTTTCAGCTGAAGAACCTCCCACAATTCTTAGTATATCATTCCAAAGATTAGTTAGCTGAAAATCTGCACTTGATTTCTAGTCTAATCTTGCTTCAGTTGTCATTCACTGGTTCCTATGATATTTTCATCTGCTAGTTTTAAGGGATAAAAGTCAAAGGCTTGCTCATTATGTGAGTGCTGACAGGCTGTGATCAAATCATCTCCTTACTTCCTCTTTGGTAAACCAACTATTTTGGGTGTCCTAGTATGGGACATGTTTTTCAAGCCATTACTCATCCCTGTGGCTCCTTCATGAACCCTCTGTACTTTATCAACATCGTTAATAGTATTGCAGAAATAGTTATCATAGAATTACAGAATGGTTTGGGTTGGAAGGGACCACAAGGATCATCGAATTCCAACCCCCTGCCATGGGCAGGGATACTCTCCACCAGACCAGGTTGCCCAAAGCCCCACCCAACCTGGCCTTGAACCGCCTCAGGGATGGGGCATCCACAGCTCTGGGCAACCTATTCCATTACAGTTGCATCAGTGGCACACACAGAAAAAGTTTTTAAAAAATTCTAGAGCTTCATTTCCACATAATACTTCCAAATAGATTTCTCAAGCTATTTTGGCACTGGAGTTACAGGGGAACTTACATACTACCCACAAATATCTTGTCACTGGTTCCTACTTAGACAATGTCACCTACATTCTCACCCTGAGCTAACATACACTGTTGCACATATCTATATATTTAAATCAGATTGCTAAAACCGTTATGCAGTCTCTTCACAATTCAGCATTTCTTCAATTATTAGTCTTCTGCAAACTTCTGCATACTAGTAATTTTATTTCTTTTTTTTCGCTAAGTAATTGGCAGAAGTGTCAAACATGTTAGACTTAAGCTTAATGGAATGAAAACGGGAAAAACATTTCAACACTGGCATCAGAATTTACAAAACTGTGATAATCTTCAATTTGCGTTATTATATTTCTGAATGTTCATCTTTCACTTCTAATAAGTTTTTGTTTTTACACATCTCTGTGTGTATGCATCTGTGTACAAAGTGCCCAAAAATCTTTTGATTAATCGTTCTGACAGAAATAATGATTTTTGTCAAAATCACGTTTGAAAACAGAAGTCATAAGGATCTTCAAGTGTTGTTTTTTCATAGTGCCAAAACTTGCTATAGACATTTTAATAAAAGAAACTGACTTTTCAGTTCAAGCGACTTTCAATGTTTATTTAGGAGACGTTTAGAAACCTTAAAACAGCTAATATAAGAAGAAAAAATTTTAGGATCAAAAATGGCCAAAGTTTTTTAAAAATCAGTTGACCAAAGGTGGTTTCAAAGTGTTCATTCCTGCAGGGTATTTAAAAGGTTTATTTTATTTCATTCTCCTTTGAATCAGGCTGTAATTGTGAGATTTCCTAGGAAACAAAAAATACTCTACTCAGCCAAGTCTTACATTTCCACCTCGGTCAGTTTTCAAAGTGCTGTGGGCACGTCACAAGGATAACAGACCCCCAGATTCTGCAAAACAGGAAGGAATTGTAAAACATGGTAGCAAAACAATGACTCACGCGGATGCCAAGCATTTAGGATGGTGTGATTCACATTCTTTATCGTGCCTGCTTGCAGAACCACCATCTCATGAGGGCAGAGAAACTCAGCTAGCTGCCCACTTCCAGTTGCAAACAGGACATAACCACTAATAGCAATTACAAATAGCCGTTACAGAAGTACTGTTGAACTTACAATGCACAGCCCTGTGCAACCTGTACCCCTGCTCCCCCTAAATCTCCCTCCGGAGCCTTTCTGGCACCTTGCTGAGTGAGACACAGGGGTACTCTCTCAACACCAAGGGCTGCCAGGGTGCAGTGAAGACACCACCATACCCTCTTCATCTTGTTTGCCTGGGGGCTGCCTGGAGAGTCTATAACTAGCTCAGAGAAACCAAAATAAAACTCGACAGCTATTTTTTTCACCCTGACAGGACCAGCAGCCTTACCGCAGTCTTTCACATATGTAGCCAGCATTTTGCGTGGGTGAGCGAGAAAGCCAAGGGGCACGGTCTGAACGGGGAAGTCTGAACTGCTCCCAACATTGCATGTACTTTCTGTTAACTCCAGCGTAGCTGATAGGGCTTTTTGTTTGTTTTTCACCTTTCTTATTTCAGAGCTCCCTTTTCCACTGCCCAGCACAGTGACACCACAGTCATCTCTAAGTCTTCTCACAGTTTCCCCCCTTGAGCAAAACAGGACACCTGGAGCTCCTTCCTCCTGCTCTTGCTCCTTACACATGCTTGCTTGATTTTTCCTGATTGACAGTCTCATGGTAAGACCCAGCAAACACTGAGGTTTTTAGGCTGAGATCACCTGAGTTAATGCATGCAAGCAGTGCAAAATGTGCAGAGCAAGAGTAACAGCCTGGTAAATTTTTTCCTGCAGCTTGCATATGGACCTACAGGCAGACAAGGTAGGTGTGGTATGCTACACAAAGCCAGCGTGGTGGGAGATGTACAGGGTCCATGTCTACCAAAGGTGCAGATGGTGTTGGAAGTAGCAGCCCCTAATCCTCACAGTGATTTTTGGCTGGCCAATGTGATATCTTATGCCAGCACATAGTCAGCCCATTGCTCCCTTCAGTCTCAGGAGGCCCTTTTCTTTTCTTCACACCCCTGATGGCACAGAGGGACCTCAGCCACCAAAGGGCTGGAGTATTTTTCAAATGGTCGTTCACCTCAACTGTTTTTTTAGTTGAGACGATTTGTTTATGTAACTACTTTCTGCATACAGGGTAGGCGTCAGGCCTGCACAGCGAAGAAAATCATTACCAAGGAGCAGCAAGGCAGAGGGGGTTTGCTGTGACAACTCTGGGAGCAAAGTACATCTTCACAGCGTTTGCAGAGCTCAGTGCTGGGTGTGGTGCACATGCCGTTATCACTAAGGGTCCAAGAGAAAGAGTGGTCTTTTACAAACCACGTTATCAAGTTCAGTGCTGATGAGGAAGTGTGTGGGTGGCAAGGAGTAGCGAAAGTTCCTCTTTCCACAGTTGGTCGATCCCACCAATCTCACGAAGACAGAACTCTCTTCATTGATTTAATATTTACCACAGAAGTCCTACTTGTTGCAGTTCTGCTCAATACCCGCCCTTCTCCGTGAAGGTTGTTTTCACCAGCCCATAAATACCTGAAAAATTTAACATTAAGTACACAACACACCTAAGTAGCTAAACCTAATACTTTTTTTCCTGCCTTTTTTTTTCACTAATGGCAATAAGTTTTCTAGTGCTTTCCACTATCTGTATACTGTGCTTCTTCCTTCTTCTTTCAAGACCTGTGAGAATGTGTGCCATTAGTATTGTCATGTGCTTGAAGCAATTATGCAATTATACAAAAAATTCTGCAATAGGAAATTCCATGAATATTACACTAGATATAAGCAACAAGACTGGAGACCCACTTTTAAGACTCCTTTGTGTATCACTGGAAATTGTTTGGCCTCGGATGCGTGTTTCTTCAGTCCAAAGGAAGAGAAATCTTGCAATGAGTAACTAAGGCTCACTGTCATCAGATCATACACCTCTCTACAGGTGCAAATAATTGCTAAATATTAACAATTTTCGCTAATTTTGCTAAGGCACAACAGCACCATCATTTATGTGATTATCTAATAAGCATCTTTTGAGGCTGTTTCTTCTTTTTTTTCCCTACATGCTTTTTGCATTCATCCAAATATTTGGATGTTGGCAATGAATGAAACTCCCCGATATGTGACGTTTTCCTCCAGGTAGAAAAAACTGTTGATTCAGATAAATTTTGCAGCAATATGTTAGCTCAAGACTCAGACAACACTTGCGTAACTAACTTTCCAAATCTTCTGCTTTTGGTGGAACCAGAAAATAATGCAAGAAAAGGTATTGAAAAAGAAAATTAACCAAACATCTAGAAAAACATTGTGTTTCAGTCACTTTAAGGTTTGTCTGAGCATCTGACTCTATCGATATATCTGAAGAGCTTTCTAGTTAGTAACTAGTGTTTTCAAAATAAATGTTGTGTTACAGCTACGTTTTCCATGAACAGATAGGGCCATGGGCGTCTTTCAAAAGATCCTTTCCATGATCTCAGGAAATAGCCCATACATTTCACAAGATGGTTTCAGGTGGTTTCAGAAGCATTACAAATTAATTAGGTAGTCTACCCCATGTCTCTCATAGTAAGAATGGCTTCAATAATTCAGGCTCAAAGGAAACTGAGAACAATGCCAAAAAAGCCCAGTTAATTCGCATATTCCATACTTAGAGATGGGCCTAGCTTCTTCAAGAGATGGGCTTTTTTTGATTTTACAAATACACATCTGTCAGAGCAATAGACCTAAGATTATGTTGGGTGTTTTAATGAGTCACAAATATATATTTAAAAGCATTATCCCTGAGATTGCCAGAAAAAAACAGACATCTGTCTGTCTTGACAATTTGTGCTGAGACTTCTTCTCATGGCATAAGTCTGTTTTATTGTTAACTATTGGTAATTACCTTTTAGTAATTGCACTGAAACACTGTGTGTCCTGTAGGAAATGCAGGTATAAAAACCATCGAGGCTTAGTATTTGATTAGATTGGCATAAAACAAGTAGGACAGGATCAAGGTCTCAGCTGAGGTGTATGAGATTAAATTCTGGAGTACACAGTATTTTACACCATCTCACTCACTCTTGTGATTGGACAAGGTGAGCACCTTCAAGGAATGTCACTAAACATGACCGTGTCTAGGGCATAGCATGGCTGGCCTGTGACTCCGCTTAAATTGTGCTTTTTCCTTACAAAATCAAGACTTCCACATTGCTGAGGGTGAATGGTCCCACTGGGAAAGGACTTCCTTTTTTTATTTTAAAAAATACATTGACACAGAAAAATTTTACACAGCCTGATCCTTTGCTCACTCTACTCCGCACCGCACTTTCCACAATCTGTAGTCTTCTGAGTAGCCTTAAATTCTCCTTCTTCTCCCTCAATACTTGCACCCTGTGTTAAAAGGTGGCTTACCCTCTTCTGAGTCCATCATCAATCTCCGTCACTGCTTTGAAACCAGAATGTCTCCTCCCATCACGGAGAGGGACAGGTGATGTGGTGGGAGCCATTCCTTCAGGTGTAGTTTCCCATGCCCCGGGCACCTGTTGCTGGTGCAATGATGGGCGTGCTGCCATGTGGCCAAGAGCCACAGACACTCCCTTCCCCTTGGCACCCACTTTCCACTGCGTCTGAGCTTTAGTAAATTGAGCTTTGTTGAATTTGCAAGGTTATCATGTCTACAATCAACCCCCAGAAATCAAGCTTCTGTCTAAGAGGCTGGAGAAAATGATAGTCATTATAACTATTAACCACGACAACCACTTTCCTGACTAACCACACACATGAAATATGATCTATCAAACACCTGCCTGTTTCTAGCTGCTGAAATACATGCAATGCTCTTCCCACCACTGGAGATTCTCAGAAGAGTTGTTCATTGGTACTAGTACACAAAGGGTGTGTCATCTTTAACATCTGCATTTGGGGCAAAAATAACATGCGTTGAGCTGAATTCAGCTGTCTGCTGCCAGCTGGCTTTCCTTGGGTGAAATTCAGAGCTGCGTATACACTCAGACAGACAAAAAGACAGTCAAGAGCAGGTACAGACATGAGAGAAACTTACAGAATTTCTGTAAATGACACACTTGTGTGACCAGACAGCAAGTACAACAGAGAGTAAGGTCAAGTAAACACTACCTAGCTAGGTCTCAGACTGAACAGAAAGTGTAATATGCACTATCCAAATTTAATTCATTCAAACAAATGCCTTGTTGTACTCAATGTATCTCATGGGTCTAGTTTTTACTGCTTTAGGAAACAATATTGTACATGCTTTCTTCCTCTTCCTATGTTTTGGGTTTACAAGCTATTCTGGGTTTAAAGAGAGTCCTGGGATTTTTCTTCCTGTTAGTCACAATAATTAAATACTGTTTATGTACCTCAGAGTAGAAAGCTTTCCAAATTATTTTTTCCTTTGATTATCAATCAGTCCTGCTGGAGATTTTGTCTTTTTTTTTTTTCCCCTCCTTTTTCATGACTCAGTCCTTTCTTTGTGTACATCTGGTTGCTCCTTCCTAACTCGCATGACAGATTTACCTTTCACTCCTACAATTTTTGGCACTTGCCTTTTAGAGTTTGTTTCTTCTCCGTGTGCTTCTGCCTTCTCCTTGGGCAATAAAATCAGTTCTGTCATCCTGTTGATTCTATCCATAAGCACCTCTGTCTTAGCCTGTGTTCCAGGCAGATTGAGTTTTGCTTCCTTTTTCATGTAGTTCCTGACATTCTTCTCAACTATTGCTGGTATCTTTACCCCTTCCCATATCATAGATAAAATCTTTCGTTTATTCTGCTCTAAATACACAAGCCATTGCTTCCTTTGTTCTGTTTCATTTAATCGATTGCTCTCCATCCTCCCCCTTGTTGGGGGTCTTAAGTCTTAATCTGAATACTGACGATCTCTCCTACATGATTTTCTCTGAATTTCCAAGGCCATTTAAAGTACTAAATCACCATAATAATCCAGGTTTAAATTTTTCTCTGAGTCTGTTCTGTTAGCTCTAACCCCACTATAAAATTTTCCCGGTTTCCTGTCCTCAGACTTCCCAACATTGTTATTTATCTGCTTTTCTCTCCTATTCTGCCATTTCTTACCCAACGTACTTACCCACTCTGTGAAGCAAAACTGCCTTGCTCATTTATCCACAAGCATCTCTCACATGTAACTTCCTCACTAAGATGAGATCTGAGAAAGTAAAACCATTGCATACATGAGTCACAGTCAATAACCTTAGACATACCATTAAAATCTTGTATCATTTTTTGATTAATCTTTTGTCCTGATTTTCCTTTTTTTTTCTCCAGCTGTTTGGACAACAAGGGCTCAGCTCATGGCTTTAATCAGCCCCCAGGAGTGTCACTTCTCCAGATCCCATCAGGGTGTAAATCACCTGTATAGCCATACAGGGTGGGCAGCATCCATTTACACACCAAAAAGGTTTGGGCCTGGGGTTAGCTGTCTGTTGCTATTCAGGTCTGCAGTTCCAGTCACTCAGTTTCCACACCTGTATGGAGCTATTTTAATCCAGCTAATAAAGAATAAATATAAATAATTTAGATAATTTAACAACTCTCCAACTCAAATCTGTGTGTACATTTTGCTTAAGTGTCTTTATGCCCTACTAATTTTGGAAATAGGCTCATGTGATGCAAATTGTAGGCAACTCCAGCATTAAAGAGGTTTTTATTTAGGTCATTCAGTCATTAAATGTTTAAGTTGCCAAATTTGTATAGGCTTTTTCATTCTAACATGTTAAAAGAGAACATAAGACTGTGGATCATCACCCATGGATTCTCCTTGCTGATATTCAGTTGCCTACTGGAAAACATTGTTTATTTACTGAGTATGGGAAAACATTTTTAATTGAATTGCTGAGCACAGGTGCTTTGACTGTTTATTCCCATTCATACAAATCTAAGCCTTAGTTATACATATGGAGAAAGGGTTTCCTTGAGATTCAAGACACCAGGACCCTGGTATAAAGTGTGATTGCTCATAACATGTCATAAATCTTCTGTCCTTCCTAAAAGACCATGCACCCAGTAGGCAGAATCAAGGAAATCCAGACCTAGCAGGATTAAATTTCTGAAGCCAGAGGTAGCCAAAACCTCTTTATATATCATAAAGAAATATATTTATTGTTAAATACCTACCTAAAACTAAATGTTTTATAAGCTAAATCACAGGATACCACTAAAAATTCCCGAATGATTCTCATTTTCCCCTTTTATTACCTGTTTGGATGACCATTACTTTACAATTTTTGAGGACTTGGCAGATCTTTTAAATACGTTAAACTTCCTCTCTCCTCCTGACTGTTTTTTTCCACTGAAGCCTCCGGATATTTGTCTCTCAATAATGATACAAACGGATGCAGCCACCCACAGCCTTGTGGTCAGTCTTTCAGAGTCATTTTTGTCTTCTATAATGCATGCATGTCAAGACCCCTTTCTAATCCCATTTCCTAATTAGCTGCAAAGTCTGATTAAAGGGACGCCACTAAGATTAGCCAAGGAGAAACTGTGAAACATGCAAGCAGGAGAAAAACTGCAGTTGATACTAAAAACTGAAAGTTGCAGTGTTGATAGCTGAAGAAACAGTGTTAATAAGAGAATAAAAAAAAGTTTTGCCTACAGATTTTCTGTATGCAAATGTGTATCTTGTTTGGCCTTACATAGTTTTGGATTGCTCAGACGTTTGTTTAAGCCATGTGACCTAACAGCGGAAAGCTTCATTAGTTCATCTAGTGGTAACAGATATCAGATTTCTCATTAACGGAGGCCAAAAATCTACTCAGCCCCACGAACACGCATGGGAGCAGCAAGCTTTTAGCACCTTTGAAAATGAGGGCCATCCACTCGAAACTAATGAATCCATAAAGCTTAATGAATGATTTGTGGTCACTAATTATATGCTCATTCCTTTTGCACTTATTTCATTAATTAAAAAGCCTAAATAGCTAGAAATGGCTGGGCAAAATGCATAAAGGCTGTCTTCCAAAACCCAGTAGTCCCTGCTCAAGACCAAGTCTGGGCAGACTTTGGTAGCACATGCTGATGGGATACTCGTGTACTGCATAAATGCCACTGCTGACTCTGGGATGAGATCTCAAAAAGTAGAAGTGAGAGCGACACATGCTGCTTGCTGCCTCACCATCAGCCACCAGCCACTCTTCACCTCAACGTGATCTTGACTTAGACTTGTGCCACCACAGCAGGAGAGTGCACATGTTCTCCCCTCCAGAGGTTTCTGATGACATCCTGAATGCCTGCAGAGGAGAGGTCCCAGGTGCAGAGATTAAGGCTGAAAACCTTGTGCTTGTAGATGAAATCACAACATCAAGTCAGAAAGTTTCTTATTATGCAATGTTCATCTCAAATACTACATCACAGGTCCTCCTTTTGAATAAACAGGCTCCACTTCAGCCCCTCTACCCTCTGCCAGGTGAAACGCAGCAGAAGTAACAAGACTCTCACCTGTCCTGCACTTCCGAGTTCACTAAGGTCTGAACAAACCAGGTACTTTGTGAGACATTTACACCCTTCATGACTGAGAAGCATGTGCAAAGGCAGCTGCTGTGGAAAACCCTGTGTTACCTGCCCAGAGGCGGCATCGTGGTCACAACACAGGCACTGCAAACCTAGAGAAATGTGTGCTGAGGTCATTTGGGAAATCCTTACCCCCCTGCCCAAAGGCAGCATGATGACTAGCTGTCAGAGGGAAAGGCCAGAGGTGGGGATTGGGGGGTGGGAAGTGTCTTTCTGCGGAAGTAGCAGCCTGACAGAAAGACTATCTGTTCCAGAGCAGCAGACATCACTGGAATGAGGATGGTGTTTTGAATGGTGAGAAGAGCTGGGGAACAGCCTATGTCTGGTTCATGGAAGGTTTTAAAAGCACGTAGGAGAGGATTTGAACAGGCACTTGCTTATGAAGGTACAGATGAAACGGAGCTGGCAAGAATTCAGGTTATGCATGGTTGAAGGCACAATCACTGTCTGCATGGTAATCTTATTATTTGTGTTAAAAAACCATGTAGCAGTCCTGGTTAGCATTAACTTAACCTTGCTCTGCTTGTTGTTACATTTTCTCTGAGTACTATTACATATTCTGGGTAAGAAGCAGTGCCTGCCTTGAAAAGATGATAGTACTGTTAATATATCCTTATTGGGTAAGAACCAATTGGCCAAAAGCACGTTAACTAACAAAACTAACACAGCAAGAGTTTATTCAAATAACCTATACAGTTTCACTCTCATAGTATTCCTAAAATCTTTAAGATGCTTCTTGAAAACGCTCAGAGGAAATTCACAGGAAACCGTGAGAGCACCACAGCCAAAAAAAAGGACTGTGGATGTAGTATAAATTTGGATTTAGGTGGCTTGCAATCTACATTTTGCCTGTAATTTATTCCAGAAGAATGTGTTTAGGTGCCTAGAACACTTCAAAGTAGTGTAAATACTTTAATTGTAATGTTAATTATTCTTTGCATGTAAATGATTAATAAAATTTTAATTTGACACCAATTTGGACACAGTAAGTTTTCTGTATACTTTATGACCTGATGAACTGCTGCTATGTAGTATACCAGCACTACAATCAGAGAAGACAGCAGAAATTAAATAGATGCATAGTATTCTATTTACACTTTTTTTTCCACTTGCCATGTGGCAAAGTTAATGCCATGCTTTGGTTAAGATTTCTTAAGTATCTTGCCTCTTCCGTTCCTTTCTCAGTGTTGATCTGCCAGTAGAATTGTGTGAATGGGTGTGTCCTTAATTTCCATTATTCTGCTTTGTTTTTATAGAGCGAAAGGGAATAGCCACGTTACAGACTGTGGTTGTACAGGCCCACACAACATCAGTGCTTAAACGTCATCAATTTTATACCATTTCTGCGAGCTAAAACATCTGAGATGATAAAGACTCAGTATTCTTTAAAAAGCAAAGAGGGGGTGTTTTGCTATGCAAGAATCAGTATTACTTTTATTTTGCAACTTTGTAATTTGTTATTCACACCTTTAAAAATTGCCCTCTCACTTTGGTGCTCTGAAATTCAATGAGTCTGCTTCTAGTCAGACAACTTCAAATCACAGGTCATTCCCACATGTTACAGCCTAGCTTTTGATAATTTCAAATTGTTTGAACAATTTATTTCCCCGAGTACTCCAGGCGGACTCCTAACTTCTGAAAAAGAACTCTTGTTTTTACTTCCAAAAGGCTTTTCTGGATTCTTTTCACTTCTTTTCTTCTTCTCTTCTCTTTTCTCTTTTCTCTTCTCTTTTCTTTTCTTTCCTTTTATTTTTGTTAAAAGATACATCTATAGAGAAACAATGCTTAGTTTGCAATGTTAACTTCTACTTCCCCACTGTCAGATGTGGGCATAATCTTACCTTGGTTACTCATACTGTTACCTCCTGTGACTCTCGCCACTTTGGCTTGGAAACAACTGCTACAACCAAGGCTCTGACGGTGCATTTCAACAGGCCAAATCAGTGATCCCCACACCTAGGCCAGTGCGGGAATACAGCATCTATTCCAGGAGCAAACACTTCTTTCCATGCACTCAGCACACAATCCAAGCTCTATCCTTGTTCAACAAAGGTAATTTTGGAGACACCACCACACTCCACAATCCCACAGGTGACAGCTGGGACTTCTACCAATTAAAGGGTGCTACCGCTACTCCCGGAGAAGCCAGAATGAGGGCAGATGTGCATCTTCCTTCAGCAGGCAGTCATAGACAGCTTAAAATTCCCTATGCATTTAACTAGAGTCAGTCTTCCCAAGAATGAATTGGCTTGGTTCTCCTGACCAGCCATTAATATATGCAAAAAAGAGCCACTCTCCAGAAGGATTAAGGTCTTGGAAGAAACTCAGGATCTGCAAGATGTTTTGAGTCACTCTTCCGGTTGCTTACTGCTGCTCTGTGTGTGTGTCTTTTTGTGCTCTGGCCAAGTAAATACCTCCTTTTTAAACTTGAAATCTCAAGAGGGAAATAGTTCCTGCCTCCAAATCAGGTTTTCGCTATAAAATATGAAGTCCCAAACCTAGTCAGGACAGTAGGTCAGAAATTAAGAAAAAAAAAAATAAAAGTGGAAATTTAGACATTCCAAATGTCATGATGAGTTTTTGTTTGATTTTGACCATAAACTTAATAAACTTTAACTTCAAAATGATTGACCACTGACTGAATTCTAAATGATCTTTAAATTAAAGTTCCTTTAGACATAAAGATCAGACTTTTTTAAATTACCAACCAAAAAGGAAATGAAATCACTGTGGCTTCACAAGTTTTCTTACATAAAACTTTTCGTTACGAAAAACTTTGGTTAGAATGTATGGTATCATTTTGAGAAAGGATTATTCTCAAAAACTGTCAACCAGATCAATTTGTCAGTAAAATTAGACCTGAGAACAGGCGTAGTGTAGACTTTGACATCTCTAAGTAGTCTGAGACACCTTCTGACTTAAATCTTTACTCTGGATGAACTGGGGCTTTTACTCTGCAGTGACTCAACACTTCTGCCGTCAAATAGGAAGAACGGTATCAACCATTTTGTTCTCAAGATTGGTGTTGCTTATGCAAGAGTGTTGTAGAAAATCTTTACCAAGAGAGAAGGGAGGACATAGAGATAAAAACATTAATGTGGAAGCTCTCAGGATGACTGTTTGAAGAATTTTTGTGTGGGTTGGTTGTTGTGTGAAACCTCATCTGAGCAACACACTGACCTGTATCCCAGGGCATGCCTGTCTTTAATGTGCTGATTTATATAAACCCCGAGATAACAACTGTAAAGAGCTTATCTGCTTGTTTCTTGCTTATAGTTATACATTCCTGTGTCACTGAGGACATATACAATTCATGATGAATCAGACGGAGAAAGGTTAGGTAAACGTTTCTATTTATTACAACAACCTTGAATCGCATTGAACTTTCTGACAGATTAAATAATAAAATGTACTCACCTTTGTCCTTTAACTTATCAAATTACAGACTACTTTTAAATCTCCAGCCAATATTTCCTGGAGAAATTTCTTTTACGTGCCTGCACACAAGCACGGCTGCAGAGTACCGGCTAGTGGAGCTCTGTGCCCTGCTGCCAGCAGTGCCAGTGCCTGGCACGGATGCAGGCTCCGGAGGGGGAGCAGCGAGATGTCTGGGGGTAGCTTTCTCCATCTCACTGTTGAGGGCAAGCCAGAGCATTTGGGGATAAATTCACTCGAGCCGGATGCACAAGAGAGTTTCAGAGAGAGAAGGGAAATTCCCTGCGTAAAGCCATCTGGCACTTTGTGATGTTAGCCATCGCTGGCCTCCTCCCAAGGCGTTGCCGCCCCTCTTGGTGCATTTGCTCACACCACAAGTAGGCTGGCTGGGAGCAAGCTGCTCTCCGCGTGCATGCTGTGGGTGGAGAGGGCTGCTGCTAAACGGCACACAGGGGCTCAGGGGGATTCCGGAGTCAGCTGGCCACTGAATCTAGTATGTTGATTTTTTTTTTTTTCCTAGAAGCTGGAGAACTTCTTTGTTTTTTCATGTGCTGTGGAGTGGTAGAAGGCAAGGACACTGGGGAATTTCACTGTTTATTTTGAAGGTGTGTATTAGGTTTCCCACAGCTGAGAGACACGCAACTTAGCTTCTGTTGCAGTTTGCCTGTGTTGTTGGGCCTCCATGGTTGTCTAAGTGGGAGAGGAGAGGGGAGAAGTAGAAATAATTCTCCCCTCAGCTGTTTGATTTATAAAACTTCACTTTCTGCTCTTCAAAAGAGAGAATTGGCCAGTGGCAGAGGGACACTACCACACCCATGCAGACTTCTCTTGCTTTTTTTCTTTTTAATGCCCAGCAGTAACTGCACTTTTAGCTACAGGAGAGAAAGTAGCAAACGGGCTGAGTAAAAGTTTATAAGAGTGTCAAAAGCCTTTTAAAAAATTGAATTAAAAATTCTACTCCCTAACCTTTGAGGTGACACAATTCACATTCACTAGCTCTTCTTTTACCATTAAAATGAAATAATACAATCAACAAAACACGTTGAGAGTCCTCTGCTTGATAACTGTAGAAGCACTGAAACTCCTGATAAACAAGTATCTGTTTTCACTGAGTCTCGAGTTCAGGCTCACTAGGAAGTAAAATTTCCCCTTACACAGGATGAATTAAGGAAATCATCAGTTACCTTAGCAACCCTTCAAAAAAAATGCATGTGCACCTATCCAAAGGGCAACTAATCTAATTATAAATTATTGTAAAGGTTATGTGAACGACAGTAGCAAGGGGAAGCCATGATTCATTATTTTAGTCTATGGGAAACAGTATTGCCATTGTATTCCTGCCTGGGCTGTTCTGCCGCTGCCTTCGGCGGACCATCTGCCAAGGACTTACTATTTATTTACCAGGACTGCCCGAAATTTACTGAAAAACCTGACCCAGGCTCGCTGGGACTCCAACCCTTTACCTCTACTGGATTTCAGGTTTCGCAGACTGGAGAGGCTGGAGCCCAAAGCAGGCATTTGCTTGTTCAGTCCTGGCATGAAACCTTTCAAAAGCATTTAAAATCCCTCCACCCAAGCACTGCTCAAGGGTGCCTACCCTTAAAATCACCATCTGCATTTTAATAGCCACATAGGTGATGGGCAGCGATGCATATTTATGCTATAGCTACCATTTAATAACACTTAACTTGCAGTGTGGTTTTAGGTAGCATTTCATGACAGGTTGGACAGGGACAAAGGAAAGAGTCCTGCCTCCCAGCACTCTTCTGAAAACACCATACACTCCTCGTGAGCAATTTTACCCTCAATTTAACCCACAGTCAGTGTGAACACTTTGGAGGTGACTTCCTGGAGCAGAGGAGATCCCACCACACACCAGTTTTCAGCTTTGCCACACTCTTTAGGAGAAAGATGTAGGCTCCACAAATGCCATTGTCTGAACAGCAGAGAGCAGACATGGTGAAGCACTGGGATGGACGGCAAAGGGGGAGGACACCAGGTTTCACGGATGAGTTCTCCAGCAGGAGAAACGATCTGTTCCCTTCATCAGGAACACAGTTTAAAATAGGTGAAGCAGAACATTGTTTTCTAAACATGATCCTTACTTAACAGGAAGAAACACAGGAACTTGCAGGTTGCATCTTCCTTAAACTGTTTCCTGTACTCCTGCAAAAAATCCTTTCCTTTCCAGGTTGTTTAAAGCAGCTAACAGTCACTGTGAAATGAACTGGACATCTTCACCCAGTTTTTCAGGCTGAAAAGTCATGAACACGAACTGTGACCCTAACAGAAGGGTGGTAGGCATCAATGCTGGGTTAGGCTTTATTTATAATGCCATGACCTTTTGTCCTGGGACAGCACTAGCTGTGTGAACCACCCTTGGTTTCCAAGGTGCCAGGGACAGCCTGCCATTCCCTGAGAAGGCAGTGCCAATACCTCAGCCTCAGGATCTCCACAGGGTACCCCATGCTGCTGAGCACACGGAGCACCCCATCCACGTTGCAGTGGGATGCTGGATGTGCTCAGCAACCTCCACACAACCTGCTGTCCTCTAGAAGGAAATCCCAGAGAGCCTCAGAGGCACTGCCTTTCCTACGTCTAGATGCCTTCAGCTGTGTGCTGGCCTTGTGTTTGTTGAGCGTCACTTGGAACCTGCCACTGTATTGTCTTTGGCATAGAGGCTGCAGATTGCCCAACTTGCTGCAGGAGACACTTTCTGGGCTCAGGCTGGGAAAAACTTTTCTGGGAAATTCCTGGAGTCCCACCAGATCTGCTGCACGGACTGTTACAGGCACGCACAACCCTTGATTAGAAGCTGGGAGAACATCTAGTGAGATGTTGAGAGAATGGCTTCCCATTGCCTTGACATATAAGTGAGCTGATTTTACCCCAGCTAAATGAAGGCAAAACCATGTTGTGCTGGTGTGGTAGAGTTTTACACTGGTTTTCACAGGTGTGTATTAGTAGCAAAGCATCATCCCTTAAAATGCAGTTCAGAGGAAACAAACCACACAAGACATAAAGGCAGTATGCTTATCTGTCACTGGCAAAAGGCAAAAGGGTCTGTCAGTAAGAGCCGAAAAAAAGAAACCTCCACTGGGAAGGACCCAGTAATTTTCAGTTTCAGTGGTTTGGGGACTGCTTCCTTCATTCACCTCCCACTCCTCAAAGGCAATTTTGACAGCTTCTCTGACCTCTGACTTTGCTTAGCGCCCCAGAGAGCCGGAAAGACCACACTAGTCCCAGAGCAGCCTCCCAAACATCCCTGAAAAAGAGAGTGACACACTCCTTGCACAGCACAAGTGAGGATCCCTCTGCCCTTTCCCCTCAGCTCCAGAGCCGTCCAAGTCATTAAAGGAAACTTCAGACTTTTCTGGCACTGCCTGAACAAGGAGCTGCAAATAGTTTCCTCAAGCAGAGTATTAGCCTTGCTTCACCAAGATATTTATTATCCAACATTACAAACGGGAAACGGAGGTACGGGGGAGTTGCAAGGTCACACCGGAAACGTGCAGCACAGCTGGAAATAAAAACATGGGTCTCCTGACTACTGTGACCAACAAGCTCTTTCCTTTTTGCAATAACAAAAGCCGCTCTGCAAAATGTCTTTCATTTCTCTGACAGGACAGGATAAATTTTTTCTGGTTTGTCTGCAGAAATTTAAATTATTTTTTTGTTAACATTATTATTCTGTCATTTTAAGAATGCTGTTCAGAAAGTGATCAAAAAGGAAATTATCAGCTCTGAGTCATTTTGTCTCTTCTGTGTGAAGTAAAATTTGTTAAATCTACATTGGAGGGGGTTTTCAGCATTTCTCAGGTGTACTTCGACAACCAGATCTCTATTCTTGTTAAACTGTTTTAATGCTGTGCTGTGATGTCTCAATATTAGCAGTAATTTAACTGATAGCCAGCAGGAGGAGAAACAGGCCAATATGTGATTTTTACATACAAAATATAGCAAAAAAAGGTTTTTATGGAAAAATGAGATTGATGAGAGCTTGAGGTGGAGCAGGAACATGGAATTGCCCTTGCCACCAGTTCTGCAGCAAAGCACTGTTTGAGCTTCAGGGCTCTGCTGGTATTTCCACCTTTCTTCTAAAGCACAGGGTGACCTGGCCTGCCATCCACAGCTTTCAGGCTTGTTAGGCTGTACATGCATCCTCCACTTGACCACTCTGGGTTTGCAAAGTGTGTATTAAGGAGCAAATGTACACAAATGTTGTCACACCTCTCCGCACAAGTTTTATTTTCCTCTTCTTAGACCCACTTGACTGCTCTGCAGTGCTGCAACACTTCTGGTGGCATGCCATAAATCCTTATCCCACTCAGACCAAGTGGCATCAGACAAAAGGACCTGCAAGGAGGAAAGCTGCAGGAAACCACATATATTTTCAAATCATATAAGTTACTTAGAAGCTGGGAGTTTCACAGTGATTGGCACCCTTGATTTTGTGTAGGTCGCTGTGATCCAACCACCAAAGCCAGCACTTGTACAACCTCCTGCTATATAGAAACATACAGCAAATTCCTTTAAAAGGGTGCGGCCATGCAACAGAGATGGAGGTTGCTCACTTGTCGTGTCAGGACTGCAGCAGCCAGGTTCAGGTGAAACCCTGCGGAGGCACGGAGAGCTCTTGCCTTTCCCAGCAGCTGCGGAGCATGGTGGTGATGGGAAAATCCACCAGCCTTTGAGGCGCGGGCGAGAGGCCCCATCTGGAAGAAACTGGCAATAAGTCAAGAGCACCACTTACTCCCTTTCAAGATCCTTCCAAAACCTCAAATGAACTGTGCACGAAGCAGTGTGTCCCTTTGCAGAAAAAGGACTGTGACAGCCATCTCCACTTAGTATAGCCTGGTCTTAAAAAAAGGTGTTTCATTCAGGGTTACTGGTTTTCTTCAATGTAAGGGTGGGGTTTTTGTTCAGTTCCTTCACATTGGGATAGCTTTCTGTGGCAGAACAAAAAACTAAATTCAAGGAGATGTTGTATCACCATAAAATCATCCTTGAGAGTTCAGCAAAGGCCATGGAAGTACACCCTGAAACTGCTGTATAAGATCAAAGTGAGAACACACACTAGGCTGAAAAATCAAATCTTCACTTGTAAACCTAGCAATGAAACATCTCTTCCAAACTGGAACAAAGAAATGGGTTGCTAGGATCGGAGAGGAACTGCGGACTTGTGCTCCCGATGTCCTGTCTGAATCACTGACATCCACTTCAAACGAGAGTATTTGCTGCAGAAGAGTATTTATACTAAAATAATTTTGAGACTGATGTGCCTTTGGCTATGCAGTAATATGCAGCACTACGCCAATAAATTACTTTTAAAGAAAAGAATAGTCGAGCAATGTCATGTGAAAGGAAATGAGAAAGAGCATACGCCCTGATCCACATCTGAAGGCTTTGCTGCAATAAAGACTTGGACTTCTGTGTTTACCAGTATTCTTCTTTTCACATCTGTGGTTCTGTTTCTGTGCACACTACACTGAGCCAGTGCTGAGCACCTCGGTGACTGTATCACACAGTACCATTCCTTAAACTACAGTCCCTTTGATATAAGCACCCTGAAAGACTCACCTCTTTTGCTGTATCACGTGTATCCACAGGGCATAGATTCAGCAGGAAATACAGCCTGCAGTCATTATCACTTTAAAACAAGGAGAAAAGGATAAACTCACTAGCATAATTTCTAATATACACCAGGGATCATAGCCATCCCGCAGGAGGACCAAGTTGCAGGTTTGACTCCAGGAGAGGATAAGACATCCTTTCCCATTGCCATGGAAAAGCTGGGTAAGGGATCAAGTCCGGCTAATCCCTGCTTCATTGCCAGTGAAACCTCACTCGAGGGAGCCACAGAAGAGCTGCCCTCTCTGTGGACTGTTGCGATGACAACTCTTCACTTACTTTTCCTCTGGGCTACTCTCATCATCATAACCATTTGAAAACCTTTCCTTCCCCTTGCAAGGAAAGAGGGATAGTGCCAGACTTTCCTAGCTGTGGGCGTTTTTCCAAAGCCTCTTCTCTTAAGCCAGCTGTTCCCATTCTCTCTTGAGCCTAAGCAAACCTGAGTCAATGCACATGAGCTTCATGAAGCTGTCCTGTCACTTTCAATTACATTACTTTGCTCCTCTAGAGACCTCACCTTAGGTTTCTAAAAGGGAGTGGTACATTCCTTTCATGTGGATGAATTTCAGACAGTCTCTAAACGTTGATAAGGAAATTGTTAATTGTTCCTTCTTATGTAGCTGGTTTATATTCAGTGTGTGGCTTGAAACAGTTACCAGAGAAATTTGGACGGAATTCAGCACAAATTATTCTTTTCTTTTTATGAAGTCTGTTTGGCACTTTCTGTTCAGCTAGGCAGGTGAATCTGCTTTTCTTAACAGGTATAATTTACATTAAAAGCAAAAATCCAGCATTATTAAACATAGATAAAATGTGTGCCTTCTGTCGACCTGGCTGCATTGCCAAAGGGTACCCTGGTTCTCTGTGCGACACAAATCCTGGTGTCTTCCTACAGGGCAGCATTGCTGTTAGCTGAAGAGACAACCACCCTTCTAGCAAAAAGCATCATCCCAACAGCAGAGCAAGTTTCTGTACCTATAAGTGTCATCTAATTTATTTAGTCTAATAAATTTAAAATGGTTCTCCCAAAACACTTGTGAAATTTATTATTATTTGTTGGAATTTGCACTAAAGTTTTCATTTGCCTCTAAATTTATTCTCCAAAAAAGCTGAGTTGCTTTAGCTGAAGTAATTCACCATTAAAAAGTAGTTATAGGATAATTTAGATTTGAAGAAACTTGATAGGTTGTCTGCTCCAACTCCCTGCAGTTAGATCAGGTCCAGTTAGATCAGGTTTCTCCAGGACTTTGTCCATTTGAGGTTTGAATATCTCCAAGGTCTACCCTGGGCCTTGTTCCAATATTGTTACCATCCTCATGTTACCAAAGTGTTTCCTGGTGCCTGATGGGGATTTCCCACATTCCAGCATATGCCTGTTACCTCTCTTCCTGTTGCTGTGCTTCTCCGAGCAGAGCCTGGCTTCCTCTTCTCCATACCCTCCCACCAGGCAGCTACAGCAGCAGTGAGGTCTCCCCTTCTGCTCCTCTTCCCAAGGCTGAACCAGCCGATTGTCCCCCATCTCCTCGTGTATGCCCTGTGCTCCACTTGCAGCCATCACAAGGACCCTCCAAGAGACTCATTCCTGTATGTTAGCATTTGTCCTATGCTGGGAGCCCAGACCTGAGGAGAGCACACCAGAAGTGGTGTCACCAGTACTGAGCATCTGGGAAGGATTCCTTCCCTTTCTGGTGCAGTCCTGGGTGTGGGGGCTGCTTTGCTGCTACCTGCCTCCTCCCACCATGATCCCAGGTCCTTTTCTGCAAAGCTGTTCTCAGCTGGCTGGACCCAACCTGTCCTGCTGCAGGTTTTTGTCCATCCCAGAGGCCTAGATTTGCATTGGCCTTAGTTTAACGAACTCTGTGAGATTCCCATCAGCTAATTTATTCAGCCTATCCTGTATGAATAGCAACCCTGCCTTCCAGCACATTGAGTGCAACCCCCAGTTCCGTGTCATCTGCAAATGTTCCAAGAGTGCTGTCCAACCTGTCATCTAGGACATTAATGAAGGCATTAAACTGTGCTGGCCCCACTGCCAGTTCTTGAGGCATACCACAGACTGTGCCAGTATGCTCAGCAGGCTGGGTGGCCTGACGACAAACCTTTCCAGTAAAAGTGAGCCTGGTCCTCTGGGTGAAATAACCTAGGATGGAATATTTAATCTGAGATGGTTATAGTTTGGCTGAGTAACCAGTCAACAAACTTCTCTAATGGGAGCTGAATAGGGTTAGAGGGTCAGTGTACAAGAGAGATTTTTATTTTTCTTTTGGAGATTACTCAAACTATAGAGATTTTTCAGGAATGTGACTGATGGAAGGCCTCTTGGAGTCACTTAACATGGTGGTAGCAACATGACCTGTGTATGCATTGTTGGATTTACCACTTCACCTAATAAGTTCCTGTGAAAGAAATTATGAGCTTGATTTGGGGAATTGTTGGTTTGGGGTTTTTTTAAGTCTTTAGGAAGGCATCTTATTTAGTCTAGAAAGGATAAATACATTTTGCATAATGTGATGTGATCCTGATCTGTTGAGATGTCTCCTATTTTAAAAGCACTGAAGTTTGAAAGAATAGCAGAGGCAAAAGTCTTAATGTCTTGGTACATGTTGTTCCTAAATATTTGTGCTGAAAGCAAATAAGTCCAAGAAGCACACGTGCCTACAGTCAACAAAACAGAAAAAGGATTTTTCTTCTTGCAAATGCTTCATACATTCCTGAAATTTTCCTCTTCTAACCACAGTGTTTTATTTGGCAATTGAGAAGTACAAAAAGAATGCTTATAAAACCATTGCTTATCAATCAGGAAGTCAATGAATGTAATTAAATTTATTTAAAAGGTCCCCTAAATTATAAATGTAGAAGACTATAAAATAAATATTGCCACTAGCTTACAAGGTGAACAAAAATGATCAAATACCGCCAGAAAACTTTACAGTAATTTCATCAACTAAAGAGGAATAATTTCAATGGATCAAATGTTTTAAAAAAATTAATTATAATATAGTCTTCCTTTGGAATAGAGGGGATTTTTTGCCATAAAAATTTATGTGAGATGCAGCTGTGTTCTACTCAGGTATGAGTACATTTGTGTTCTCGTATCACAGAAGACCAATGCCATCTGGTTTGTTTATCCTCAGACTATCCATCAAAATGAGGATATAGTATGATCTCCACCTTTTGGATGTGAGAAATAAGGAGAAATGCTGAAGCTTACAAGACTATCTGAAGCAAGGTGCAGAACTGAGCCCTACTCTTGTAATTCCCAGAACAATGCTGTAGATGTTCCTTCCCAGAACAAACCAGAGGAGATACACTACAGAAAGGAAGCTAACTTTAAAATGAACATGAACACTGCACGTGCAGCACAAAGTGAGACTTACCTGTGTTTTATAACACCCTCCTGTACATAAACCTATCTCGTTACAAGTTTTTCTTACAGATCCGAGGCACAAATCACTGGTAAACTTGAAGCAGATTCAGTCGCCAAAAGGTCTTGAATTATCGACTCGCTCTGTCCTAAATCTCTGTTTGGCCTTCATCAAACAGTTTTACAGTCCTATCCAAAACTCATTTAAATCATCAGGCTTAAACCACAATTATTGCACCATACGCTTAGACATAAAGCTTGTTCCCTCTCTAGGCAAAACAGTTGTCTCCACTAAGGTATCTCACAGATCAAACTTACAAGTGGCTTTCTCTATACGATGTGAGAGCAGACAAAATACAGTACCACGGACCAAAGGTATTCAACAGCCACCCTCATTATGTGACTCATGAAATCAAGGATATGTTCTCTTTAATAAGAGTGAACTACAGCAGCATCATAGGGAAAACTTTTTAAATCATCAGGACCTAAGTTCACCCACTGACATAAACTGGACTACCTTCCTTCTTGTATTCAGCTGGTTACTGTCTTCAAATGTGTGCATCTATTGCAAAAGAAACCTATAGACATCTTGAGTCACAGTTGTAATCAATGCTGGAATTTAACATGTTTCTACCTATAGAAGAAAGAATCTGTCTTAACTTACTCATCTCCTCGTTCAGTTTTACAGCAATTATTCTTAAAAATACTTCGCTTCTCATGAGTCAAGCTTATTTTGTGAAGTAAATGACAAAACAGTAAATACTGGGCTCCGTAATAGACCCTTTTCTAAATAGTAAGTTTAGATTTGAAGAACTTCAGCCTGAGTAAAATATTAAAGAATTACTGTCTATCATTTATATATATACTGCACTTAACACAGAATTATTTAACCCTATTGTCCCCTCTATGATAATAAAGCATAATGAAACATTTACATAATCTTAATAATGAAAAAAAAATATGCATATGCAAGGCTGTCTAAGGTTTCAGAAGACCTGAGACATTCATGATTTTTTTGGAGGAGGCATACAAAGAGCTGTTGATAACATCTAGAAAGGGGATGAAACCAAACTTTAATTCTAGGCTGTCTAGTTGGTCTTAAACCAGAAGTAATTTTCATGAACCAAAACTGGGGGGGTGGGGGGGTGGCAGAGAATAGCTCTGAGACCCTTCAAAAAAAAGCTGCCGGGTACTGTATCACAACAAGAGACATAACTGTGTTATTTCATGCTAAGGTCCTATTTCCTTTGGCATATGAGACCTACAGGCAACTTAAATCCTGATTAGATTCTAAAGCAGTGACTGTGCAGCTTTAAAAGTATTGCATAAAGGAAATGAAAGAGAAGAAACTTACTTAAAAATTAAATATGTAATGTGTACTGCCAAAGACAATGAACTAATCTTGACAAAATTCCTTCATAGTTTTGCTACCACGCTTGGGTTTTTAATGAGATTCTAATTCTCTATTCTGAGTCACCTCACTTTTTTTTTTGAAGAACAGGATGATTGTGTTATTTTATATTAATCTGAATGCTTAAACATTTTATTACCTTTCAAGAATTTTCATAGAAGTCTTGGCTATTGAAAAATCCTGGGTTTGCATGGCAAGGTTTTGGTAGCAGGGGGGTTATAGGAATGTCTTCTGCAAAAAGCTGCTAGAAGCTTCCCATATGTCCTACAGAACCAATGCAAGCCAGCTCCAAGATGGACCCACTGCTGGCCAAGGCCGAGCCCATCAGCAACAGTTGTAACACCTCCATGGAAAGGAGATTAAGTTAAGAAGGGGAGGACTCCTCACACTCTTCCCTTGCTCCAGCGTGGGGTCTTTCCTGAAGGAGACAGTCCTCCACCAGCTTCTCCAATGTGAGTCCTTCCCACGGGCTGCAGTTCTTCACCAACTGCTCCAGCGTGGGTCCCTCCCATGGAGTGCAGACTTTCAGGAGCAGACAGCCCCAGCATGGGTCCCCCATGGGGCCGCAAATCCTGCCAGCAAACCTGCTCTGGTGTGGGTTCCTCTCTCCATGGAGCCACAGGTCCTGCCAGGAGCCTGCTCCAGCGTGGGCTTCCCATAGTGTCATAGCCTCCTTCAAGTGCCTCCACTTGCTCCAGTGTGGGCAGGGACTGCAGGTGGATATCTGCTCCACCATGGACCTTCATGGGCTGCAGCGAGACAGCCTGCCTCACCACGGCCTTCTCCGTAGGCTGCAGGGGAATCTCTGCTCTGGTGCCTGGAGCACCTCCCCCCACTTCTTTCGCTGACCTTGGTGTCTGAAAAGTTGTTTCACATCTTCTCACTCCTCTCTGCAAATGCAGACAGAGATTTTTTGGTTTTTTCTTTTCTTAACTCTGTTATCCCAGAGGCTGTCGCTAATGTGCTCGGCCTTGGCCAGCGGCAGGTCTATCTTGGAGCTGACTGGGGTTGGCTCTGACGGACATGGGAGAAGCTTCGAGCAGCTTCTCACAGAAACCACCCCTGTAGGCCCCCACTACCCAAACCTTGTCACGCAAACCCAATACATCATCAGATTGCAGATCAGAGTCTGAGACTGAGAACCAACAAGTTCTTGCCCATGCAACAGTCACTGATTAGTCAACACGGAGCATGAAGTGGACAACTGCCTTCTCTCTCATCATTAGACTACCATCTCCTCACAGGCAGTAAGGAGTGTCCTCCCTTCTCATGTCCACGCCTATATCTGTTGTGAACATAGCCACTTCAGTTTCCAGCTGCCTCTCCCTTTGTCACTCTTCTGTATCTTTAGCATCTCAATATATCTCCACAGTTCCTACTTGATCATGGGAAAGGTCCGTTCTTTTATCTGTCCCCATGCAGAAAATCTGGTTTAGTATTTTATTCAACATCTGGAAAAAGGTGGTGAAAAACACATCAGCCACCTCAGTTGATAAAATCTCTGGCAAGCACCCTGATTTCTCTATTGAGCATCAAACCACAGGGTATTTTAGATAACAGAAGTACATCTAGCCATCTTCAGAAGATCAGCAAGAGAAATTCTGTCTTCGATTCTGACATATATGTAATAACCTCCTGTCTGAGATAGGAGAACATAAAACTGAAGAACAGGTGCGGACCCCAGCCATGCATTGCTGCCCCACTCTTACCAACTGCAGCTACCTTCAGTGGTATCGAAAGTAAGCAGCACTTGTGCCACTAAAAGCTAGACTGCAGTACTGGTCTTTATTAACTCTGCCGTCAATTATCTCAGCTGTGGAGAAGCTGGTAATTGCCACAGACAGTCTGAGTGCGCCTGTGCTTCCCAGGAAGGAAAATAACCTCACACAGTGACGCAATGTACTGCTGTGTGGACATACTTCTGTCCTTAAAGGCGTCGAAGAGCCATCATCCTGCCTCTGCTCTTCCCCCTTCCAGCATGTAAGGCTTTACGTGAGACCCCCATGGAGCCTTCAGCTCCAGTTCTGGGAGGTCTTGGGATCTGGAAATGCTTTCTTTGATGCAAACAGACAGGGAAGGGGTTTTGTACAGCAGAGCTGCGCTGCTCTTCCTGACAGTGGTGATATATTACTTGCTATTTCATAGATTACAGTGCAGGAAATAATGAAATATATACTGCCATGTATGACTGTAGTCTCCCAGACTGTCCATGACAGTAAGTGGACAGTTCAAGGTGGGTGGGCTAGATAGAAATTAAGTATTTATACCAGGGCTCTCATTTGGTGAATATTAGTCAGGCTCATCTCTGCTTTTTGCCCTAGTGACCAACACTTTGATTGTCCATTAGAAATCATTTACTAAGTTGTTGTTGGCTTCCTCCCATCTTGCGACAATATGTCACACTTGTACACTATCCTCAGCTGTTCATAAGTCACAACTCAAATCAAAACAACTCAAAGCTGGTTGACTTCAAAAACTTAACCACTGCCTTGAGGGACTGCCTTTTTTTGGCTGAGCATCATTGCTCCTTGGAATCAGCTGCTTTGTGTCAAGCTATTTCTCATTTAAATTTTGCCACTAGATGTTGAAGTTTTGACTCCTGTCGTGAAGTCTTTGTCTCCTCCAAGGCACTGGAGAATCCTGTGTCTTCATGTGCTTCATGAAGACAAGCTCATCTTCGCTCTTAAAACAAAGCACCATCATAAGCCTCTGTCTCCAGAAAGAATAGGCCAATGACATTAGCTAGGACTGGAGGATCCCAGCCTTTTCCTTGTCCCTGCAGAAAACAGGTGCGAGGACCCTTCACACTGCATGCCAGCTTGATGCATTCTTCCAAGAGCTCACTCAAGATCCCTTAACTAGCCCTGGCCAGAGAAAAATTATAATGGTAGGCAGATATTAGCAGATACTCATTGAAAAGGAAAATATGACAGGTTGCAACATGTCATCTCCTATTCATCTCTTTTTTTTTTTAATTTTTGGAACATACAGACTTGTAATCCCATTACATATGTTGTAAATGAACTGCCAGCTGTAATGTTCCAAATATGTGATTTAGAGACAAATCGTTTCACTTTCCCTATATTCTTCTCTTTTTTCATTTTGTGATAGTGGGAGAAGACAGGGTTTTTTCCTCCTTTGTGAGAAGTTACCACTCAGACTGTATATGTGTGTGTACAAATAATGGAATATATTTTTGCTAATTTTACTGTATGATTAAATCCAGGAGCATAAGTTTAAGAATATTCAGCAAAAGAAAATCAATTAACATTCATTGCACCTTTCTTTTTTGCATTATGTAAATTAAAAAAAAAAAAAAAAGACATGCAGGCATTTTCTTCCTCTTTTAAATACACATTGGCCCTTGGGGGAAACAGAATTTGAAACTGGAACTTTGTGCAGGAGCAAGGCATCTGTTAAGGTCAGTGCAGCCTATTCAAATGCTCTGCTTTCCATAAGGTAGGTCTGAACAAGCTGTTCCTATAGCACCAGTGCTCGTTCTCGGGGACTTCAGCTTCCCGGACATCTGCTGGAAATATAACACAGCCCAGAGGAAGCAGTCTAGGAGGTTCCTGGAGTGCGTGGAAAACAGCTTCCTGACACAGCTGGTTGGAGATCCTACCAGGGTGGGTGCCCCGCTAGCACTTCTGCTCATGAACAAAGAAGGATTGGTGGGAGATGTGGTGGTTGGGAGCTGTCTTGGGCAGAGTGACCACAAGATGGTAGAGTTCTCTATTCTTGGCAAGGTCAGGAGCACGCACAGTAAAACTGCTACCTTGGACTTCTGGAAGGCAGACTTTGACCTGTTCAGGACGCTGGTAGGGAGGGTCCCTTGGGAGTCAG
>VWZZ01001613.1:0-21053 GCA_013399095.1 Psophia crepitans
TCAGGTTCCTCAGATATTCTCGAGCCTGATCTTGTCCTACAGCGATTTGTTAAAAAAGAGAGAAGTTAAGCCCTGGGAAGTTTGCTGGGGTGATACATATGTAAATGAACACCTAGACACACATTCAACAAAGTATTTGAGTACATACAATTTGAGAGTCACAGGTAGAGTCATGGAAGATGCTGGGACAAGTTCCACAGTTAAATAAATGTGTATGTTTAGGTAGTTGCACTGAATCCTTGTATGCCGTTCAAAGTGCCCTTTGTAAGTTCTGGGCTCTAAGGAAGAGCACATAAAATATGCTAAAAGGTCAGATAAAATAAAATTTATTGAAGAAAAGATTATGCTTTTGATAGACATCAGAGCCATATAAATTTACCTCTTTAGTGCAGAAGAATAGAGAATGATCAATATAGCAATTCCTCCAATGACAGTTCAGTGAAACTTCGAAAACATTTATTAGATATGTATTACTGTTGTCTTAACTGGATTACCAGAAACAGCAGATAATATACTATTAATTTATTCTGTTTAATGATTGTTTAAACAAAAGGTTTGTAAATTGATCCTGGCTGCTTAACAAACAATAGATTATATTGCTAATAGGTAGCAGAAAGAATGCTTTTTTAAAGACTCCATGTAAACCAAAGGAAGCGAGTTAGAGCAAATAAATTTTTTCTTAAATGAAATGTGTCAGCCATTTGCAACTCTTCTAAATTTTCCATTTTCTGAACCCACAGTACGACCAAGGTTTTTATTGTTAAATTTATGAGGGAGAAAAAAGTATCATTCCCAAAGCAGAGACTGCTAAATTTATCTTTTCTCTTCTTTCTTTCTTTCTTCCTTTCTTCCTTCCTTCCTTCCTTCCTTCCTTCCTTCCTTCCTTCCTTCCTTCCTTCCTTCCTTCCTTCCTTCCTTCCTTCCTTCCTTCCTTCCTTCCTTCCTTCCTTCCTTCCTTCCTTCCTTCCTTCCTTCCTTCCTTCCTTCCTTCCTTCCTTCCTTCCTTCCTTCCTTCCTTCCTTCCTTCCTTCCTTCCTTCCTTCCTTCCTTCCTTCCTTCCTTCCTTCCTTCCTTCCTTCCTTCCTTCCTTCCTTCCTTCCTTCCTTCCTTCCTTCCTTCCTTCCTTCCTTCCTTCCTTCCTTCCTTCCTTCCTTCCTTCCTTCCTTCCTTCCTTCCTTCCTTCCTTCCTTCCTTCCTTCCTTCCTTCCTTCCTTCCTTCCTTCCTTCCTTCCTTCCTTCCTTCCTTCCTTCCTTCCTTCCTTCCTTCCTTCCTTCCTTCCTTCCTTCCTTCCTTCCTTCCTTCCTTCCTTCCTTCCTTCCTTCCTTCCTTCCTTCCTTCCTTCCTTCCTTCCTTCCTTCCTTCCTTCCTTCCTTCCTTCCTTCCTTCCTTCCTTCCTTCCTTCCTTCCTTCCTTCCTTCCTTCCTTCCTTCCTTCCTTCCTTCCTTCCTTCCTTCCTTCCTTCCTTCCTTCCTTCCTTCCTTCCTTCCTTCCTTCCTTCCTTCCTTCCTTCCTTCCTTCCTTCCTTCCTTCCTTCCTTCCTTCCTTCCTTCCTTCCTTCCTTCCTTCCTTCCTTCCTTCCTTCCTTCCTTCCTTCCTTCCTTCCTTTCTTCCTTTCTTTTTTTTTCCCTTCTTTTTCTTTCCCTTTGTTGTTTTAACAGAAGTTTTCAAGTTCATGCAAGCAGTCAGTCTTGGTTCTGTCCATGTGAAAAAGGAAGACATAATTTCTTACCAAGAAAAGGCTAATAACATAAATAGACATTTCAAATATGCTACTCTAAAATCCAAAGAAATGCTAACTCTAAGACGTTGTAAAGCAAGGCAAAGTAGCATTTTGATGGCAGCCTTATTTCTGTCTCTGTTCCAGCAGTCATTCTCTGTGCACCATGCCTGTTATAAATAAAACATTTTTTTTCAGATACAGCAATGGAGTACTTGTGATTTCATCTTCTATGACCAACAAGAAATCTGAAAAAAAAATTAGGCCTGCTTTGAAGAAGTTAGAAAGCGATTCAAGGTAGAAAACAATCTATAACATTGATTATGGATTCACTTGGTTCTTCTGTCCATATACCAAAAGTCCAACAGAAAACATGGAAACCAACACAACACACAGAATTTTATCACAGGCTTGACTACTTTTGCATTTACACTTGTTGTTGTTGCAGTAACTATACTAAATAGGGCTAAATAGGGCTCTAAGAGTCTGACTAGTTTGCTAGAAACTATGCCATAAATGTCACTGGGATGCTTTTGTTTTGTTTCAGCACCACAGCTACAGTGAATAGAAGACCTGACTCCTGTCTACAAAGCTTACCTCGGTCCCTTTATAACAGCATTTAATTTTTCTGTGTACCACTTTCCCAATTTCTACTTGGAGGCAAGAGGACGTCCTCTGATCCAGACTTGAGCTCTCAGTCAGCTCACTAGAGAAGCTGACTAATTGGACAACTGTTCAATATAATTTCAGTTATTTTAAGCATTGCTACGCTTATTCAAAAATCACTGCTTCATAAATGCCTAGGCTTCTCATACCTCAAGGCCTGCTGTTAGAGTCAAGGCACTGCCATCAGAAAAATAATCACGAAATGGCAGTCCAAGTACCTGCCTCAGGTTTTGTAACGTTTTCATATATTTAACTGTAAATATATGTTTTCCAGTATCTGCACTGCAAAGTAGAACCCCAAAGCCTTGTATTTCACCTCCTGCACCGTCATCCAGATGGGTGGGTATAGTTTTTACTCAAAAATCTTTATCGTTGAAGAAGAGAAGAATATTGTCTGCTTTCCAAGTAACATGTGGAGCTGCAGTACTGGCAACGAGAAGAATCTTGTTTTGACTTGCAAAATGAGCGCATTTGAAAAAGAAGTCACTGAGGGAGAATAAATGTGAAAAGCTGAGATATCATTTTTATAGCATCACTTTTCTGATTATAACAGTCACTTTTAAAAAAAGTAACCTTAGCAATAATTTTATTTATTGTTTACATCTAGTTTGTGTAAAGCTGAGACATGGGAATGCAGTAAATAGTACCAACAACACTTCTGAACAAGCTGAAAAACCTGTGTTTATATTCAGCTGCACAGGACAAATGCGAGGAATAACACAGAGCTTATGCTCCTTATGTGCACATGTGGTCTTTATTTTTTTCATTAACTCAGGCCACTTCACATTCTCACATATAATTGGCTTCATACATTAAATGTGCTATGGTTGGAAAATGTAAAAAAAGAAGTATTAAATCAGCTTGAATTATTATAAAAGTAGGTTTGGAAAGTTGACTTTGATATCTGTTGCAGCCTAGGGACCTGAGGGGATGCAGTAATAAAACACAGTGCTGGGACAGTGTAAAAATCAGAGCAACTTTGCCCCTGGCCTCTTCCTGGTGTGGGAGTTTTAGTGGTTAAATTACAACAGTGTGGTAAGGTCCCCTCCAAAGGGAAATGCAAAGCCAGACTCCAGAATACTTTGGAATAGCTGCAAGTTTTCATTAAGAAGCAAATATTTTAGGAGAAACAAGAATTTATAACAGCTTTGAAAATACTGTCTTCCTGTTATTCTCTTTCATTACTTTTTCTTGTTTCTTCTCCCCCAAACTCTACTAGAGTAGATCAGATCAACTTACTTTTCTAATTTTATAAAATAGATAGTAGTTACACTTCTTACAAGCTGAGGCCTCAAACAGGTATTACACATGAAAGCAATATATTGTATGATATTTGTCATGCTTTGAATGATGAGGGTTGACCCAAATGATACTTTGATATGGTTCCCTTCCATCCTGATTTATCCCATGAATCTACAAAACAAATGTAGTTAAAATAATAATGACTAAAAGACTAAAAAGGATATCTTGACCTTGGTCTATACCCAGGCAGGGAGCCTAGAAGCCCTGGAAATGTTGACCATAGACCAGTATTGTAAACTTGTCCTTTTAGTAAAAAAAAAAATTGTTTTATTTTTTGTTAAAAACACTGAGAATTGTCAAATGAATGAACTGTATTTTTCAGTTTTTGAAAAACACAAATTCCCTGGGAAAATAAAGATTTCTCTTTTTTTTTTTCCCTACAAAAGTCTTTTGATAAAGAGGTTTTAATCAGCTTCAACTTATAGACTTCAACTACTTAACTGTTAATACTCTGTGGCCTCTGTGACATACATTACATTAAGTAACATGAGCAAATTGCACTCCCTAATGTGACGTGTTGTACTGAGCATCCCTTATCAACAGGATATAGACATATCTACTTAAGGATGTGTTACTAGCAATTTTTATTTTATATGGACTCAATATACATTTTCTGATTCAGCACCTTTTGAAAGATTTGCTCAAAAAGTCTGAGAAGGAAGTCTCAGTGCATCATAAAACCTGGGTAATGACCCTTGGATATAACGAAAGGAGGTCAGAACTTTTGCAAACAGGAAAACAACACATGAAACATAGAAAGCCTCGAACATTAGTGTGGACACCTTGAAAGACCACAGGGACAACAGACTTGCTTTATCTAAATAAGAAGACATCCTTGAACATGCTGCTTCCAGCCATCATCCTGAGAGATGTAGGTCTTCCAGTAGTCTCATGTCTGCTAGTCCCATGTGGGTACCTTTTATACCCTAAGATACATCAAACTGTAGTACAGACCTATATTTGGGCACCTGAAGCAAGTTAAGAGAGCTTGGGGAGAAAGAAACTTGATGCAAGATTGGATGCAAACACTCTTTGCATCTGGGGAACTGTGTAGCCTGTCTTCTTCTGTGACTGGGAAATAAAAAAACCCATGAAACAAACCCAAAAATTCTTCAGTAAGTTCTGCTGACACTGGTCCAAGTCTCTGTTAGTTCTATTCTTTCCTTCCAATAAATCTCCTCCTCCATTAAGAACGGTCTTTTCTAAGCCTAGTATCCTCACCCTTTAACTCCTCCCTTGAATAATCCAAAAATTGTTCAGGTAGTAAAAAATATTCTCCAAGCATCTCCTGCTTGTTTCCCATGTACTTACACTACTTGTCCAGCCTTACTTAATTTACCATGCTTTTTCTCATTTATTCGTCTCCAATTTGTTAAATGTTTGATGACGGATAGATCAAGGAGAAATAATTCCCTAACTGTTATATCTTACACTTAATCATCTTTACTCTGTTTTGAAATATAATTCTGTTTTGGAAACCAGGTATTCATCTTACAAACAGAGAGTTAAGTTAAGTTAACAGTTAAGTTAATAGTTACTAGTTCTTTGGTTAAAAAAAAAGGGAAAATTACCCAAACACAATGAGTAAGTAAACTAAGTAAACTAATTTTCAGCATTTGTTATTTTCTGCTGTTTCTGTGATTTAGAATTCAGCTATCCAAAATTTCTGCTTTTTATGATTTAATGATTAGAACTAGGTGAGTAACTCACACATACACAAATCTGAATCAGACCACATTTTTTCAGTGTCCACTGTTACAGGAATATTCACAAAACTGGTTTTGCAGAAGTTCACAAAAGTAAGAAGTATTGAGGGAGCTGACTCAAAACTTGGTATCTGTGAGTAAAAAGAAAGAATTTCTTGCTTGGTCATCTAATCAAAGAGAATACTGGCTGACTCATCTGGACAGTCACAGTGAGACAACATAGACCAATAGCCAAATTTCAACCAATTATAAAAGGCTTTAAACATGTTCAGCAAATCAACTCAAATAACAAATGCTGTTCATTAACAAAATAATGTCTTTTAATGAATTTCATGGCTAGCAAAAGAAACAAATTTCTTCATGACACTTTTTTTCTTTTCAATGGTAAAGGCTTGGCTTAAATTTATCCTTTTAAATGTGTGAGTGTTTAATCACTTTTATGCCAGTTCAGCTCTTCAAGTTAATCCTTGCAACCAGCTGAGATGGTGGAAGAGGTTAACATGCCTCATACCCCATCTGTTATCTGTTGCTGTCCTTCTGCTGGAGAGTAGCACCCCTCTTGTACAGCTGGAGAAGGGAGCACTCATCAGCACCTCCCATGTTCCAGTTTAGCTAACAGATGTATGTTGAAGGCTTCTACTCTTCTAAGTCTACTGGTCTTTTTCCTTCTCTGTTCGCTGGAGGCGTCACAGGCTGACAGCTCCAGATGCAGTCAGTAAAGGTGGAGAATCTGGCCTGTTGATGGTCTGTACTGGAGTCATGAGAGTGTTTCCAAGACCATGACTAGGAGGTGGTCAAATACATAAAGAGATCCTCGATTCTTGCATTTGTTAAAACTGTCCTGACAACCTTGTTCCTCAATTCTAAATTCTCATTTGGGACATATTTTCCTTCTTCTGCACAGACATATTTACTCCCTATTTTTTCCTGTAATAATTTAAGCATTTTGTCAGAAGGTTTGTCCATATGTTCTTTTAAAAATGTTTTTATTGCTCTTGTTAAATCCAAGGTATTTTTCTCTTTCTTGGCTAGGATTTTAATTAGAGCTGTGACATAAACCTTCCTAGTGCTCGCTGTTTGTTTACTTTCCAAGGAGCCTCTATTACTGTAAAAAAAATTTCTCTAATTTGTTTATGTCTTGCACAGTTTCCTATCTTATAAAAATGAGGCACTTAATTTCTATCACACTGATTTAGGCCTAATTATATCCACCTTGACTGGTAATTGCTCTTTTTCCTATTGTTTCATGCCCTGTTCCACGCTCTCAAGTTGTAGCCAGTTTTCCAGAAAGCAAAATAGGGGCTGCTGAGAAGGTGTCATTTTCTCCTAGAGGACTAATCTCTCTACAGACCATATTCCCTCTGGGGTAACATCACAGAAGTAAATGAAATTGCAGTAGGGCCACATCTGGCCCCAAAAATCAATTAAATTACTCTTGTTACATGGGTCTGCTTCTGCTTCCACTCCTTGCATACCTCTTAAGCTTGCCGAATGGATGCTAATAACTCGATTCCAGTTACCCCTGCGGTGCTTATTGTTTCACGCATTCCTGTTGCTTAATGACTAAATGGCAGAAAGAAGAGGGGAAGAGAAAGGAAGAATCCTTCCTGTTCTGCGATGCACGTGGTACTGGAGAGACTGGCTGCGCTTTGTGGGATGAGTGTGGACAGAGTGACTGTCCTCTTCTTACAACTTGCTTGACAAGAACAGCAGGATGAAGTGGCAAAGTCAGTGAAGGGCTGTGGGAAAGAATGAGGCTGTGGATGATGAGATCATCCAACTGCACAGCAGTGCCCAGATCCTCAGAACTACATACATTTCCTTTTTAAATCTCAGTTTGACCTCGGTTTAGTTAGGTAATCACAAGGCATTGAAAAGCTAAAGGGTTCATTTCTCAAAAAAAAAACCCCAAATCAACCCAAAAACCCCCGCATCAAATCAAATGGAATCAGACCCTAAGTAATCCCTGCTCCTACATTTTACAACAATAAAATAGATTTTGGAGCTCATAAAAACAAACTCTCCAGATTACTGAGGAAAAGATTGATGGATGGAAAGAGATTTCAGTAAAATAAGCTTCCATTGCAAATATTACCCTAACTTCTTTTCCCAGAGCAAGGCAATTAAATTTGGAAACAAGTAACCTGCTATGCTCTCTTATTTACACAACTGATTTATGCCATTCTATCAGTCCCCCTTCCTGCATATTGCTCACTAAAATCCCTTATGAAATTTATAAAATCCAGTTCCCTTTTTTCTTTTAATTCAGCTGCAGCCACTCAGCAGTCATTCCTGTATGATAATAGGGTTAATTCTTTAACATAAGCACTAGATGAGAGTATAACAGTGATAACCACCCTGGAGGCAAGTAACATTAGGCCCATTTTCAGAGGTCTTCAAACACTTGCTCAGAATTGCCTGCAGACCTTGTGCAAAGCTGATCTTCGAAGTATTGGGCTTGTCTGAGGATGAAAGTGGGCACTGTTATACATAATTAAAGAGAAGGTCAAAATTATTTAAATATTTGTTTTTAATGGGAAAAATACTACCTGAATATATTTTTTTATTCACTACAAAGAAACCTTTAGACCATGTGCTAAAAGTGGTATTTTCACTGATATTCACACAAGACTGGGACCAAATATGAACTACGGTAAAAAATACTAGGTATAATTGATTTATGTAACATCATTTTTAGCTGCAAATAATATAAATAATGCCACAAATTGAACCATTTGAGGTTCTGCTGGCATTCTATCTTCTGAATATCGGTTTTATCTGTATGCTGTCACCTCAGCAACATGAGCTTCTTTCTTTGCAGCTGAGAGAATTCCTAGGGACTCCAAACTACACAGACTTGGTTTTATTCACTTCAAACTGAAACCTAGAAACAACAGAAGAAAGGGGTGCCATCTCCAACAGCACAAGATTTTGTGTCTGTAAATTCTGTGTCGCTTGGAGGAACTGAGTTTTAAATAGGCGTTCATTGTATGGGAAGAGAAGAGCGCTAGTTGCTGAGTGCAATAAGACCCTTATCATGTCGCGGGGCATCCCAGCAGTAAGTCTGGGGTGGAAGCGTACTGCTGGTGACTTACACTGAACAAAGGAATTGGAAGGGAATGTTCTTGCAGGAGCTGCAGACCTGCTGTTTTTGCTAACCTAAATTCCGTGTATGCGCTTGCCTGGCGATGACAGTGTAATTGGCATGCATTATTAAGCACGATATGGAATTGGGAAAAAACATATGGTTACGATTTTTCTGTTATGCTTTAAAATGAAGAGCCTAGATAAACCATACAGACACCAGTGTAGTCATGTAGCATTGAGAGGGAACAGCCGGTACTGGAAGTGGCATCACAAGCTTGTGACTTTGGTTCCGCTTGTGTTATCGGACACTCAGATAAGTGTTGGTGTGACGCCAACCAGGCAAAGCCAACAAAGATACTAAAAGCAACCTGTGCTGAGGCTGAGTGACTGCTATCAAAATGGAGAAGTGGAACTTGACTCTCAAGTACCTGATGGTCTGTGCCACATCACATCAGGCAGTAACACAACTAGATATGTCAGTCTGATAAACTGTTGGGCTACAATGTGGCTGTTCAAAAGGTAAAGAAAAAGGACAAGAAAGCAAATGTTGCCCTGTCTGCCTGCATCAAGCTTCATTATATTTAGGCAGTTTGCTGTTCTTCAAGCAAGCCTGTTGAGTTAACATAAATACAGAGTAGTCAGAATAAAAAGATTAAACAAATCTAACAGTTCCCTGTGCATTTTTTCATGGTGGAAAGTAGGCAACTAGCAGTTCAATGACACTATAAAAACTGCTTACTCCCTGAGTGAACAGGGTGGTATATTTGTGCCTGTGGGATATTCAAAGAACATTTTTGAATGTATGAAGGGTCACATGCAGTCCTGCAGAATCAAGGTTGTCCCTGTTGCTTTTGATTCATTCTGTGGTGGATATGATGAAAAGCTTGCATGGATGTCATTTTTCCCCTCCATTCTAACAAACTGTGTAATTTACTAGCCTATTTACATCCTTTGAATAAACTTGGCCCACTGAGTACGTAAATCATACCAATATTTAAATTGAATGTTTAGTTTCAGTAAATAGCACCACAATGACATGGATACATACAACCTCTTGTGAACTGTTACAGACCTGCAGTTTTGTGGACACTTATGATTTACTTCATACAAATCATATTCTGTTTCCAAATACCTATCACAAGAGATCTTTCTGGAAGACTGCCTTTTACGATCAAAGATCTCTCAGGATGCTCGATCTTTAAATGGAGTCTTCCATTACCTTTTTACAAAAAGCAGGTCTCAAGCTTTTTTGCTTCTCTTCAAAGTAGCACTGTTTTAAATAATGAACACTTGCCAGAAGCAATGGCACAGGCTTATTTGTGGTTGTGTATTTGTCTGTCTGATCATTATTTCTGCTCTTTGGCCATCTCTAACCCAGCAGGTACAAATAAATCCTCAGGGCTTAAAACCTTCCTACAAGACATTTTCTCCAGTCACCTGTCAACAGCATCTTTTTTTTTTTTTTCTTTTTTTTTCTTCATTTTTTTTTCCCCCTGATGTACACTGTTGGTGGGTGGTGTTTTTTTCTTTTTTTTGTTAAATAAAACCAGACCAAGCTATTGACATCCAGTGACTTTCTGTCTCTCATCGACTATCATTTCTGTGAATATGTTCTAGAGATAATGGAGTTGAAAAACGTAGGGAAAAGCATTATGCTCAGTATTCTTAAGAACAAAGAGAAAAGGGACTAGCTCAGCCATAAAACAGCTACTTTTAATTTTTCATGTTTCTAAATACCATAGCAGTAGAAAAGGAAAGGCATCAGTGATGAATAATAATAAAAACATGTCATACGTAAACACTGTGCTTAATAATGGCACTTCTACATATCCTGAACCTGATCTGCAGCTGGTGCAAGTAAGAATAGTTCAATTTAAATCAACACATCATTTTAATTCCTGGCAGAAATAGCACATTCTATGAATCAGCGGTAGATTTTGTATACTTCAGTAAAGAGTTGTCATTATACAAGTTTTAATGCTACCATATTTATACTTTGTGTGGGTATTAAAACATTGAAACTAGGGGAACAAATTCTGCAGATCTGGCCTAAGAGTGAGTCTCCACCACTCTCCTGGGAACTGATCCCTTGTGCCTAGGATTTTCACTGGGCTGGAAAGCAGACTCACTAGGCTTAACACATGTTTTAGTATGCACTAGAAAAAGAGGTCCTCTGTCTCCATCAACAAATTTCTTGTGTACCTGGGAAGTTAGAGTTTGGTGAGACGGCTTGTTCAAAAGGAAAGTTCTTATGAAAATGCCCCTTCTTTGCCTTTCATCAGCAAAGTTAATAAAAACAGAAGGGAGAAAATAGTTCAAGTGAGTAAATAGTCGATAGCGTATTGAGAATGGCAGACTGCATGTCAGTATGCAGCTCTGGACTTCCACACCCCCAGTTCAGAGCCCTAGCAGGGACACTGCTATGTGAGTTTCTTCTTTCTCCACACTTGCTTTTTAAGAATTTGGTTTTATTTTAGAGGAAATGAGGAGATTTCAAAACATTAACCAGATTTTGGTTTTCTGAAGCTTAATTACTGCTGTTTCAGAGAAGCAAATCTGCAAAGGATCTTTCCATCAGCAATTCCTGCACTGCTGTAGAACACAGTCACAAATCATCTTCTTAAACCACTAAATTTGCCTTTCATTTGGATTCAGTAGCTGCTCTGTGAAATTATGGATAGATGGCATTTGATTTCTCCTATAATCTGGGAGGTTTGCAAGCAGGTTTTCTTTAAAGTTAACCTTTCAATGTTTTCTCAAAACCCTGCAGACTTTCAGATCCAGTGAGCTTGTCACGCAAAGTGTGGCATAACCTGAATTTAATTCTGGAAGTTATTGATCAGTTTTCAAAAACTTCATCTCAACGTATTTAGAATTATTTTCTTTGTAATTAGATACCATGAGATGACTTCTCCCTGAAAATTTGCTGGTAAGTGACACAGCAAATTCATTAATTTAAATATCCTAAACATATTCTGAACCTACTAAGTAATTACGTATCTTAATTGGAACATTTAAAACATTTGGAATGGCTAAAATATTAATATTAATTACCGAGTAGTACAATGTATGCTTGACAGACTATGATACTTATTTATGTGATCAGATTTGATGTAAGAAGAAAAAAATCTTGGCTTCTTACAAGTAAACTAGGACAGTTAGAAACCCATTAAAAATAAAGGTCAGTTTTCAACAGAAATAGGGAAAGCTACAATTGGTCAGATGATATAACTAGTTCAATATTATTGATGACTATTCAGAAAACTGCCTGACAGTTTTAAAAATGTGCAAGAATACAAAACTGTCAGGAATGTGTCCACAAATTGATATTAATCTTAAAATTTCTCCTAGAATAGTATCAAATCCTCTTAATTGCAACTCTGTAGTCTCTATTCTCTAGCTTTAACGGTTTAGTTATCCAGGTGAAAGAAGAAACACTATCCTATGATCAAGCTACTGATTATAACAAGTACTAAATGATTAAAAAGAACACATCTTAAAGAGATATTATGTTGAACACTGTTTATCTTAAAAGTGTACTTATTGAGATTAGCATTGGCTATCACAACTCATGACTAAGCAGGATATAAATTTGCAGAAATTATTTTGAAACTTCATAATCTGGAGTGTTGTAACAGATCCTTAGTGAAGGAGAAAGAAATTACAGGAGTTTTATACTTTGGAGGAAAAAAAGAAAAAAAAAAGAAAACCGAACCCAAAACTCCCACTGTACACTTTAATTCTTTTAGTACTGCAGGGGCTGAGTAACATTTTATGGAAGCACATATGTCTCAACAGGCAAATTAGTCCCTTATAAACCTTCTAGTGCAGAGCATGAAGGAAAAACTTCACAGAGCATGTCAGGAAAAACTTGGTGGTTCCTTTTTTGTCTGGGTCACACGTAAGTTCTGCACATTAAACTGTCAATTCAAGCAAAACCATTCCAAATCTCACCTACTCTAGCTTTCTTACAGTGTCACCTTCATGGCTGTCTGTTTAGAAGCTTCAGATTTTGTACTGGGAAATAAAAATGGATTAGAGCTTGACAATAAAAGAACAAATGAACGAACAAAAGAAAGAAAATGGAGGATTCTGTCCCTGCTGATACTTCAGGAGGTCTGGGAGATGATTTTTAGAATTTTGAAAGTTTCAGGCAGAAGGTTTTCTGATAAAAACATGCTTCCTCACATTCTCTTAAAAAAAATAAAAATAAAATTTCAGCTTCATGGGTCCCAGAAAATTTTGATAGAAATAAATGGTGATATTACTGAGTTAACAACCAGAAAGAAAGTGGCCTTTAATTGTGAAAAACCAATCTACTTCTCCTCAGCTACTGAGCATATAGTACCTGAATGAGCATATCAAGAATGTCCTTTCTCTGCTGGACGTCACAGACACTTGATATGGGCAGTACAAAACCAGGAACAGTTTCCAAAGGGTAGAACACTTAATTTTCTTCCTTTTAGATTTATCTCTGAATACAGCCCATCCCAGCACATACATATGTATCAGTAAGAGCTCAAGTATGTATTTATCTAGAGCCAGTCAAATCCCATTGCTTCTGCTACAGCTGGGTATCATATTAGCAAAGGTCTGTGTATGAATATTGGCAAATGAATATTCACAAATGGTAGCCATGCTTAAAAAAGACATAAATGACTAGTCCAGACCTTATCAGTTCAACAATGAATCTATAATTTATTTTCCTATCCTATGTAGAATTATGGCAATATTCAAAAGCAAATTCATAGCTCCTCTCTGTGCTCTGTTCTCTCTACATGATTATGCAAAGTTTATATCTGGTGAATTATAATTAGAAGCTGCAAAATAACCTATTTCTAGGTTAGACTTTGAATGAATGAATGAATGAATCAATCAATCAATCAATTAATGAACAAACATCAGGGAAAAAATAAAAAAAAAGAGGCAAAGAAAGATTGAAGAAAAAGAATCTGCAAAATTATTGCCTTACATTGGTATAAAATGAAAGAATATCCCAAGAAATCACTGCCCAGCTACTGCCTACAACTACTATTCAAAATGCTGCATGGTAATGACTTGTTCTTAAAAATGCACTTCAAGGTGAAGGTGTATCATGACGTTAACAAATAATATGGTACAAATCGTGCTAAAGAAACTAAATGGCTCTGTTCTTTGAGTCAGAATTGCAAGTGATTTTTAGAAGGCACAGATCTTTCCTCACTTATAACCTTTCCAGATTAATATTACTGTTGCCAAGACATATATCACATTATTTGACATAATTTTTGATTATGTCAGATAAAGCCAGCAACCTCAGCACGTGTAGGATACTTTCTCTTCAATTGTAGAGGGCCAGTGCATTTTTCATGGTTTTTTTTCAAAGTTGTTGAAACTTCTAACCTCAACAGTAACTGAGAGTAGTTAGGTATTTGGCAAGCAATCATGTCTAATGGGCTTTTTTTATTAAATTACTTTATTTTCTCCCCAGATATGCAGTTTCTATGAAAATATTCAGCTCCTCGGTGAGTCAGCCATCTTGCCAAATTACATAAACCAGGTCTCCTGCAGACACTGTTTGGTTTTCTAAATGACGAGTTGTTTATAACCACATATTTTTGAATTTACGTAATTCTGATGGTCTTATCAAGAAAGCTGGTGGAAAGGCCTCAGGATCATAAGGTCTTTGCTCAGAAATTGTTTCAAGCCTGCCTGCCCTCCTGCATGATGTTTTCTGAGAGCTGTAACCCTTGGATTTTCATGCCATTTGAACTGGTAAGGGTGACAGTGACTGAACGTGGACTGATGTCAGCCCCCATTAAATGGTTACCTGGGAAGATAAGTGTCCCAGCGAAAATGAGATGACAGTTGAGCTTTCCTCCAGAGTGCTAGAATTATTACTCCATTCAGAGTCACTGAGTGTGCGATGTGTAGGTACTGAAAGAATTCAGTGTAGCGTGGTACATAGTACACGGAGCTGCAAATAGGGTCATTCTTCTGTTCAGAGCCCCAATGCCCAGAGTAATTAACTTCACATGCCATGGCTGAATGCTGAGGCTGAGTTCAAGTGAAGTGGTGAGGAGCCCAGCCCTGAAGGGCATGGTTGCTTGAGTTCTTTATTACAAACACAATGAAAAAAGTAATAGTTTTTGCTATAGATTGTTGCAGTGCTTCTGCTCAGGAAATGAATTTTTATGTGTTTTGTATCTCATGAATTCTGCATATTTTATTCCCTAGAGTGTAGTGTAAAAAGCACTTTTTGTATTGCTAAGTAACATGAGTAATTGCACAAACAAAACAAACCGGCCTCGTACATTACGAGGTTGAAATGTCAGGAGCCATCAGGAGCTCCCCAGGAAAGAGTGCTTATGTCAATTTAAATAGTCTTTACACAGCATTATCTTAAGGCAAACACAGAAGGTTTTAGCCAATTTGTGTTTTAAGATTAATAAGAGCAAAAACTATTTGGGTTCAACTTTATTTTTTAACTATCCCAAGCAAAAGATCTTCAGCACTGCAGGTATAAGATTTTCATGTAGTAATTTGTGCATACCGATGTAAATAAAGTTCAAAGCAAATAATAAATGCTGAGAACTCATTGCATTCTTTAAACAAACCAGCAATCCTCCCCTCAATACCAAACCATCTGGAATGCCTTCATTTGACTAAATTATAGCAGCCTACTCTGGATAATACAATGCTTTCCTTCCACTCTCTCTCTAATTGTTCTACTGATTTCAATCCTCAAATTTATATTATGTTTTTTGAATGAGGTTGGGAATAAATAACTTAGGCGCCAGCCACAGGGAAGGCAGACACCACCAGTGGGCATTTCATGAAGATATGCTTTATTTCTTGTCTTCTGCTATTCATTCTACTGCCTACCTAAAGCAGGTCATCTCCATGTTCCCTTTCAATTTGTGTACTGATAATAATATCTGTGGGTGGATTTTGATTTTGAGCTGGCTGCTGCCTGAATTCAAGCTTCAGGAGCAGACAATTTGGAAATCCAGAGGTTTAACATCCTGGATTTTGATAAACCAGGTTCCCCGGCCTCCTTCCCTGCAATCTAGGGACTCCACTTACATACTGGAGGGGAGAATGGGGAGAAGGGGGTGAGAAATAAAAGGGAAGTTAGTTATTCAGACTTCTTTAACAAGCTGTTTGTTGTAAGCAATTTTGTTGTGCTGCATGTCTCCCACAGATTTCAGTGAATTGATGTAGACAATCAGCATGTAAGTAGGCATACCTGTTATTTCGTCTCCCGGGGAAGTTTCATATCAAAAGAAATAGAAGTGGCTCACAGCAGAAGTCATCTACAGTGTGTGGTGAATGCATGAGGGTTTGTCTTGCAGATTATCTTTATTACAGGCTTCAAACCTCTGGTTAGATGTCCTGATGAGTGTGATAATTGGGTAACATCTTCCAGTTTGAAAGGAAGCTGCCTGATGAATATTCTTACTGTTGGGAAACTGTAGTCTTTGAAGTCCTGTATTAGCAAAATATACTGGATGAAAAATAAGTAAATATTTTAAACAAACCATAAAAAGGCCTTCAAAAGGCCATCATGTCCAGCTTTTACTCAAAGACAGAATAAACTGTAGCTGTACTTTGTTTTCTGAAAATCCGTCATTCCTGTGGAGAACTACTTCACATACTGTGAGTTATGATTAAAAAGCTGTGGTGAATTTCTGAATAGTCTGTATGTGTTGGGGAATTTAATTTGTAACCTACTGAAAAGAAGCATGCATCTATAAAAGAGGTTGAAGGACAGAACTCATTGTCCTTACTCTACCAGTTGCCTCTTAAAAACTCTGAAAATCAGAAATTTCAAGACAAATGTCTTTAAGGTTTCCAGGGAAGAGGGTTCAGTCACTACTCTCTGTAGTAGAAGTAAAGTGACCTACAGAGTTCCGGGTCTTTGCCCAGGTCTCTGTAAGCTGTTTAAAGTAGATGATGGCTGTGAGTCTGAACAAAATTCACTCTGTCCTAGGATTGATCCCCACATGGAGCTGGCTGTGAATGTCTTCCAGAAAAAATTCTGTAGCTTCTTCCTTAAAACTTTTTATAAAATGCTGGAGTCATGAGTTGTGATTCAAACCACTGTCTGAAACCCTCCAATCTTCTGTTGTAAACTGTACAAGTGGATTTACAGGGCTTCAATCTGGGCACAGCTGCTAACCTGGTCCTTTCATCCTCCTGTCAAAAAAATGCTGCTTTGCTCCACAAATAGGATCAAGCCTTGACAAAGGGTTTGTATAAGCAGTGGAAACAATAGTTAGCATTGGTCTGCTGGGCAAAACATATCCAATAATGGAGCCTCATGAGTATAACATGTAAATAACCAGGCAATTATTAAGTCTAGAATCAGAACAACACTACAAATGCCGTTATGCAAACTGAAAAAATATGCAGTGCTGGTCATGGAAAATGGGAAAAGATCAGGAAAAAAGTCAGCATCTTGATGGATCTGAAGGGGCAAGGAGAGGGGAAAGAGAAGAAATAAGTTAGTACTTCAGGACAGAGCTATGAGGAGACTTACAGGTGAATACATAAAATTTGAACTTGATTTGTTTGATCAAGTAGAGGGAGTTAGAAAGGGTCTATATATTCACCATTATTTAAAAAGAAAAAATCATGTCTTTTGAATGCATCAGAGGGGAGAAATTAAAATATCAGAGGAGAACTCTTAATCAATCCATTCATTTAAACACTACTGACCTTCTCTTCCACTTACCTATTTACTGCTTGATAGGTACTTTGTATAATTTACAAGGCACAAATTAGTACTCCCTAGAACATTGGAGAAATATGTACTCCCAAAGTCAGTTGCCAAAACCAGGCTCTTTCTCCTGAATGAATGAGCTCACTAAAGATATGAAGAGTGATTTGAGATTCTCTGACAGGCGACTATGTGAAGTTAAGCCAAACCGCTGCTTCCCTGCCACTCTGGTTTTTGTCTTCGTAATAAGTGGCAGCCTCATTGAGCAGTAATACAGATCGCACGGTACTACCTAAAATGTTAGGTACTTATTAGATTAGTTACAATGGGAGGCGGATTCTATCAAATCATGACTGTTCATTAAATGACCTCTAAAATTATGGAGAGCTGAGAGAAAAGATTTTCAGCATACAAAAAGACATCTCTCTATATATTAATTTAAAGAAGGGAGAGCAGACATTGCATGTGGTGTCAGATTTGTAAATCTCAAAGGGTAATGTACGATTTCATTATCTTAGATACATTCTCACTGGATGATAAAAGAGTTACCAACAGTACAATTTTCAACAGCTGAACTATGCCTAATGGCACAGATACAGTACGGTATATCTTTTTATAATTTACAATATAGTGCTGAGAAAGCTCTGGACCAGTTGGGAGATTCTCAGTTATTCAAGTGGTTCTATTTAAGTCAATGAAATCACTTGTGCCAGGGCTTCTTTGCCTTTTCACGGGAAAGGACCTCTTCAATTCAGCTGATCGGCACATTTAAATTTTGGTGATAATAGCCTGATTACGTATTATTTTTAGAAGGGGAATAGTCTTATGAACATCAATATACATTTTTTTGTCATTCTGTATTAGAAATGGGGCACTATTTTATTTTAGAATTGAAAAATTGAAGAGACTAATTTATTATTTGCTTTATGTAGTTTATATCAAGGCATAACAAAGTCTCCCTGGATTAAGTTTTGTACATTTCCCAATCCGAAGTTTGTTTGAGACTGTTACCAACACTAATTGCATTTCTTGGTTGCTGTATTATTTTCCCCAGATTCATATGTTTTTTTAAAAGTCCATTTTAAATTTGCTCAGGGCTTTTCTGCCTACTGGGAATCATAGCATATGTGATAGAGGTGCCAAGATTTATATATAAAAAAATAAATCAGGAGAATTCATAAATTTAACAACTGAAACAACTACATTTGGAAAACAGAATAATAGCTCTTGAGAGACAACACAGTTGTATATTTATGCTAATCAGCCAATTTGTTATTGCTTTTCTTAATGGTGAAAGGTGTTTTCAGTACACAAAGTTCTGCTGCATGAATGATAGATTGAACATTAGGATATTAACTCATGTCAGCTTTTCCTCTGAAATTTGGACTGTGTGCCTATACACAAGCACATTCATATTACACAAAGCAAGTAACTGGTCACGCTACTAAGTTAACGCAGGACATAATTTTAGAGGCAGTTTCAAGGAGCATTTGTCATTACCTTTTTTTTTATTTTTCCTGGTACATTCTCTGGTGGAAATCCCATCATCGTGTTTATGCTGCGAAGAGGGTTCTGAAATTTAGCGACTAGGCTGCTTCTGGGACGTACGGTTGCACGGCACAGAAACAGGTGGCAGCACTTCGACAGAGCATCCCACAGCTGTCTCATACCTGTGTGGTGCTCTAGTGCGGCTGGTATAAACAGAGAAGGGAGCACTTCGAAACTAGGCGACTGCAGAGATGAGTCACAGATGGTTTGTAAAAGCCCCAGTTCAACACTGAGCTCAAATGAAGTGAGAGTATTGTTAGCTTTGTGAAGCTCTGCTGGTTTGTCTTTATGAGATTAGGCTTTCTACACCTTGTCCCATACTCAATGGTGACTGTAGTTTCAGACTGAATAGGTGCAGTAATAAGAAAAGACGCAGCCAGGACCTGTGGGTTACCTCAGCTGTTTTACTGGCTCTAGGTTGCTGATGTGGTTGCTCCAAAAGAGCAGAGAGAACATAAGGTGAATGTCTCTCACAACCTGCTGTCTATGCTAGAGGCAGTTACATGTCATAGGTGTTGCTGTTCTGGTGCGGATCCTCTGAAGTCATCTGATCCCTAGAAAAAAGGCCTTTCATAGATACCTTACGTGCTGCTTCTATCCGCCCCTTGCTCCTGCTTGCATCAAGATATAGCTGTAATAATGAGGGGCTACCACTTCCAGTGACTTCAGAGAGGTTAGTAATCAGAGAGGAACAGAAGAAGAAGCAAACTTACTAAGAAAATGTAGCTCGTCCCTCCTAAGCAAAATTTAAGACAAACTAAGAGAATTTAACTCATCTCACATTTAGAAAAGTCAATGAACTTCTAAAGAGAAATGCTTGTGATGTTTGCAAGAAAATAACTCTCTAGTACTTATAACAAGGTTATTTGCAGTAGAAAGTACTGACAAATTTTTACAACATGAGTGCTATCTTCCACGTTGGGAGTATGTCTTTGGGGTTTCCTACTTAGCCATAAGCAGAGCAAACATGCTAATTATTTTAATGTGACATTGCTTTCAGCCATGCCTAGCATGAGCCTTTCTGTGTGTGTGTGGAAAAGAACACCAAAACCCAATAGCCCTTTCTCCATTTTCTGGAGTGCCTGCACTAGTGTTCCAGATGCTCAGGGAGTAAAGACTCGTTCCTGAATCCAGATGTGTATTATTTCTGTCACCAAGAGCTGGGACTTGTGAGAAGGGGAGTACTTTTAACTTTCAGGAAGAGTAGTTATTATCTCACAACAGTCAATAGACTGACGGCATCATAAGCGCTACACTTTTAGAAGACATTTTGCTAGCCCTACAGCATTATACAATTTTGCACTTACTTTACTAATCTTTATTAGTTTAATAGACCATTACATACAGTGCACCTGTTGTGACAGTCGCAAACCTATGTTTTGCTCAGGTACCTGTGCTAAAATTTTAATGCAAGCTGAAAAAATAATGGTTACAGTCTGGCCTTTCAGTGGCATGCAGTAATTGTTGCCATTTAATGTACAATGCAGTTTTACTGAAAAAAGAATGTTGGACGGAAAAGAAAAGCAAGCATTTCAGGGTTGTTTTTTTTCCCTCGCTGTATAGATTGTAAGCTTTTAGGAGAAGGCAGACATAATTGTATAAGTGCTGCTTCCATTAAAGAACAGCTGATAAGGCTAATACTTTTGAAACTGTGTAATAGGAGTTTGTAATATCTAAAAATAGTGGTGCCTTTTAGATACCTGATTCTTAACTCTTAGAATTCTTGGGTGTTAGTGAGAAATCTATTCTGAACAAATAGTTTAATGAGCTCTGGAGAAGAGGTAGACAACTGGACTTTGTTTTGAGCTAGATGACATCTTGCAAGATACTGTTTGGGATATTCTGGGAATCTGCCAGGGAAGGAACAAGGTCTGAGGATTAAAGTTGTAAGGCAGTAGTGAGCATTTATACGACTATTCAGCAAAGGAAATTATATCATCATAGTGATATTAGAAGGTTTGGTTAAACATTGAGCTGCTTGGGGAAAAACTACCTCCTTCCTATCTGGAAGCAACTGATATTTCTTCCATCTGACCAACGGGAATTTACTGTAGACTTCAATACAACAATTTTTTCCTGAGTGCAGACAAAAATTGTACTGCATTAAAGTAGACAGGTCTCAAAACCCAGCTTCAAATGTCCTACCTTTTAGGCAGGAAGTTTAGATTTTGATGTCAACATATGTAAACTCATTCTTCCATTCAGATATTAATTCATCTGTCTCAACAATGTGTTTGTTCCAAATATAAATGTGCATTTATATATTTGAATAAATATTGGACAGATAACACCTTGCACCTTGTGTGGGTCCTGAGGGAACTGGCA
>VWZZ01001614.1:1510-18673 GCA_013399095.1 Psophia crepitans
CCCCCTTCTTCTTCCTCCCAAGCCCCTTGTAAACCGAGCATGACGTCGTATGGTATGGAATACCCCTTTGGTCAGTTTGGGCCAGGTGTCCTGTCTGTCCCCTCCCAACTCCCCGCGCACCCCCAGCCATCCCACCGGTGGGGCGGTGCAAGAAGCCGAAAAGTCCTTGGCTCTGTGTAGACTTCACCCAACAACAGCAAAAACATCTCCACTATCAGCGCTGCTTCCAGCACAAATCGAAAACACAGCCCCATACTGACTTTCTTGAAGAAAATTAACTCTCTCCCAGCTGAAACCAGGACAATTGGTCAGGCTGTATCTGGAGTATTGCGTCCAGTTCTGGGCTCCTCAGTTCAAGAAGGACAGGGAACTGCTAGAGAGAGTCCAGAGAAGACCCACGAAGATGATCAAGGGAGTGGAACATCTCCCTTATGAGGAAAGGCTGAAGAAGCTGGGTCTCTTTAGCTTGGAGAAGAGGAGGCTGAACGGTGACCTTATCAACGTTTATAAATATGTTAAGGGTGAGTGTCAGGAAGATGGAGCCAGGCTCTTCTTGGTCTCATTAAGTGATAGGACAAGGGGCAATGGGTTCAAGCTGGAGCATAGGAGGTTCCGGGTTAACATAAGGAAAAAATTTTTCACTGTGAGGGTGACAGAGCATTGGGACAGGCTGCCCAGAGAGGTTGTGGAGTCTCCTTCTCTGAAGACATTCAAAATCCGACTGGACACGTTCCTGAGTGATGTGCTCTAGGTGACCCTGCCTTGGCAGGGGGGGTTGGACTAGATCTTTCGAGGTCCCTTCCAACCTCTACAATTCTGTGATTCTGTGATTCTGTTATCTCACTTGATCGGGGGCCATAAGAATGACACTTCAGTCTAGAGAAGAAACTCATTGGAACATTTAGAGGTATGACAGTCTTGCGCAATCTCTGCTGCGTGAGAACTCTGTACACTGCCAACACCTACAAAACTCAATTGCTTGAATGTAGACTGGAGGCTGTTTATGCTAGTTACTGACAACAGACTGGAACATAGTTATGTGTGTGCATCCAGGCAGATAGGCTATGTTTCACAAAATATGAAAATTGAAGCCTAAAATCTGGTTTCAAAATAAAAAAATAGGTTTTGATGTCTTTTTTAGCATACTCATGTGCTTATCTCTGATTGAAGTCAAGTGGATCTTAGTGATAAATATGCCTTTGAATATTTTTCTTCATATTGACAATCTTAAGCTCCTACTCTACTTTTTTTTTCCTAAACGGCTGTCCCTATCCACTTGGGATTGTATCCAAAGTCAACAGAATTCAACAGTGACATTCACTTTATCAAATTTTAGTTTTCAATATCTGATTTAGTCCCTGGGACAAGGTGTGTAGTCAGTAGAAAGAACCAGGGCATGATTTGTTTGATCTGTCTCAGTGAGCTGTTTTAGGGTGAGGTGAAGCTTATCTTTTCGAGTTCCTGGGTTTTTTCCTTGCTATAAAGGGAACCTGTAAGGACTATAAAGGGAATCTTGTGCAACTGACATATTTAGATGTTTACATTTAGACAGTATCTTCAACCTGTACTGTGTAAAGGTGGGAAGGACTCAATATTCTAGCCAAAGATATAACGTATTTTATCCAGAAATTCCTCTCCTCCAACTCTTAGGCAATCTCCCTTCCCCATCCTTTTTAAATGAAAAGATGTCATTTTTCACTAGTGGCTAATTCAGCTGTGAGGCAAAGCGAATGGCTGGGAAGGGTGTAATAATTACAGCACAATGTGATGATCCTCTAGTTTACTTCCAGAAGAGGTATGATCTCAGAGAATTTCTGCTAGGTCCTCTTCAAGTAATTACTGTCAATTCATGCTTATCTGCCAGCTCTCTCACCAGGTTTTCTTTCCTTGCCTTTCTTAGTAATGATACTGATTCTAACAAAAGGAGCCATTTGTCAAGGTCCCATCATGCCAACTTTTCTTTCTCTTTCTTTGCTGAAATTATGCAAGAGATTACAGTCGAGCCTAAACCAATACGTACCGTATGATCTAAATAATAGAGCACATAATAAACGTCAAATCGACATTAGTGGTAGCAAACACAGCTACGTCATTCAGCAGAGGGCTCCTTGCCACAACCAGTTCTGGACATCTTCGTTTCAAACGTCTGAAGTTACAGAGGGTTCTTACACAGATCATCAGGGCTGATTAAGTAATTACAAAGTCTGTAGTTGTAACAAACCTCTAAGTTTTTGAGCACAGACACCTCTCCTTAGGGACCATACTGAAAATGAGGAGTGTCTTCAAGGTATCTCCCAAAAGATGAATGTTGTTTACCCACAAGACAGCAAGGGAGCTTCCGCAGCAATGACCCTGACTTCAGCCTGACCTGGAGTGATAATTACAGCATCCATTTTTGGTTAGTCTCCCGGGGTATAGCTTGTACATAAGCCTGATTTAGGCAATAACAAATTCAAATCCTTTAATGACTAAGTACAGAGAGATTCATAATCTAATGACTACATCTGTTAATACATAAGTTCTTGAATGGAAAATGGAATTGTTTCAGATCTCCTGTGAAGACAGCAAAAGGGACTAATATTGGAAGGTTTTACCATTCAGTACTACAAACAGTAAATCTACAGGAGTCAGGAAAAATTTCCTGGTGTATCTAAGTGCTTTCAATAAAATAATCAGAGTTGTGTAACAACAATGTATTTGAACCAAAATTCCCACCTTCAGTTCTTAGACAATAGAGTGAACACGAAACCACTACATTCTCTGCAAGTCTATGTGATCTGAGATCTCGAACACAAATTCTTTTCCTATTTAATTTCTGATTTCAGTGTGAGCACACTGTAAGAATCAAGTGAAGTTTGGAGTCCATCTGTGCCATTTTGGTAAGCCTGCTACTCTCGTGACGCAGAACACAAGACCAGATGTATGACTTGCGTGTCCCACTACTAAGTCAGCCTCTCGCATCTGTGCCACTAGTGAGGGTTGCAAACTGGCATTTGTGTGTCATTGTTAAAGACATTGCTTCTCTTTCCTAATGCGCAGTATTTGCCTTCTGCTGGCAGGTCAGTCTTCACTACACAGGAGAAACAAAGGTAGTAAATGGAAGGAATAGGTACTGTGGAACTTTTACCTTTTTTTGATATTTTAAGCATAAATTTTAGTTTCAAAGCTATTCATACAACACATGCAGAGTAAAATAAGAATGAAATAGAAGAAAGGTGGAGCTTTTTACCCTGACCATTTGAAGAGGGTGCTTTATATTTCTCAGGTTCTGGCAGTGTGATCCAGAATCACTGGCTTCCCCATACTTGTTCCTCCAAGCCGTACAGTCTCTCTGGAGGACAGGTCCTTTTTTTTTTTTTTTTCCCCCCTTCTTTCTCTCACAGCACCGTCTGTAGTTCACCCAATAACTTACTTGCTACCACATTTTTTAATTTCATAGTCTTTTGGCAGCTGAAGAAAGCCAGCAATGCCCTCTGAGGACTTACACAAACATGTCACTTCTTTGCAAAACATCCCCTGATTTTGTCAGTTGCATGAGCTAATGCCAGTGAAACTCCAATGCTTTGGAAGAAAATCCAGGGGCACCTTGAGGGTTTTATTTTTTATTTTTTTGCAAAGTTCAAGATGATTAATTATATGGGACTCAAGATATGTAAAAGTTATCCAAGTTTTCACCATTAATCACATAAATGAACAGAAAATAATTAGTTCGTGGTGACTTTCTGGCTTATTATAATCAGCCCAACTCAAATCGACTTAGCCTAGAGAGCCAAATATAGCAAGGAAAAAACCTTGAGGCATTTTTTCGCTATGTGTTGCCTGTTATCACACAGTGAGGTTTCTGTTCAAATGATGTGCCTTATTAAGGCAAGCGAAACCCATTTAAACAATGTATCAGAGATGCAGACAAGCTGCAGAAAAATACATGTATAAAGGGTATATTTTTCTTGAAATTTATTGATGGCTAAGCCTGCTAAAACTTTAGAAAATGTGTTTTCTAAAGGACTGACATTATGTTTTTCTAGTAACACAATTGGCTTTTTTTCTTTGCAGTCACTCTTTTCTCCTCTCTTACTTTCCCTTGTAACGGAGTTGAAGAATGGCAATTATTCCCTTTTATTTTACTGGTCTAAACCATATGCTTATTAGAATAAATGTTATCATTACCCTTTTTATTTTATGATTATTAATTTTTTATTTGATTGCCAATACTTTTACTGTAGGTTTAAAGTCTTGAATATTACATGTGATGGAACAATAATAAAATGGAAGGGCTTGGATATGATTCTTTCTTTCTTTTTCCTAAGAAATACAACTCTAATTCTTAGAAATCCATTTTAAAGTCAGGTACCCCAAATCACATTTAAATTGTTAATTGTTCTGTCATCTATGGGAATTTGAGATTCACTGTCTTTGACATTTTGACTATTTGCAAGATATCAAATTGTACTTTAGAACTTTCTGTCTGGAAGTTTGGACATCACAGTGTCAGCAGACTGCTGGGACAGGCATCGTGTCAGATGAATTTCACATCTAGCACACTGAAGTAAAGTGATAAACCTAGTAATACATAGGAGAGCTGTCTGTGTCACACATCACCAGAACTGTGACGTGGAGTCAGGAAAGATGCATAATCGGATACAACTAAGACAGAGTCCCAGGACTTTCTCTGCCATCAGTAGTGAAGAGGCAAGGCTCACGGGCATATCGGATGCTCCTCCTGTTAACTTTTTGCCCTTTGACTTCACTCTGATGATGCAGCAAACAAAATTCCTCTGTTATGAAAGTTCCCTGGAACTAAAGCATGCAGCTTGAAAAATTTAAATTAAAAAACTTCTTTAAAGGTAACAGCTCGAAGGCAGAGATGAAATCTGGTCACAGTCATCTTCTGAGAAAAACCACTGAAGTCAGTGTTTGCAGTCTCCAGCCGCACAGGATGATGACACAGTGGAGGAATGGAGGTGGTCAGAAGCTTCAACTTCATTCTTTGCATAACATTTGCAAATATGAACTTCACAGCAACTGCTTAACCTGTGCATTGTTACAGAAAAAAACCAAATGAGACCATTAGATGTCTCTGACTTCTTAAAGTTATCAATCTCTATTTGAAAAGCTTTTTTTTTTTTTTAATTCCTGTACTGTGTAGAAGATGTGTCAGTTTTTTCAGCACAGAGTTTAAAACAAAGAGCAAGGAGGTACCTAAAGACAGTGAGATGAACAGGTAACACCTTGGCCACTAAATAAGAAATGCTGAAGACAGAATATCCAGTCTTACCCTTCTCTGTCTCGATTCTAGTACTTTCATCTTAATATAGACCTCAAAGTGTTTTCTTTCAAAAAATAAATGCTTTTAAATCAATGCCTTTAAATTATTACTGGCAGAAAGATAATATGCTGTACATAAAAGCCCAGTTTGACAGTGGTTATCCAAAAAATAAAATTATGCAGTCTCGTTTCCTCCTTATTTGGATGAGATTTTCCCATTTCAGAGAGGTGGGTTCAGAGCTCTGCACAAATTTTTCTGAGGAATACACAAACACCCCAGGAACTGGATACAGCATCCAAGTAACAGAACGTAAGAAATTACAGTAAGTGTTTCAGAAAGTAAATGCTTAGAAGAAAAGGACATGTGGGATGAAGAACAGCAAAACTCTGAAGATACTCAGTGCTATTCCAGCAGTTATGAGATTTAGGAATGCCTGGAAATGGAAGTTCCATGTAGGCTGTGATAGACACTCATCAATGCAGAGCTTTCACTGACTTTATACTTTTACCAGGAAACATTTCTAAGAGAACATCAAGGTCTATTTTTTTTTTTTTTCCCCCTTTAATTCTATGGTAAAGAATTTAGGAATGATTTCTTAAAACTGGTAAGTATAACCATTTCTGAGACATTCCAACTGAAATCTGTATTTCAGTCTGTGCTTCTTCCTCAATTGATATCGTAACATCTCAATAAGCTTTGCAACTCTCTGGGTACAGGGGCAGACTGAGAATTACAGGATGCAAGTGAAGATTCTGAGTTCTACTATCAATCTATTTAACCTTTACTTTGTCATTTTGCTATTCTGCTTTTCTACCCATTTTTTCTTTGTTCAGGTTAAACTCTTCTCAGCAATACCAGCCTGTTATTGTATTTGCACAACTGTTTGTACAAAAACAACTGGAAAACAGCTGAAACCTCCAGTCACCAATAATGTAAATAATAATAGATATTTTTTTTCCTCTAAACAGCAATACTCATGCGTCAGTTAGGGTCATAACAAAGATTTGTAATAAAATAATAATAAAAAATTGAAATACTGTTGCTAATAAAACATCTCTTCACATTTTTTCTTTTACAGTACATGTGTGTGTGTGTTTGTGAATGTGTATGTGTGTCAAACATAACAGAGCCAAATAAAATTTTGCATATTATATCAAAACAAGTGCAATCACAGTAACCATTTATTTCTTGGCATTTTCATTTCTTTTTTTTAATGAACTTTCCCTGAGGACATTCTCACAATTGAGCATTTATTTATTATAAGTAACAAAAGGAATTTTGATTGTTCCAGCTGTGTCAAAGAAGTACATTTTGATAAGCATACAGTACCACAGATGAAAATAACAACACAAGTAAGTAATTAAAAGCTTTGGAATTTAAGGATGAAATTCTCCACTCGCATTTCTCTGTGGAATTTAATGTAGTTATGGTAGAGAATTGGGGTCTCAGAAAAAAAGGGAGCTTGGGAATGTTTGACCTTATTTTCCTATTCTTTAGAAGAATTTAATTTTTTCCATCTTAGCAAATAGAAGCCTGACTAATATGAAATCTCCACCTACCTGGTTTGGAAGAAGACTGAAAATATAGAACTATAAATTACGTAAAAAAAGAAGTTTTGTTGGTTTTTTTTTTCATATTTATAGACAGGATAGGAAGTAAAGGAACAGCATTGTACAGCAGTGTCCCACAGAGACAGTCTACATTACATGCAAGATCATCCATTTTTTCTGGATGAGGACACAGAAGCATGTTTTCCTGAAGAAAAAAGTTCCTATGTACCAGTTTATTAATACTAATTATTTTATTTATGCTTTCGCCTCATTGTGACTTCAAAGTTTTTCTACATCTTTAACCTATGGTAGGAGAGGATAATCTATTTCACATGTAGAAGTGCGATAAAAAGAAAATATCATACCACATTACTGTTTTAAGCAATACTATGTATGGAAATACGAGTCTGTGATTGTACATTACACCATTTCATAGTATCAACAAAAATACTTATATTTTAAAAAACACTTTTCAACTTTGTATATGAAGGTTCATGTTGTAAGATTTCATAGACCCTTAATAGTTAACAGTTTACCACTGACAAATGTCTCTTCAGCTGGTTTTTATACTCCTTTGTGAGAATCACAGATAATTTTGGTTTTTTCCCCCCTATGAAAAGCAAATCATATGGAATGGAAGACAGCAGTGGAAAACTTGTTATTCGTTCCAGCATGACAAGACCTAAAAGCCCTCATGAGAAATGATGCCAATGTCTCCCTGCCTTGATTATGCACTGTGGATCACAATAGTGCAAATATTACTTTTCTGATGTAAAATTTGGCGTTTGGATGCAGAGGTTCTGTTTTGGGTTTTTTGGGTGGGGAGTTTTTGTTTAGTTGTTTTTGTGGGTTTTTTTTTGGGTGGTGGTGAGGGAGAGGTGGGTTCTTTCTTTCTGCAAAAATTTGCCACCTTTAACCTCAAAAGTAGTTCTCTTTTGTTAATAAAAGCCAAACAACCTGACCCCCTTTTGCACAAACTGCGAACATACCTGTGTGTCAGTGTCAAATTTGGGAGGACATTGGTGCAGTTTCAGGAGCATCACAGGAGGAGGATAATTCAGATGTTGATTGGAACATGTTTCCTCTCCCTCAGAAAAGCAAAAGGGAAAGCAAAAAAGTACTTTTGGGATGAAGACTTAGGTGTGTCAAGTCTGGTATTTCTAGCAAACAAAATGCAGGTGATATAACAGCTCCATCAGCAAAACGGAGTAGGTGGCAGAAGGCCTGGATGTTTGAGGCAAAGAGTTTGTGTTCAAAATGACAAAAGTGCTTGTAAACCTTATTTGCAGTACTTTACTGTGAAGGGAGTAGCAGCAGTTGATGTGAAATTATATGAAAATGTATGTGAGAATTTTTAGCAAATTCTTTGGGGCATTTGCCCAAGTTTAGTCACAGCTCAAAATCTTTACTCCCGCCTTATTAGTTTAAAGCTGTGATGGAAACTCAAAGTGACAGTGCTGTCAACACACTGAGACATAATGCCACAGAGCACTGTGCTTCCGGGCCAGCAAACAAAACATCAGCTTCCAAATGAAAAGGCATTGAAATAAAAAAAAAAACCAAACCAAAAACAGAAACAAGCCCAACTGTATGCTATGTATCATCACCATACAATGCTGTAAGGTAGAACAGCACATTTACTAATGAATGCAGGAGCAAGAGTGCATGTGTAAGAAAATTCTGTTCACAGTAGTACCATAATCAGGACCCTAATTTATTTATCTCTAAATTTGCATGATGAGGGGGTTGAGTAGTGGTAGTAGCCTGCTATTAGTCTGAATGTTTTATTAAAAAGAAAAAAGAACTTCCTTCTCTATTTCATAGACATATAAACAAAACGAAGTGAGAAAACCATACAGGAAAGACCTAGTGCATAGTTCTAGTACACAAAAATAAGCAAGGCAAGGTAAAAAGATTTTGAAATTACAGTTAATGCCATAGCATCTCTCTTCCCTCATCATAACTCCGTTAAACTCAACAACTGAGAGGTTATAAAGAAGTTTGCTCTCCTTTTTCTGTTCAAATTCAGAGCTCTCACACCTTCCCAGGGCTGCTATCAGGCATGTAGATTTACTTGCAGAGGAAGCAGCACCTTCACCTCCACTGCTTCAGTGAAATCTCAGGAGGAGACTGCAAAACCAATGAATAGGCTATGGAAAACATTACATTTCCTCCTTCCACCTGCTCGGTGAAGTCTCCACAGCAGCCTTCACACTTTAGGGCTGGAAGTGTTAATGGGAATAAGGATGAGGACTACGAAGAAAAGACACAGAATAAATACAGTTCATTTGACTTCATGGCTGTGGTCAAATGCTGTGGCCTTTAGACCCTACTCAGGCACGCTTCCTATGGACAATGACAGTAAACTGCATGAGCCAAGTCAGAGTGGGTTGGAGTCTTTATATACAGAATATATAGAATCAGCGAATCATGGAGTCTTTAAAGTTGGAAAAGACCTCTAGCATCACCAAATCCAACCACCAACCCTACATCACCATGTCAACTAAATTATGTCCCGAAGTGTTATGTCTATACGCTTTTTGAACACCCCAGGGACAGTGACTCCACCACCTCTCTGGGTAGCCTGTTCCAATGCCTGAATAGTCTTTCAGTGAAGAATTTTTTCCTAATATCCAATCTAAACTTGCCCTGGAGCAATTTGAGGCTGTTTCCTCTTGTCCTAGCCCCTGTTGCTTGGGAGAAGAGACCAACACCCACCTCACTACAATCTCCTTAAAGTTAGCTGTAGAGAGCGATCAGGTCTCCCCTCAGCCTCATCTTCTCCAAACTAAATAACCCTGGTTCCCTCAGCTGCTCCCATCAGATTTGTGCTCTAGACCCTTCACCAGCTTTGTTGCCCTTCTCTGGACATGTTCCAGCACCTCAATATCCTTCTTGCAGTGAGGCACCCAAAACTAGACACAGAATTTGAGGTGCAGCCTCACCAGAGCCAAATACAAAGGGACAATCACTGCCCTACTCCTGCTGGGCATGTTATTCCTGATACAAGCGAGGATGCTGTTGGCTTTCTGGGCCACCTGGGCACACTGCCAGCTCATGTTCAGCCAGCTATCAACCAGTACCCTCACGTCCTTTTCCTCCAGACGTATTTCCAGCCTCTCTGCTCCCAGCCTGTAGCACTGCCTGGGGTTGTTGTGACCCAAGTGCAAGTTGTGACCTCATACAGTTGGTCTCAGATATTAAACAAGACTGGCCCCAAGACTGACCCCTGAAGAACACTGCTTGTGACTGGCTGCCAGCTGGATTTAGCTCTGTTCAACACTACTTTCTGGGCTTGGCCTTCCAGACAGTTTTTTATCCAGCAAAGAGTGCACCTGTCTAAGCCATGAGCCTCCAGTTTCTCTAGGAGAATGCTGTGGGAAAAGGAGAGTGCTGTGGGAATATAATTTGGTTAGAGATACAGAATGACAGTAAGTCGAGATAGTCTTAGTGACACAAATATATAAATAGAGAAAAGTGTTTGTCAACATCTACACGGGTTCTACAAAATCTCCCCAGGGCCCCTTCATACAGGAGGACTTGTTAGCATGGCAGATGCAAGACATGAGCTCTAGGACTGAACTATCTGGGAACAGAAACAAACAAAGACTAACTTGAAAATTTTCCATGATTTTTACAAAAGACCAAATCTATTCCCATCAAATCCCAAAAGAACTAGTTTTATACATACCCACACACATGGACACAAAAAATCTTGATTGACAATCTGCAATTATAAAGTTTCCTTGTTACTGCAATTAATGTGTAACTATTGTTACTACTATAAGAACCTATTGTTATTTTTAATAATTGTGTAACAAAGGATTTTAAAAAAGACCAAGATACTGGGGTGCCAAGAGTTAAAAAATACCCCCAAATCCACAACAAAACAATACAGTGGAGGGGACCGCAATTAAAGAGCTTTAAGTCTAAATGGAAGTGCTGACCAGGGTATATTGGGAGAATTACAGCCACAGAATAGGTTGTCATACAAAGCACTAAACATGCCAAGTGTCTGGTGATACAGCAGCACTAGTACGCGATATCTGCAGAGTCTCCTGGTGAGCTGCCAAAAGAGAAAGGGGGGCATTTTGTTTGTTTCCTGCACCATCTCCCTTAATGACATAACCTAAGGCAACAAAAACACTTCGTTGACATCATTGCATCCGCTACAAACATCTTTCAGCATAGTAGTGTCAACAAGGTGATATGATCTTTTCCTACCCTGCTCTGACACAAATACATTAGCCAACAGTGGAGATTAAGCTTTAGAGACTTGGTGATGAGAACATTCTGAAAACCCTAACTTTATCTTTCAGTGAAGAAAGGAAAAGAAGCAATATGCCATGAAAGTGAATAGCACTGAGATCCTTCTGAGAATTCCCTATGAACATTTTCTCCTAACCCTCTTTGTTCCTCACTAGTAACTAAAGGATGAAAAATTCTACAGACATAGATTAGATACACAAACAGAATACACTAAAGTTTTATTTAAAAAAAAAAAAAGTTCTGCTATACGCTTTCTGAAAGAAAGCATATAGCAAATAGCATTGTGTCAGATAGTTTTCCAAAACTGAGTCAATTCTTGTGATTCTGAAGCAGTTACAAAGACTTGAGTTTGTGTACTTTAATGATGTATGACGCGTTGTAGACTGTCAACAATTCCCTTGCCATGGTGTCAGGGACTATTTGGCATAGTTTGTGACCAGAACACTTAGCTATGTGACGTGACACAAGACTTTTGCTTGTAATAGCACGTTACCCTTTTCTTGCCTCCATGTTTTATGGGGTTTTTTCAATTTTCCACAGATGACTGGTTAAACATAAAGGAAACGACTTTAGGACTGAACTGCACTGTGAAGCCGAAGTCTGAAAAAGTTGAATTTCATGCCTGAGCTTTCTTGGTTCTTCTTTGTTCATTGTTCCAATTTAAACTGTTATTTAAGAAACAAACTTTTCTGCAAATTCTGATACCTCCTTTATTCCAGAGGTCATCTTAAACCTGTCCTGTAGATCTTTATGATAGATATTCAGCTAGCATCATTTAGCAGAGATAAGATATCCTCACAGATTCAATAATTCACACAAATAGAGGTACTAGTTCTACAATTTTTGAAGCAAGGTATCTGAAGATTAGTTTAATGAGACTTATGACTAAATAATGTTATGAAGCATCCAATGTTTTAATAGGATGTCATGGTTCTGGCAGGGATAGAGTTAATTTTCTTCCTAGCAGCTGGTATAGTGCTATGTTTTGTATTTAGGATGAGAACAACATTGGTAACACATTGCTGTTTTTAGTTGTTGCCAAGCAGTCAAGGTCTTTCCAGCTTCTCATGCTGCTCTGCCAACGAGAAGGTGAAGAGTGCCCAAGAAGCTGGGAGGAGACACAGCCAGGACAGCTGACCCAAACTGGCCAAAGCGATATTCCATAACATATGACAACAAGTTCCATATATAACTGGGGGCAACGCTGGCCACGAGGCAGAGCAGCTCAGGAACTAGCTGAGCATCAGCTTCAGGTGGTAAGAAATTGTGCTGTTCATCACTTCTTTTATATATTCTTATTCTTACTCTTATTCTTATTCTTCCTTTTCTGTCCTATTGCAGTGACTTTATCTCAACCCACAAGTCTTTTTTTAACTTTTTTATTCTCTCCTCCACCCCACTGCAGGGGAAGTGAGCAAACAACTGTGTGGTTGAAGCTGTCAGATGGGTTAAACCACAACATAGAAGCATTTAATGACACTTCAAGACTTGATTTGCACTGTTTTGCTTGGAATTTTTTTTGGATATGTAATACTGATGCTCTTTATCTTACATCAATACATCTAGAATAGTAATTAAATAAGCATGATTTATCATTAAGAGAAATTTTCAAAACCACACAAAATTTAAAACACTTCAAAATATTTTAGGTCTTCTGCTGATTTAATCCTTACACTCTTTTCGTATCCTTTTCAAGGATTTATCAATATTTTAGTATGGAATTTACCTCACTAAAGCACAATGTGCAAAAAGCTGATGTTTAAACTCATAACCTAGGCTTCCTTCACAGAGATACTGCCGCTTTCAAAAGGAATTGAGACATTTTACAGTGACTTGCCATTAGGAAGTGGACCTACCTTTCACTATTGGCTGAGGAGGAACACTGGTGTACCAACTTAGACTCAGCACTGGATTTTCAGGATGATACAGGTTGATTAATAAATCCCATTTGTTCCATTTAGAAAGATTCACAGAAGCATGAAAGTTTTCCTTTTTCTTCCCCTCCACATTCAGCACAAGATATGCTAGCACTGACAGTGCTTTAGAAAAAAATACATCTTTGACACAAAAGATGCAAAGCCTTTGAACTTCTTCTGTGCCATAGGAAGAGGGAAGTTGAGCTCAAAAGCCCTGCTGATGTCTTACAATCCTGCAATAGCACAGTATTTGTTAGCTGATGTTAAGAAGTGGACTTCATCCCACATTAGAGAGAAGAGAGGAGAAATAACTCTACAGTGTGTGCTAAAGTGACCTGAGGGAAAATTCCTATTAGCAGGATATAAACCCAAGAAGTCTAGTTGTATTATAAAACTGGAGCAATGCAACTTGTTCCAGGGGCACTGTTTGTGCATACAGCCCACAGTGCAGTGAGGCCTTATTCTTCATTGTGTCATCATTGCTGTAATGCAAGTAAGAAATAAATGCAATAAAACCACCACAATAGACAGAATAACACCTGTCTTAAAACTCATCAGATTAGTAATGCAAGGAGTGATTTCAGGAAAGGAAATTAAGCTGTTGTTAAAGCAAAACCCAGCAAGGTCTGATGCAGAATATACTCCCTATCATTCCCGTGGTAGTTTTGCTTGAGTAGGGAGTGTTGGACTCAGACTGTGAGTGAATATTGACAGTCTGTGCTATATAGCTGGCAAAGTTTAAAATGCAAAATGATTGTCCATGGGGAGAAGGAGTGGAGGGAAAAAGAATGATACACTGGTTCCTGTATCCCCAGTTCAAACCTGGATCCCTGGTAGTTAAAAAGCAGGAGATGACAGATGAAAGGGCAAACAGATAAGAGTAACATGGGATCTGTGGCAACATGTGAGAGGACTGCAGACTACATGTCATCACAGTGTGTTGTAAAGGGTATGTACAGTGATCCTCAATGTGTGCAAATGCTACCATCCATCTCAACACCTTTCAGTGTTTAAGTATAGGATACCAATTTTGTGAGGCCTGGATAGCTTCTGCTGTTTCATTAGCTACCCCCGGTAGGACAGCAGCATTACTTTACAGTGGCACCAGCTCTACACTGGCAAAACTTTAGGAGTCTTAGCTAATTCTATGGCAAAATAGAGACTTGTTTCATATGGCTACCTAGACTCTGAAGGTGATTGCACTTGCACTGCAGAACTTAGAGCCTATATTCCTCATCAAAGCCCTTTCATCATGGTTGTTCAGGGCTGCATGTAGTTCATCTCACTTCTTAGTAAGGTTTACTGGCATACGTTCAGTAATTTATTAACATAGCTATGTGGCCTGCTGGCTGGAGCAATATTGTGTCTGGAGAGTTCAGCATGTGCCTTACTCCATGAACAGGAAGGTTTCTAAATGCTCAAATCACTTTGAGTGTTGGGTATTATTGCATAGTATATTTGGTACAAATATGCTGCTTTGAATCTGTCTGTAAATAGATAGCTCAAGATTGCATGCTAAGCCAAAGCTGAGAATTGTCTTCCCATTCTCCATGTCCAGCCCTAGGCCATACTCTGATCTGTTACTGGGTTCTGCATATTCATGTTTTCATAGCCTCAGGAACAAGGACCTTGTACAAGACCTCAGACATAGACACAAGTCTTCTCTTGGTGGAGAGAAACATAAAGCGCTTGAGCAGAAAGGCAGGCTGTATGGTAAAAAGAGGATGAGGCCAAGGGAGGCACCGACACATCTCTCAAGGACCTCCAGTGAGCTTGAAAGCTGTCTCTTCTGCATATCTTCTTGCCTGCAGATATGCTGTTTGCCCTTTGAAGGATGAATTCTCCCTCCAGCTCAGAAAGCCTGGTGGTATGCAGAAGGTATGACTTTCCTTTCTCCTCGCAGTACCTTTGTTCAATCTGTAATCTAGTGGGGCTATACTCCCATCAGCCTATGAAACTTCCATACTAGGAAGTTGCATAAGATTCCTGAAAGGGCCCTATGTCTCTTAAAAGGATCTCCTTTGAGCGTATGTTGAAGTACCATTCACAAAGGTTAAGCTCCACATACATGTAGTCCCACGGTCTTAACGTAATTTGCAACTCAGTTTTCTAATTCGATTTCCCTCCCTTCTTCCAAAGAGTTTTATTCTTTCCTTTGGATTTTTCATACTAATGTAACAGCATAAAGCACAACATGGTGGATTCATTATCTGAGCCACCATTAGAAATTTCATCCATCAAAACACCAGTTACAGACTACAAGTCCTATCTTCATAAATTACATTGGAAATCGTAATGGAGATGTCATTCATCCCTACTATTATTATGATGATACAACAGGAGATGTGTATGCTTTAGAAATTAAAGTACTTATTCCTATCCCTAATAAAGCCCCCCTGTATATTGGCTATAATATGCAAGTAGAAAATTATTAATCAAACCTTTCCCAAACAAGGTGAAAAGGTTTCTCCTTTTCTTTCAATACATTGTTTTGACAAAAAACCCACCCATTTTTGATTCTGAAAACTTTCCAGGTGTATCTATACAGGTACAAGCAGGTCACATGCACATTGGATAGTCAAAACTGAGTTTCTCAGTTTAATATCTGCACCAAAAAGTAGGGTCAAATCCAAAATGTCTTCTGCACAGCCCAGCTGGGTCTTTGTGAAATTTGTCAAGTCTTGGTAGGTAGTCTTTCAGCCAGAGCAGCCTAATTTGGAGTTCAGTAAATCTTTTAAAGTAGGACTGATCCTCTGCTGGAAGAAGTTATGGATGTGATGATGATGTGTGATGGAAACAATATCTTCAGTGACTTTGTATCATTCTCATTAGAGAGCAGCCAAAACCTATGGATAACAGAGCCAACTTGTAAACTAGCATCAGCTTTGTCGTTCAGATACAATATAGACACTCTGGCAGCTCTCGTGCAAAGCTGGGATCTGGCAGAAGGAATACTGATGAAAGTTGCTTTAAAACAGAAACAAATTCCTGCTTTTCATCTTAGGTCTGTAGTTTCTGTACCAGATTATTCAGACAACTGTCCAATATTGTCACACTCATCCTGTCAAGTGACAAGTGACAGTCATCATCCTGGTGACTATAAAGAAAGTGCAGCTGGGGTAAACACTAACTCATGTAAGGAAACCAACATCTATGATACAAATGTCCTTGATAGATATCCATTTGATCATCTTTGTGGACTTCCCTTTCCTCTTTTGATTGAACAGTGATCCAGATAATTACTATGTCCATTCTTGCTTTTATGCAATACCTATGTTTTGGGTTTGCATGGCAAGTGTTGGGGTTTTTTTTGGGGGGGGAGGGCGGGGAGAGCGGGTGGATGGGACGGGGTGGCGCCTTCTGCAAGAAGCTGCTAGAAGCTTCCCCTGTGTCTGATAGAGCCAATAATAGCCAGCTCCAAGACAGACTTGCTGCTGGCCAAGGCCAAGCCCATCAACAACAGTGGTAGCGCCTCTGGCATAACAGAGTTAAGAAGGAAAAAGAGGCCAAAAAAAACCAACCAAAAAAACCCTAGCCACGGGAGCTTTTGCACCCAGGGAGAGGAGTGAGAATATATAAGAAACTCCACAGACACCAAGGTCAGCGAGGAAGGAAGGGGAGGTGGTGATCCAGGTGCCAGAGCAGAGATTCCCCTGCAGCCCCTGGAGAAGACCATGGTGAAACAGGATGTCCCCTTGCAGCCCATGGAGGAGGGGTGATGGGGTGTAGAGATTCCACCTGCAGTCCATGGAGGACCCCACACCAGAGCAGCTGAAGGCAACTGAAGGAAACTGTGACCCTGTGGGAAGCCCATGCTGGAGCAGGCTCCTGGCAGGACCTGTGGCCTCGTGGGGCGAGGAGCCCATGCTGGAGCAGGTTTGCTGGCAGGACTTGTGACCCCTTGGGGGACCCACGCAGAAGCAGTTGGTGAAGAACTGCAGCCTGTGGCAAGGACTCACGTCGGAGTAGTTCATGGAAGACTGTCTCCTGTGTGAGGGATCCCACGCTGGAGCAGGGGCAGAGTACGATGAGCCCTCCCACTGAGGAGGAAGGAGCAGCAGAAACAACGTGTGATGAACTGACCACAACCACCATCCCCACCTCCCTGTGCCGCTGGGGGGGAATAGGCAGAAATCAGCAGTGAAGATAAGCCCAGGAAGAA
>VWZZ01001615.1:0-29661 GCA_013399095.1 Psophia crepitans
TTTTTGCTTTCCCTGTAAAACTCTTCTCCCTGGCTATACAAAGTGCAAACTAAATTTTTCAGACGTGGTCAAAGGAGCTCAGAATTTAAGGCAACTCCAACTTTGGATTTAAAAAAAAAAAAACACCAAACTAAAACTAAACCCAGCATATGTTGCAGAATAAAACTGATACCGCTGTAACCACATGAAAAATACTATCACGATTGTTGCAAAAGCAGTATTTCTGTTTCTGAATAGCTCTAGGACATAATCAAAGCTCTCTGCCAAAAACTGCCAGAGAAAAAACTCTTGCAGCTCCCCTGCCCCCATCATAACAAACTCATGACAGGAAAAAAAAAAGTAAACAATAACGGTAGCGTTATGTCAGATGATTAAAAAAATAATATTCTGTAGAGGAGAATTACAGTTAAAAAAAAGACCAAATTCTTGATCAAACACTACAAATCCGGGACCAAATATCTTGATTCAGAGCAAAAAATCCCACTGGTGCCCACGGGAACTCTCTCTGGGCCGAACCGTTTACTGAAATAACGTCTGGGTTGCAAAGTAACTGTGGCAATAAGCACCACTTCACCGGCAAAGGTGGTCCTGATCATTTCCTGGGCAACGCTCAGCTCTGCCCGTTACGCGTTGCATCATTGTTAATTCGTACCTAGCAAGGAACAAAGGTCTCCAATTAACACACTTAAAGCTGAATAAAAGTGCCACTGCGTCTTCAGGCTCCTGCTTGGAAGGTTCGCTCTCAATCGCTAGCACTGGAAAGGATTTATTTTGGGGAAATCCCTTCGTTCTCTGGAGCCTGGGCTTGTCACAAAGGCAACAGAAAGCCATTAAGTGAGCGGTCCAGGCTGCACAGAGTATTGTGTCTCTTCCCTGGATCAACTCGTGTATGTTTAAATATAATCCAGAACAAGCAGCTAAGTGTTATCACATTAAGAGTAAATAACAGCAGTACATTTCAACTTAAACACACAAACCAAAATAGGAACCTTCTTCTGGAGGAATAAAAACCCCAGGAAAACCTTGTTGTATTTCAGAACATTCTGCTGAAAACCGACTGGCACAGGTTCTTGTCCTACAGGAATCTCTCAACAACCAGCTCCTGAAGGGACAATCAATTACAGCTTGGTCCCTTCTGCAGGAAACCAAGATGATATTTTTCCAAAATCCAAACAACGCAACACAACAACGGTTCTCTGCAAGCAATTCTATCCAAAAATCGTGTCCTGGACCTTAACAAACGTTTTGCTCCGTTAGTTCATAGGTAATCCACCTGCCTCGTTAAAACAGATTATCCTAAGTTTTCTCCTGGCTGAAAACAAGGCACCGCAAGTGTACCCTAAACACGTGTGAAAGTTGCAGTTTACCTCCAGTCCCGCTTGCTCGGCGTAAGGCAGGCCCCTTCCTACCCCTGCTCCGCTGCGAGCCACGGCAAGGGTGTCCAAGTGCAGGGCTCCCCCCTCTTGTGTCTGAAACCGAGCTGGCACATCAGGCCCCCCGTCCTCAGTGAGGCTTTCTATGCCGCCACAGAAACAACAACAGATCCTTCAGTATTCAAATTACATCAAATTATGGAAGGACCGTAATGGTTAAAAACATCCCAAGCAACACAGTCAGCACCAGCCACTTAGATACGCGTTGTTCCTAAGACTGAAAACTCCCCCTCTCATAAATACAGATTTTACCCATTCCACTGAAGATTTCTTCGCAGCCATACTTTAAAAAAAATTGCTTTTTTAAGTTAAGAAAATACTTTAAGGTTGAAGCTTTCATAGTCCAAGTCTCAGCCTACAGCAGATTTTGCAGCTGAGTAATAAACCCTTTCAAAATACGGTTTATGATGGAAATACTGTCAGAGCCTTAATTAAAGTAGGCGCCACAACAGTAGAGTTGCTTACACAACAAATGCATTCCGCAAAGAACATCAGGCACTCGCTGACCTCTGCGTTAAGGGCTTTTATTTCAGCCCACCGTTTCAAACGGCGCTGTCAACAAAATCATCCGAATGAGATCACTTGTAGATCCCGCTGCACAGCCCGTGGAACGCCTTGGCAGCGACAGGAGAGATGAGACAGCAGCTAATGTCACCAGCAGCGGTTTGAAACCACAAACGCCTCCTACAACGAACCAAGGAGTCGTTGTCGTCATCTGGGAAATGAAAAAGGACCTTTAAACCAGACTTTCAGGTCTGAGATTTAATTCGAGTTCGGCTCAAATCTGCTGCGTAGGTCACAAAGAACTGCGCTCCCACTGTCAACGGCATTTGTGTCTTATTAAATTTTCATAAAGGGTGAAATCCTGACCTCGCTGAAGTCGCAGGAAATTTTGCCAGTGGCTCCAGAGCCCACGTTTTACCCCAAGTGAATCAGAGATCACCTAGTCATGAGAAAATTCGAGGCTTTTACAAAAACGATGCTTTATGACGGGAATTCGTGACACGTTGACGCAACGGATCGAGATGGCAAGAGTCTGATAAATAACCTTAGCATCCTTCTGCCACAGAAAGCGGGAGCCCGCGTGTAAAAACACAGCCAGCATGCCTATCCCAGGCAGGAATGTTCCCAGAGCACAGTGACTCCCATCTCACTACAGCCTCCATTCTGGCATGTGCACCGTGTGTCTAGGTTTAATCCCCCAGTTCCTTATCCCCAGGCAAACAGGATTCTTTCCCAGTCAATTATGCTAATTGCAAAAGAACTTGTCTGTCCCTAGGGAAACTGTGGGAAGATCGCTGCATCGCCAGGCCAGGGATCCCGGCCACATCCTCCACGCTGCTGCGCAAACCGCAGGGGAGGACTGAGGGAAAACGAAAAAAGGGCTTTTGCCTCCAGGTTCAGCTAACGCTGCGGGCTGCGCGCGCAGGCGGCTCTGAGGGGATGCTGAGGGCTGCCTGGACAGGTGGTGGCCCTGGACACAGACAGTTTCTAAGAGGGTTTTTTTTTCAGGGTACAACGCAGGCAATGCAGTCTCCCCACAATTTCTGAAACCCAGGCATCAGCAAACACCCCCAACTCCCTTTTGTGTTCGGTCTTCCCCAAAAAAGCGTTAGGAGTGAGCAGGACACCAGACATCTTGCGACAAGAAAACCAGTCCTATAAAACACGCCTGGACATTCAGGTTTATCCGGTGAAAGAAGCGCGGTGCCAGCACACACCAGGAGCCCCGCGTAGGAATATATGAAGACACTGAATTGAAAACCACGTCTGCTAATGAAAAGTTCGCAGACAGCGCTCCGTCCAGCCCACAAAGCGGCGGCCAAGGAATAACTTAATCCCACTGCGATTGCCTAAGAATGGGAAACAAACATTTGATAGAGGGCTTTTCGCTTCGGCAGACACGAGTCTAAGAAGAAATAATGGCTTGCTAAATCTAGACTCGTTTCAAGGCGTGACATAAAGGGAGAAATAAATCAGTCAGAGGAAAGGAATGGAAGACCTCTTGCTCTTCCCAAAAGCTGAAAAATCACAAGCCAGAGCAAACCCCACTAAAACATACCAAGCATCGTTTGGATCATCCATCGCTGGAAGTGTTTATGCCAAGATGGGATGTTTCTTTCTAGATCGGCCCCAATTAACACAGTCTTACGGCCTGCAGGGGACTCTCTTATCTGGTCGTAGCTGTCCCTCTGGGCTTCCTAATCTGTAATCTAATTTTCGATCAGGGACGTCCTCACCTTGGTTCCATCCCTGGAAGTGTCATGCAGCGCAGGATGTGGTAAACAAAAGCGCACAGCACTTATTTTTAAAGCTGGCTGGGATGAGATAGGGAGGAAAGACTATTTGTGGGTGGTTTAAATGAATGTACTATATTTAATTCACGGCATTCATCGGACGACACAGCAAGAGGCGCTTAACAAGGAACAAACAATTAAGATTTACTGAGAAAAAGCAGTAATTCTACTTGTTTGGAAGGAGTAAAGACGGCCTGGTCCTTCAGCCAGCCACTAGATTTTCCTTTTCCATTCACCAGTTCAACCCCCTCAAAGCCTGGGCGTGAAATATCTATTTGTGTTGTGTTCAGTGACATCATATTTAAGAACATACTGGGTCTCCCTGCCCCGCTGACAAATTCTGGTGTGTAAAACGGGGACAGAACTAAGAAATAAACATGTCTGAGCACGGTCCCTCCGCTCAGCATTTAACTGGCTCCAGCTTGCTTCCGATCTCTTTTAATTCTCTGTGGGTTTGCCAGAGGGGAGGCGGCCACGCGGCTCTTCTACTTGCCTGACGCTGCTGTGCTGTTCGCGATTTCAACACCCTTCACACTTGGCAGAGTGGGGGCCAGGTCTGCCAGAAAGCTTGGGTAGATTTTTATAATAAATAATAATAAATCTACCTGACCCAAGAATGCATTTTTTTCAGCAGTGCCCTAGTCTGTTTCCAATTCTCCACGTGACCAACAGATGAAAGATGCTCTTATCTTGCATGGTTCTTTGAAAAGAACGTCTGTAATCAGAAAGAAATGTAACTGACAAAGTTAGCTCAGGGGAAAACTACAGGAATGGTGAAATGATCAAATTTGTTTCTCAAAACCAGACAAAACTAAACATTTGCTCGTGTTTACCCAAGGGGGCTCAAAAAAAAATATTAAAGAACATTTTAATAGGACATTTCACAGCCTAGATAAAAACTGTATGAAGAAAAAAATCTAATTCCAAATCTTGGGCAACTTATCTTTTGAGTATAAATGAAAACACTCAGCACTGCTCTGAAATCAGCAGTCTCCTACTTTTTATACGATAAGCAGATCTCAGTTTATTAAATATCAAGTGGCCAATTTTCATTCCACAAGAGCTGGATGTATAATTGCTGTAAGTTTTTCTGGAAGGCAGCACTGCAGTGCTCTGGACACACAGTCATTCTTTTAATCTGTCGATGTTTGGACTTCATGAGTGGGAGCTCCTTTCAAATTAACATGAAAGAACTATACCCACATAAAGAGCATATTCACAGCCAGACAAACAATAAATAGCTCAATGAGGTCAGATTGTGATATCACAGCAAAGACTTGTCTAGCATATGGGCATGTTATTTAAAAGTTCAAGAAGTCACATACATTTTTAACAAACCAAAAACACACATTATGTAAGGTTCTTACTGTCGGGCCTTCAGAGCAATAGCTTAAGGGACGGGAATAATAACCCAAGTTGAGGTTTATGATGTCCCATGTCTTTTTCTGCATGTCAGATTTAAGCCCCATGCAGCTCTGTAACCAGACAGCTCCCACCCTTTACTCACTCAACCTGGGATTCCCATAAACTACAAACTTCCTCCACCATAACTAAGAGAAACTAAAACCAAAAAATCATGCAAATCACTCCCCAAAACACGTAACTGTCCGTCTCAGAAGAGGAAAAGGAAAATAATCAGTCTCCTGTAGTTTAAATTCCACATAATTATTCTCTCTCATTTCAGTTAGCGCGAGAGAAACAGAAACAGCCTGACTGCTCTGTGGGTGAGTCACAGTGCATTCAGCAGACGTCCACGGTCCCTCCAGTAGATCTAAGGCTCGTGAGCTCTGTTCATGTTAAATCAGAAATTCCACAGTTTGGAAAAAATTAACAGCTCCTCAAAACAGAGAAGTGCAAATGTAGCTGTTTAACCACCCTAAAACTCTGTTTGAAATAAATCCAGTTCGTTAAGTAAGGAAAGGAAGTAAAAATGTCAGCATCACCCCTACCACATTTCCTCCGGAGTGCTCTATGTGGGGACCATGTCAGCATGAAAACCATGCAGTGTCGTCAGCCCGCGGAGAGAACTGTGGTTATTTGCACCTCCGACACCCGGGACTTGGCTCAGCCAGGGAGGGTCTGGCCCCACACACAATGCAGGGGGGGTCCGGCTGTCCCCAGCTCCCCAGAAGCCTGACTGGAAAGGGGACTGGTTTTGTTGTCAGGCTGTAGGATTTGGGAAAGGCTGTGGAGGGGGATTCCACCATCAGGCTCAGCTAAAATGTTGAACGACTCAGCTGGTCACTGGTCAGGGCTCATTTTGTCCTTCAGACTTCACGTTTCTGGAATATTTGAGAAAAAAACCCACAGCACAACCTCGCTGGTGGCGTCACCCCACCTTGTGCAGCTGCATTTCTTGCGTAGCCCCCAGAAGCTGACACAGTAAAGCCCTCCCTATGGGTTGGTGGCTGAAGTTTTCAGTGAAAGAGGAAGCCTAACAAAACTCTTTCCCCTACCTCTGCGAAGGAAAAGGACCTCCCAAACACAGGACCTCCCTTCATCTGAGCCTCCACGGTGGAAGTAAACGGGGCAAAGAGGAAGCTGATTTTGGTTTGCCACCTTCGTGCCATCTCTGGGAGCAGACTCGCAGCTCCACAGGTTTGGGCACATACCCAGCTGCAGTGGCGGCTTCTCTGGATGATCAGGGTCACTGAGATGGAAAAGGCCAAAAACATCCTCGGTACAAACTCCATAGCAGGGGGAACATGCTCTTAATTTAACTAAGTACCTCTAATGAACATGCTTACAGAGACAGCGTGCTAATTTTAAACCAAAATAGTTACCAGCATCTATGTAAATCAAAGTTACTAAATCCCCGAAGGAAACACAATAGCTGCTGATTTTATGAAAGCATTCAGAGAAACACCCCCGGATGCCTCTGTAGGATGCACAGTTACCTGTGGCAGCAGAGGAACCTCTTCAAACCCTGTGTTGCAACCTTCATTTCACCAGCCAAAACCACAGGGATTACAATCCCCAAAGGACCTGATTTGTGCCTAAACGTAAACGTGCCGTCTCCACCTGCTTCATGGGTTAACTTTTGGCTGGGGACACCCCTCGGAGCAGGACAGAGCCAGCCATAAAACTACGCGACTACTTATTCCAGCAAGTCCCTGCCACCCACCAGCCTCCTGCGCAGATGCTCAGCCCCCTCCACCAGCCCTTTCAGCCCGCAAAGGTCTGTCTGAACAAGCCCCAGGCTCCAGCAGCTCCAGGATGTTTGCCAGACAGAGAAGCTGTCTGTCAAGTCAGACTGCCAGCCTCAGTGTCCTCTGGAGGCCACCACTTCACTGCTCGCTTAAAACGTGCTGGATGTATGTGTTCCCTCCTAGGTGCTTTGAATGAGCCCGGCGATGGAGCGTGTTCACATGCCCCCTTATTTTCATGCTAAATAAAATACCCGCCTAGAGTTTTAATTCAACAGCTCTCCAAACTAAAGCAGGTTACCTTCTCCTAGTTGTTACGAAATACAAAAGGTATCTACAAGAGGTGTAAAATACATTGAAACCTTGATTTTAAGGTTTTTATAAAAACTTGGACTGGGCTGAGATTTGAGAAGACTCAATCTGCCCCCTGACTTGGGAATTGTAGATTCAGACGGTGGATATCAGGGGAAAAGAGTCACAAAAACTTCATGCATTCGTATTAACTAATAACACAAACATGAACACTTACAGAACTCCCATTACTTTAAAGGGGAGGAATTTAAGACAATCTTCACACTAACCGTCAACAAGACAGCACAACCACAAAACCTGACAACCAGGGAGGCGATTCAGGCTACCTGAAACACCACGAGCTGCCCTAACCAATTCTGATGCTGATCTACGTATTCTGCCTAGCTGCTTCCACAACGAACCCTCTGTCCCGATGTGATCTGATCCAGTTGTACTGGATCCAGTAGTACTGTTTATCCAGTCATACTGGACTGACTCCAAAATTTCAGGCACTCTGTTCAAAATTACCTAAGTTGAAGCTTGCTATAATCACATCTGCTCCAGCCTACAGCTGCATCTTACCAACTCGATTAACAGAATGAAAACAAATCCCTGGTGAAAACTAAAGTCACAGGTTGATCCCCACCTTCAAAATACTGACCCAGATTCCCCCTTCTCATCCTTCCTGTGCTACCCCACAAAAGCCAGTAGCGTTGCTCATTGTAGTAAGGCTGGATCTTAAGGCAGGACTTCACTTAAAATGGTCTGCAAGCGATAAGCAACAGCCAGTTAGTATCCGTCTGCTCTGCTGAGCAGAAAAACTCAAAACACTGTGGCTGAAACAGCTCATCTCATTTGAGGGCTACAGGCATTCCAAGCTCCAGTTGCAAAAGAAGTACTGCTAGTTCCCACATCAAAACATGAAATTAAAAAAAAAATAAAAAATCACTTCTAACATGCTCCATGTTTTGGGATTGGCAGAACTCAATTTATCACGAGTGCACAGGATCTCCCCTTGCCACACCTCATTAATTATGAAAAACAACACCACACAAATGAAAATAACAGAAAACTTTGGAGAAGAGATTTTGGTTTATGGGGCAGTCAAAGTCCTGACTTGCTTTGATTTGGCTGCCACAAACCTGAACTTCTTGTTACCTCGTAACTTAGCAGGGAAGGAAAAAGGAGAAAGGATGCTGTGTATCATGATTAGTGAGGAATCACTTCAGGGACAGTCCTCTCATGAGAAAATATTGACATTCCAGATGTTTCCACTCAAAATTGTAAAACTGCCATAACATGGAGTTCTCAAACACCACATGCACCCCAAGCCAGCTTGGGAAATTCACCAAAAACTGAGGGACCTTGTCCTTTCAAAGAACATCATACACAAAGCATGATGTGCATTTGTGCATGCGTGTACATATACACACAATATCACAGTGTCTGTATATACATACAACGTGTACACACACACCCAGACACACACACTCTCAATACATACTCTCCTGGTGTCCAAAGGAGGGCAACAAAGGTGGGGAAGGGTCTGGAGGGGAAGGCGTGTGAGGAGAGGCTGAAGGCCCTGGGCTGGTTCAGCCTGGAGAAGAGGAGGCTGAGGGCAGAGCTCATGGCGGCCTCCAGCTTCCTCCCGAGGGGGAGCCAAGGGGCAGGCGCTGATCTCCTCCCTCTGGGGCCCAGCGACAGAACCCCAGGGAACGGCCTGGAGCTGCCCCAGGGGAGGGTTAGGGTGGAGATCAGGAGCAGGTTCTTCCCCCAGAGGGTGGTGGGGCCCTGGCACAGGCTCCCCAGGGCAGTGGTCACCGCCCCGAGCTGGGCTGAGTTCAAGCAACGTCTGGCCAACGCTCTCAGCCATCTGCTGTGATGGGGCTGGGCCTGTGTGGGGCCAGGGGTTGGGCTGGTGGGCCTGGGGGGGCCCTGCCAGCTCCAGAGATTCTGTGATTCCCGTGGTTTCCAGCAGCCTAAACAGCAAACCTTAGCAGGCAGCTTTCCACCCAGACTGCAGAACTGCACCACCCTTACCAAGGCTCAGGGAACACCTGAAAAGATTGAGAGACACAGAGGTGTCCACTCCCACGCTCACAAAGACTGCTGGAGCATTTCTCCATTCCTGTGCCGCAGGTGACCTGGCACATCAGCCGTCTGATCCGGATGTTAAACCCCAAGGTACCACTGTCTGGAAACAAGTACACGCAAACAATCCATAAAACAAGAATAAGCCAGAACAAAAATGAACGAGAAATTTGGGTTTGCTCTGGTTTCCAGAATGCGTAATCCTCTGTTACGCCTGTGCATATGAAGAACATGCAGAGCTCTCTTCATTGTTCTAAAAAACACTTAGAGGCAGCACGAACAATCTCACTAACATCTTCAAATCTTGCACAAGATTTCTAATCCTAATACAATTGATGACTCACAACTTGTAGCCTCAGTAAGTGAAACTACTGACACCAAAACCATTGCCAACGGTGAGCTGGCACGATAAGTATGCCCACTTACTGTCAGCTAGCCAACTGCCTCACAAAAATAGAACCAGAGATGTGAGGTCTAATTAGAAACCTCTGAAATCCCAGCGTTCCTATATTGAAAAAAAAAAGAAGTTATTGATGAGAACATGGCAGCAGGTTTCCACTCCGCTACAAGCATTCCAGTAAAATATTCTCTCCACAGCGTTTAGAGTATTAAAACTCCAGTATAATGACTGGCCACAGGAAAAACTTCCTACCTGGCAGTTTGGTCCTCTGTTCAGAGTGGAAGATTTACAACTAATTCTTTAGTTTTTATGAGAAGATGCTTTCGGTGCACTGCAACTAAAGCGCGTCTCACAAAGGATCACAGCCACCAGACGTCTGCAAAGAGAAGACACACGCTACGAACTGCGCTGAGAGTTTCTGAAGTACAACCTACTGTAAACCTCAACTGGCAATGTACAATTAATTAGTATGCATTTATAAAATCATTGAAAATTTAGGGCTGGGGAGATTCTGTGGTTCTATAGTCACATCTCTTCATTTTACTGCAGTGTTGATGAAGTCGATGGAACAAAGCCAAAGTAGGTGCAGCGTGTTCCTGCTCACCAACCTACCTGCATCTTCCTTTCCTAAATTCTGGTAATGCTGATGCCCATACACAAATCCATCACTCACTCACGTGACGCTTAAATTTTGTTTCACACGTGGATGGCAACAAAACCTCCTTGTTCAACAGTGACTCAGAGTCTATGGAAGTTGTCTGGAAGCTACGCAGCTCACCTCCCCAACAAGCTAGGAGAATTACGAAGCTGGAAGCAGCAAAAGCTGTTAGTCAGCACGACAGCCTTCGAGAGCGTTGCCCCTTTCAGAAATGCAGCTCCTATTTAAGCAGAAACATCTGGTAAACCACCCAGGACTCATCCTGCAGCCACCTGTACGCACAGCTCCATCCTATACGCAGACAGCAGACGCGATAAGGGAAAAGCAAAACCTTTTATTTCCTAAAGGCACTTGTTAGAGCAGCCACTGTGTAAAATTCAGCACAGTTTTTCGGGTGCTCCAAACCTCAGTGAGCCACTTGATTTAATGCTTCCTTCGAGATCGCTGTTCTCTACAGCAGAAAATATCACCACCTCTGAAAAACGTGCTGAAACTTGGTCACGCCACAGAAAGCAGTATTTGCACCACCCTAAAACGAACATTTTTACATTCCAAAATGTAGCATTTTTGGTACCAACTGTTCCCACAGAAAGGGAACACTCACTCCGATTTCCCCAAACGGAAAAAAAGCAAGGAAGGCCATTTTTAGATCGTACAAAAATACAAAGAACTGATATAACCCACAAGGAAGCGTGGCTTGTGTGTAACGCTATTAATCTATCTTGACTGAACAATATGTATTTTTTTATTTCACTCTTCCGCCTCCACTTTTTGTTTGCTGTTGAGGACAGATAAGTGCTACTGGCAGTATCTTGGCACAGGCGTTTCACTTCATTGTAATAGCAAAAAAGAAAAAATCTTAGTCCCTCAGATTTTGCAGAATTTTACTTCAGGCCTATTTGACTGCAAGATCTCAGTTCCAGCTTCACGCTGGAAAAAAAAACCCTATTTACAGAACAGCAGCAAACGCCTTCTCTGTAGAAAGTGCCAACCCAGTCAAATGAGGTATTTTAAAATTCTGATTAAATCCCGTAAGCTTCTGTCAATCACGTGCTACGAAGGCAAATAGTAACAGAGACAAAAAACACCACTTCTGGACATCCCAGGTATGGACAATCAGAAGTATGGCTTGCTGAGTGAGGCACGTACAGTCCTAGCACAGAGACAAAAGCACCACGATCCAGTTCAGAGACTGCTGCTGGAGACCGCTTGGTAACTGGGAGCAGAAAACAGCTTGCTACAAGCCAGCATCTAGGAGAAGCACAATGAGCACAGAGACAGGAACGCTAATCGTGATTTTGACACCCAGCAACAAAGCGTTAGTAGCAAAAAATGATTAAAATTTCTATCATCTGTCTTCCTCTGGTGGTGGTGTAAAAGCTACAGAAAGGACACAAAAAGCTTTACTGAAAGTAAAGGTGAAGCGGGTTCTGCATGGAAAGAAAAAACAAGTCCCGCAACTGAAAACACCAGGGCCAGGCTGAAGGAAGAACAGCGTCAGCTCTCCGGATCTCGATGGAAACTGAAGTGCAGAAGACATCTTCTCTTTGCTTTGCAAGAGGCAGCTCAGAGCACTTGGGAGCCCCATCTCTTGGTGTCAAGGCAACGGTGGCAGAGATGATCAGCAGAACAAATGTCATGCCACAGTGGCAAGACCTGTCAAGCACCACCCACTGCGCTCCCAACATTGCCCGGAGCGGACAGAAGAGCAGGTGAGAATCCCAGGCCATTTTGCAAACATCAAGTCACGGTTGCTCAGCACCGGCAGCATCAAAATAACCCTGGAGAGGAGGGTGCTTCAGCAACCACAACCGCCCAGCAGCAGACTGCTCCTGGAGGAAATGTAGATGCGCCAGTCCTGAAGGGCTCTACTTTAGACCTGACCAGAGCAGTGCCCAAGAAAGCCAGACAGACATCTGGACGAGACCCTTCATGAGCCTGGGAAGTCCTAGTCAACCACAGCACTCCATAAAGGCAAGAAGATGGACATCCAGCTGGAGATGTTTTAGTTGGTCTTCCCTGCACTGGAAATCTAGGAGGGACTGAGGACAGAGGCTGAGATGATGAAGGGGATGGGATGTTCTTCCCTCACCCGTGTGAAAAACAAGAGCGCCAGTCAGCAGAAGGGGACACATCAGCCGTTTTCATATGCAAAAAACAGGAGGAACATGCTCTTTTTAGTAAATATTCAGAATTGTGGTGTGTATGTTTTCTTTTTAAGGGATTTTTCAAAATCACTTCACATCACCTTTTGTACCAGTTTTGTCAGGGTTACTAAATTCGCTTCTTTATTTACTCTGAAGTGTCTTTTTAGGGAAGATTTATAACTGTGCCAAGATATAAAAGCGTTAAATCTTCTTAGACATGAAGGTATCTTAAATAACTGTGTCACTCTGCCTTTGATCCTTTAAGAGTATAAGTTTGGCACATGCTGCGGAGAGAAGTCATACCCTCTATTAGTTCAGCAAATACAGCATTAAAAAGAAAAAGAAAAAAAAAAAAGACACACTTTCAGGCTCACTAACCTTGCCTGCCTTTATCAAGTCTGAAATAGAAGCTGTAATTGGCAAAGTAAGTAGTAATTGAGAGCAATTGCTCTGACTGTAACTTGATTATTTTAATCAAGTAACAGTTTGGGGGGAAAAAAAAGAAGAAAGATGGGTGACAGTAATCATCTTTCTCTTCTGCAAGACTAGTGCATGCATGATCTTGCTCTTTGCCAAGATCCTGCTTCTACACGGGCACCCATCACCTTTCCTTTCAAACTGTTTCACTGCAATACAGCTGAGCAGGACGTGACGCAGGCAACCTGCAGGTTTGGGTTTAGTTTCGCTCGTGTTCTGCCTGTAACACACCCAACCAAGTTCATCAAGGCAGCCTGGGGATTTCAGACATACTTTCCACAGTGAGAGGGGTAGGAATCCTGTAAACGGCACCGAGAGCCTCAATCACATCTGAATCCAAACAGGAGGACACAGCCTCTGGACTATAGTTTAGCCACTTGTTTCTTAGGAAAAATCAACATCTTTTTTCATCCCCACCTTCAGCTGGCTTTATTTATCCCCTTACTATCCCCAGTAGCTCTGCAAAACTAATTTCCTTCATTTTTTTTACTTTATTGGATAAAGAGGCAATTGCATCCTTCAATATTCAATATGGTTGAGAACGCAACCGGGGCAAAATCTAGTCGCGATAAAGAGTCAATGAAAATCCTGATATTAACTTTTAGCAGGACAAGCTGAACAAACTGTTTGGATCCGGGATCCTCTCTCTTTGCTGAGAGAGAATATTTACAATATTTTAAATGTAAATATAGTTTTTCTGTATACTTTTCCATGATTCTCTCACCCCTGCTTTACCACGGTTCGAAGAAGTGGTAAATATGCATTACTGCATATTCATGTAAATGTCCAGCACATACTGGTAAATACTTCTGGGTTTTTTCCAGATGCTCAAACTTTCCATCAATTTTAATAATTGCAACAGCATTTCTTCTGCTAACTGCTTCTCACTTCTTCCTTCTATTCCTGAGTTCAGGGATTCCACATTTTATTTCCTCTTTTTCTTTCTGTTGGGATTTTTTTTGTTCTTGCATGGACAGTTCCTGAATTCTGTTTTGTTTTTTTTTCACTATCCAAAACTTATCCCAATATAATTACCTAAAACCAGGAATTCATAGTTACTCAGTGTTCTCCGCTACCAACTTGATCTCAAATATTCCCTGTACAATTCAGGCAACTCAATTTAAAATTAATTCTTGAGTACAACAAATACATACACCTAAGTCGCACATAAACACATACCAAACCTCGCAGCGCACTTTTTCAGTGAAGGACATGCTAAAAAGTGTGAAGAAGTGACAAAAGGATAAGGAAGAGACTCAAAATACCTTCCCATAGGAATACACACCTCAATTCTTTACTGCAGTCCAAAATACCCCTTGTCTTCCGATCCAAAGAGCTTCAGTCAGCTCGGCCCGCTGGTATTGTGGAAAGCTAGCAGTAACTCTCATTAAAATTCACTAATAATGTTAATGGGGGAAACACTCCCAAAGCATAGATCCTCCTAGAGGTAAACATATAACACTATAAAGCCGCAAGCAGTGATTGCAACAAAAAGGTGTCAGAAGCTTCACAAGGAAATTGATAAAGCCTTCAAGACCCCATTAAAACCTCGCTGGGGAATAATTTGCGACCTGCTCTACTTCATGCAGACACTGGATTAAGCATCTGAGTGTAAAATTTAAGCTAGGGTTTTATTTCAGTGTGGGTTTCCTTCCTCTCCTCCCCCCATTTCGAGCGATTCGGCAGGCACGCTTTCTCCACACACCAGCAGCCCTGTGATTCTGTAAAGGAGAAGGATTTACCCGATCGCAGCGTCACACAAATTTCACAGAAGCCTGGGATCCTGCTGCTAGCATCAGCCAGCAGCACGCTCTCTAAAACCAAAGTCTGGAGCTTTTAACACACGGCAGGTCCTCCTATCCCACTGCTGTTTGGTGCAGACACCCACAGGGCCCTTTCTTTTGCCTTCCTCTCATTTCCATCCCTTTTCACAATTTCTAATCTACTGGCACTTTCACTGGCTTTAATGCCAGACAATATCACAATTAATTTTTAGCGCTATTGCAAAAGAATCAAATGGTATTTGCTCACGATGGCTCCGGGCGTATTATAACATCTATGTTATACAGCCCTTTCCATGGATCATATCCCGTTATTACCATAACACCCTCCTGGCTGCAAACCTGCGTCCCTCAAATATGATTCAACGAGTTGTTATCTGTGTTTCAAAGCAACCAAACAGGGAATTAGGCACCTCAAAAAGAACAATTTATTATTACTCATCACCTGGGGACATGATGTGCTTTGGACTCATGAAGACTGATCATTGTCTTCCACTTCCCTCTTTCCTAAAGCAGCTCTAAGTGAAGTAGACAAAACCTGCAGACTGGTGACAGTCCACAGGATTGCTGCAACCGAAAGGGAGAACTGTAATAACAGAGCTCAGAGAAAATACGTGCAGGAACGTGCACGCTAAGTCATATCGCAACTCTGGCATTAAAAAAATAAAAAGGACAAAAAAAAAAAAGAGAGAAGCAAGTACAGTGTCAAAACTGGAACTAGAAACAAAGTGTACCAACTTTTCTGTAGCTGTCTATTGTTCTGGAGGGTGACTCAGCAGAACAAAGGCTTTTGTCTTCATTTGGAAATAGAGTCCATATTGCACAGGAAGTGGCAAAAATCTGCCGTCTGGAATGTGACCATAGTTCCATTTGTTTTCGTGGGGACGCACCACAGAAAGTCCCTGGCTTTATACAGGCAGTAAATCACGACCCGGTTCTGCATGAGCTGATGAGATCAGAGTAAGACTCTAGTTTTCCTGTAAGCACGGAGAAGCAGGCGATGGAAAAATGGAAATTTGCAGGGGGGAAAAAAAAAAAAAAAGAGATGGTCATAACTGAGAGCACTGAATGTTTTACTTGTGTTTAATGAATCAGCACACACCTGTATTTATAAATTAAAATAGAAGGAATGCTCCGAGGACAGGAGCACATGACAAAGTCTGTGCTACCACTACGATCTAACACTGTGTAACAGTCACCACAATAAAATGCCAGCAGCTTAAGATCAACATCTACCTTTGAAATATTTGTACTTCCCTTTTTATACCGCATCTGTCACAAATCTCAATGTTAAAGAAGGCAGAAAAGGGAACATGAACATCAAACAGTTTTTAAATCATCAAATTTAAAAAAAAAAACCACACACACAATCACTTGTTTTAACAGCACCAGGAGATGCTATTGATCACTTGGATGCGATCAGACCAAGAGGCTGCAGTTCATTAGCATTTTTAAGTTAAACATCATGTAGTAGAAAAAAAAAACCAGCAAGCAATATGTTCCTTTAAGGATAGGTTTTACTGCTCGGGCACACAGCACAATATCTGTGTTTGGATTAGTTTCTGTCACTCTCCCTTCTTCTCCACGCATTCCCGTACCGTCAATCATCAGTGAATTTTCTGATGGAAATAGAGCATTATTCTGCATACAGACATCACCTGCTGTCGTGCAAAGAAGTACACTTGCAGTTAAGAACTGTACGTTTTTCCTACTATATAAAAGTTACTTTATCTTACTGAAGTAATGTTTATCCTCGGTTTGATAAAATAAAGCTCCACCAACTTCCATGCGCTTTTTTCTTTTGTTTTTCTTAAAAACGTGAGCGCACGCATCAGAAGTTCTTGCTTGCTTGCAGAGCGAACGAGTGGGAGTGCAGTACTCCAGTAAGCCCTGTCTACGAATGCCACAGTTGTGAAACGTGTTATAAATAAAACCATATGCTCTTAGATGAAATGTTCATCCCTCCCCTTTCACCGTCTGCCGAAGGAGGTGCTGGGGTAGACCACAGGGCAAGAGTGAGAGCCTGCAGAGGCACGTGCAGCCAGGTTTGCAGGGAAACTGATAAATAGCAGAATAATTTCCCCAGCTGAGCTGCAGGGTGAATGCCTAAGGCACTTCATTGCAACAAGAACTGTATGATTACGTTTCCTCTCTTACTTTCTGACTTGAAACTGTTGTGAATTGGCGTTAACTGGTACCTGCGATAGATGTCTGTTTTAGTGTCTAATACTTCAATGGTTTTCAGAGCACGTACTTCGTGGTGAACGGGAGGAAAAAAAAGCACCAATCCACTGTGCTGGTAAAAATAACTGAATTAATAACAGATTTAATCTGGAGTTGGTTAGAAAGTTCTGTAGTTTGATCTACCAGTTAAAAACTTTAATGATACAGTGTACAGCACTCCTCAAAAAACCCTGCGAAACCAAACAAGCCGTTTTGTTAATTCACTGTAACATTTTGTAAAACATGCCCCTGACACGCCGTGGTAATAGCTGCTTCTGCTGAAACCAGGTTCTGCTTTTTCCTTCCTTGTTTTCTTTTAGAATACGTGCTTTGGTGACAAAGGCAGGCTAACACAGAACGTGTCGAACAAAGATAAAACTACCTCGTTTCTTTCGTGTATCACGACTTCTTTTAGTGATCTAAAACATACCAAAGGGGAAGTGCCCTAGGTCCTCTCAGCGCAGTATCAATCTGTTTAATTTCCAGTTCTGAGTTACGCAACGGTCTCTGCCGTGAGCAGTTTTCTTTCCTGGGCTAGTATTAGGTAATATGCAGACATAAAAAGCCGACTATGTGTTACCATCACGGTATTTTTCTCCTATCCTTTTGTATCTCCCCCACTAATAAAAGGGCAACAACGAAAGCAACGTTTTGTTTAAATGCTGCAGTTCTGCAATGATGGAAAAATTAATATTGGGAAAGCAAATCAGCGCATGTCTGAATAGCCAGGTTATCCAAATGCATGAGAAGGTTAGTGGAAACCACCTCGGAGCATCTGACATCAAGCAGTCACCACGCTACACAGGGGAAAGTGCTTCTGTAGATTAATACAAATACGTTTAGCAAACGATGTGTATTTTACCAAACGTTATGCTCCATGTCCATGTTCTTTACCGTCTGCAACAGGGCTTGTCTGCAGAGCTAGAGAGCGGAAAAGCACCAGACAGGCTTTCTTGCCTCAAAAGTCAAGTCCTAATCGAACCTTCCTACCCTAGCCTCAGGGTTTATCTGTGTGGTAAGCATTAACCTCCATTTGCACGGGCTGAGATACTGATAAAAGAAGTCAAGCTCTCCTCAAAGCTGAAAACAGCCCTGGCATACAAACCACATTCACACTAGAGAGCGTGCAGGTCCACGTTCTGACAGTATCCGCTGCTAGACTGCCGTTCCATTAATAACGGGAGGGGGTTGCTTGTTTTTTAAGCACCTTCCTTGCCTGGCATTCAGATACACCTCAAATATAATCACTAACAGAAAAAAGAGCAGGAAATAGCTAAACAATAAATTAAAGCTGCAAACACTTGTAACACTTCACTCACAATCAGTACGTCGCTTCATGTGGCTTCAACCGTATCACACGTTCTGGATGTCTTATCTGTTTTCTTCCTTTTGTTTTATCACACATTCTTTCATTTTGCATCCTGTCTCTCATCTCAGACTTTCCAAAGGATTCAGACATGCGACCAAGTATGCACAGCACGTGTTCTGAAAGCACAGATAAATTAAGCGAGCTGTATCTGATTGCAAAAGGCCTCTCTGTCATAATTTATCCAACTTTCATAAATTAGAGCGTGCATGTCATGCAGGCAATTTTGACCGTAAAATTAAATATACAACTTAAAAACCTGGTTCCCCAGCCTCTTGTTTTACTGCTGTAAAATATAAATGCTTAAAATTAACACAGTGGAGGAAAAAAAACCTGGTTCCTTGAAAGTTATCAACAGATCAGCTGCAACCTAGCAGAGGATGAAAAAGAAACAACACCCAGATGGAATAGGAAAAACGTACTAATTCCCTGCCGTTAGTACATCATACCAAATGCTGTATTCAAAAGCCAAACGTTCCCCTCCTCCTGCCACAACAAATAGTTTCTTGGAAAACTGTTGATGCCTTTTTCAACTATGGATGGTATCAACCCTCACAGCTAAATCTGACCAAAAAAAAGGCAAGAAAAAAGCAGAAATAGTGATCTCATAAAATGCTGCCCAGACTTATCCACTTTGCAAATCCCGTTATAAAAGAAGATGCAGGCACGCACTGAAAATTGAGCCTTAAACCCCACAAACTGTTATAGTACCAGGGATCTTGATAGTTGACTTTACAGCAAAACAGAAGTGCTGCCAGGGTCACACACACACACACACACACACAAAAGCAGCGGGGATAACACACTTATGGCTACAGGCTACATGACAGAAAAGAACACACACTAATTTAAAAGCAACCAAGTAGGTACGTATCTCATGGCTTACAAACACACACACACACCAGCAGCACAGTTTCACTGCCAGAAGATTTATGAGGGCTTAAAAAATACAAAGCCAAAACCCTCAAAACTGCTATCGATACAAATCCCAGCTGAGGCCAGCGAGGCACCCAAAAACCCCGCTCAGACCGGTTCTCAAACCCCAGGCTACCACCACGTTTTGGAGCACCTACAAGACGGGACAGCTCACCATTTTCCCTAACAAACCTCAGACTGAAGCTGTCCACAAGAAGCTGTCAGACTTCCTCCCCGTGGCATTACAACAGCATTTTACCACCTCCTAAGGGCTTAAAAAAAGAACTGATGTGTTACATTTATTTTCCAAATACCTGATGGTTTTTTTTACTTCTTCCACAGTATCTGAAGCAGAGAACAGCGCACTGTGACTGTTCGCACCAGAGAGGAGATCGCTGGAAAAACCACACATACTCCTGAAGAACAAAGGGACAGAAACCTTTGAGGAGCTGAAGTTTTAGAAGTGCTGTTTCTTTCGCTTGCCAAAATTATGACCTTACACAGTATTTTAAGCAGGACACAAATTAAGACTAGAATGCCTTCCTGGAAGCATTTTGACAGCACAACAGATAGGTAATTTATTAGTCTCCCTTTTTCCAACCTAGCAGATGCTAACCTTGCCAGCAGAACGCGATGCTAACGGACTTACACTGACAGCTAAAGGTATCTGTTACGCGATGCCTTACGGAAGCGTTTGGGAAGTGCTAGCACCCTGAAAAGTGACAGCAATACAGAGGTAAAGAAGTGTCCACTTTTATATCCAGGAGGAGACAAACTCTCACTCTCACTCAAACACGAGATACTTTTAAAAGTTTAAGATTCCACACCGCACCACAAAGAGATGATAAACCCTGTAAACGCAAATGAGTATGGACATAGAAAAGAGTATAAGTTAGCAGAAATTTGCATTTCTGAAGTTTATGCAAGGATTTACTTGGCAAATTACAGGAGCTGAAATGCAAGTACAGGAAAGGGCACTGAGGCCCTAGAAATTTCAGTTCGATCAGTATTTAATTCTTCCAACAATCCATTGCAGATAAATTAAAAATACTCAACCCCCACATTTGAGGCAACTTTCCTTCTCTCAGTAAGAATTACACGGCATTTTCTTCAGAGTAGAAAATTAAGTTCTTGCTTATACAATTCTATCCTGTGGAAACAACCAACTTTTTTTAATCGAGTTGGGTGTAAGTTCTAAAAGTAGTTTAGCTACTGGAAAATAAATGATCATTTCAAAGTTAATTTTTTTGCCTGCTTCTAAGTTGCCTTTCAGCATAATATACGTGATAAAATGGTTTCGAGCTTCCTTTTGCAACAAACGTGCCTTAATGCAGAATAGATGCAAGGGTTTTTTTGGTCAGCGTTCCAGAAGACACTTCCTACTGCGCCGGGGAGAAAAGGATACTCAAACAACCAGCTTATCTATTTCTTTTATGCTTTACAAAGCTGTACAACACTTTCTTGCTCTGCAGTCACTCAACAGCCTGCGAGGCACGTAAACCACCTGCTGTCTGCATGTAGTTCATTCAACAGAATTTACTTCCCTACATTTCCATAGGCAGCTATCCTGTTCTCCCTAAAGCATAAATCCAGTGAGAAGAGATAATAAATCCTTCCTTGTGTAGTGATACACAGGTTTCCTCTCATACCTATCTTCACAGGGGAGCACAGCTCAGTCCAGTTGCATTTTTAAAGCATTACTTTTGGGAACAGACTTGGAGGCTACTGGTGCAACAGGACTGGCTCTGGAAAGCCTTATCTGCATGTCCCTTGTCCTTTTGAATAAATCAAGTGAGAGGGGAGCTCTAATCCCTTTAAATAAGGCAATACGTTCTTCACATTTTTAATAATCTGTAGCAACTGAATCTGTTGCTACAACATGGGGTGCTTCATCAGCTAAATCAACAAGGTCGACCAACCACACCTTCACTTCTCACCCAGCTCATTCCATTTCCTAAATTAAATAAGCCTTGGGACTGTGAGACTGCCTGCTGGCCCTGTTGGACAGCAGTGGAATGGGAAAACAACGACGCACGTGGTGCTTCCCGAAACATAACATTAGAGCCCGCCCTGATCCCCCTAACAGCAAATCCTGATCAGCGAGATCCAAACACTTAAAATCACCCATCTGACAACTGCTAATAACCCACTGATGCCTGTTTTAAATCTTCTTTCCATCCAGTTTTAAATACATGAGGACTTCTCATTTGGAGTGAGATAACTCATCATTTCAAAGATTAAAATTTCAGTACTCAATCAATAAAACAAGCAAAGCCCAAAACACCTTTGGGGCAAACAGGAGATGGTTGAAGTTTACTACATTCAACTGCTGGACCTCCATTAGGCAGTCCAGCCATCACAAATGATAGGAATTAAAAAAATTTAAAAAAAAAAAGGTAAAAAAATTTAAGCAGTACTTAAAGTTGTTCTGCAAACCACATGTGAAAAAATTCTGAGCCCCTCAAAACATCACTAGCTGAAGAACTGCTGGCAGATACAAAAGCAGCTGCTAAAGAAAACAGAAACTCAGATAAATGAACTCAAGACCCAAAGAGCTTTGGGAAGTCCCACATGTGACTTTTATTACAAAGCTCAGGCAATATTTACGGCTTTCAAACAAACTGTTAAGGTACATGACAAATGCAAGACCTCACCTCCAGGCACGCTACTCGACACAGCACACTCCTTCGCACGGACTTCAAGCTGCGCTCACCCGATCCGGGCACAACCAGGCGAGCACCCGCGGCCATCTGCTCGCTCGGGGGACGCTGGCGTGGGGCAGAAGAGCAGAGCGGGTCTTGTGATTACAGCCCTTGGGGCAGAGTTCCTTCTGCCAAACGTACCACCAGTGGTAACCAACTCTTAAAGACAGCTCATGTTACAGAATACTGGAAATAACCGTAAACCTGAAGAAAGCAGGACTACGAGTAACTTACAAAATACTGGGCTGCAGAGACAGATTCGGTCTTGAAACGAGGTGAGAAGTAGGCAAGCCACTGAACAAAGCTGACGAGGGGTTTTGGTGGTGCTTTTTTTAAAAAAGAATAATGTCACAGGAGACCCATCACTTTGAGTATCTCTGGGAAGGTGAATTTAGCAGGGAATTCAAATCCTAAGGAAGAGCAAGGCAACCAACAGCAAACACAGGCTTCCAAGGCGACACACGTAAATCCAAAACACCACACAGCTAACATCCTAAAAGGATATGATAATAGTCTGGATGGAAATTATAGAAGAAAAAGGCCACTGTTTTTAGGTTCTCTGACAACGTAAGCCACTGCCAGTGCTGTCTGGTCTTTTCTGCTACCAGACTCCCCAGCCTAATTTCAGCTGGGTTGGCACGGCTGCCTGCTGGCCATGCAGGGGAGAGAATCAAGGAACCGACCCAGGTTTTAACCTGGTAAGGAACAGAGAACAGGCAGAAGGAGCAGGGACAGCAGAAACACGTCTGTATCCTAAGTCTCAGCTTCAACTGACCCGGCTGCAAATTTCTAAATAAAAGGGGGTTCACATCTCTCTCAGATTCGCTCAGCTCTAGAGCCCACACAGCCACAGACTAAACCAGACCAACCTGCTGACACAAACACAAACCTCCTCGGTGGTGGGATTTTTCCCCTGCTGTTAGTTGTCAGCCACATCAGTGAGCTGACCCATCTGACACCTTCAAGGCCGACAACGTGCGTTGCAGCGCCTTTGCAAAATGAAAATCTCTACCATCTACGTCGTCTCACCTGACGGCACAGGAAAAGGAACAGAACTTAAGTTTCTACAAAAAGTGCCTGAGGGTAAGTTATTCCCAAGGGTTTTTTAATACAAAAGCATGCCATACATTCTTGGAAATTATGATGCCAAGTGTGAAAAGCTGACTACAAGCTCAATGCACATTTTATGTTTGACTCAATGGAGCCAAAGTCTCATTAAGTTTAAAATTAATATTACTTTTTTCCCTGCTCTAATCCAGATGCGGACTGCAAAAATAACATAAAAGTTTGCAGACGTATCCATGGGAGGCAAAAATAATCTTTATAAAAAGAACAGTCTCAATTACAGTGGTGTGAGTGGCCAGCAACTACTAAAAAAGCCCTGGAAACCCACGAAAACCCACCCATTCTGGAGGCACTGCCCAAGCTATGACAGTATATTAAAATGCACATAGCGTTAAAAAAAAAGTGTTCCAGTGAAGACTTCTGTCTGCTTATTTGATTGCAGCAGTAATTTAAGAAGTATAAAAAAATCCCAAAGCAAGCAATTAAACGTTAAGACTGCTTGCAAACCCACACCAGACTTTTCAAGGGTTTTCAACTCTATTAAAGCAATAGTTTGAGTTGTAGATTTCGCATCAAAATGAAGGCCGTGAAGTCAGAGGCAGCCTACGGTCACCTTCACACATTTTTCTCCCAAGTACGCTGAGTGGGTGCGGTAACAGGAAACGAGGGAGAGCTTTCTAAATGCATTTCCCCCACAACATAAGCAAAACTTCAAACATAAAGGATTTTACGCAAAAGGAGAGGTGAGACAGACATTATCATTGTCTCCCAAAATGAACCATCAAAACTATTTTAGATTCCCAATCTAAAAAACCAAGTCTGATAAAAATCCCTTCACTAGACTTACTGAAGAACAAGTTCTTAGTAGCACACCCAAGTTTCTTACATCACAGAAACCATCAGCTCATTAAACACACGTCCCACGAGACACAAATAAAGACGTTTCAGAACTGCTCAGTTTGGTCACGTTTTTGGTAGGGTTTTGTTTTTTTTTTCTCTTTAGGCTCATGGCAGAGAGCAGCTTTGCAAAGATTGCTCTGTCTAAACACAATCCCTGGACAGTACCAAAGCCTGTCTGCTATTAAGAAAAACTGAGTGTTTATTGTTGAGATAAACAAATTTTAGGGCATTTATTTGTTCTGTCCCAAGTATGTCCTGCGTTCAGATACCATGACCTTTACTACTTCGAAAAACCCTAATGTGTGCATACGCGCGTGGGCTCACGTTTAGCTGATCCGATATTCCCAGGGTCCCATTCTCTGCTTTTCCACAGACGGCTGGAATGACATAAAGAGAACGCAACAAGCACTAAATAAAGTTCTGTGACCAACCCCCTGATATCGAAGCACTCTGCCAACCAGCACAGGCAGCAGGGACAGGAAGAGAAGCGCGTCCGGGTTACAGTAATTACAGATAGCCTGATCAGCCTGAATTCAGTCTGTCAACACACAAAAGCAGCACTGCCTTCCTTACATGTCAGAAGTCATTTATTTTTCCTTTTTTTTAAGAAAATATTTTAGCTAAATCAGCACAATCTGCTGCCAGTTTAAGGTGCAGGTGCTCCGAGTCTCCCCTGGGACTACACAGGAAACCTAAGCTTAGAATTCAAACCACAGATTCATGAGCATTTGAATCACTTGCACAGCCCCCGCGCTGCTCTCCTACCCTTGCTGAAAGTGTGTAACGTGCCAGTGAGTCTGCGGGCCACATGGTGAACTGAAGATCACACCACTGATCTGGCTAAAAATAGCTGCCCCGCCTTTTGGGGCGAAAGGGGGGGCTGCACTACTGTGGTCCCACAGACGGTTCTCCTGACACAGCTCACTTGCTGGAGGTGGGGTGGAACAAGTAATAGCGACTGCTGGAAGAAGTGTTTCTGCAACGTTACCAGGCAGTAAAGAGAGATGCTGTGATGGAGTGAGACATCCCCTACCCCCACACCCCAGGGCTTCTGTTTAAGAGCTGTCAACCTGGTCTGGCCAAAGGATCTAACACGGGTTCCCCTGGAGTGGAAGCAGATGCCCCACTCCCTCCAAGTCTGAAGACAAAAGGCAGCATACTTTCCTCTTCTGGAATTCTATCTTGCTTGCTTTCCTTCTGTTTTACTCAGAGATCTGTCAAATCAAAGTTTCAGCTTTCTACCAAAGACAGGCAGCACTGACTGACAACAATAAAATGCAAAGTAGCCCCTTTACCTAATGCATATTCTATTTCATTTTCCTTTTCAAACCTTTCATGCTTACACACATTGGGTTTAATCCTCACACTCCAAGAAGAGGGGGACTGGAATCAGTGTGGCAGCCAACGTGACGTTTGATAGGCTTTCAACGTGCTCAACTAATAACTGCTGAACAAGTCCATTACAAACCCTCTGAAGAAACACCTAAAAACAGGCTAAGTCAAACACACACTTACGAATACACCTGGTCTGCTTTGGTTTTTACTCCTGATGTGCCATCCCAGCTCCTGTAGCCGCTTTTCAAAAAGCCCTCCCAAAGGAGGGAGGCTGTACCTGAGCTGCAGAAGGCAGAGGGGACACAACAAATTCACCTGCTTTAAAGGCTGACGTAGCGGTTTCAGCGGTGGCTGAACAGACAAGCGTGCGCTGCTCCTAGACGTGCAGTCCCACCCCCTCCTTTCTGCCTGCTTCCTCACAGTTGTCAGACCATTCCGCAAGCTAATCCAATGGCTTGACTGAGCAGGAACAGCTCCACACTTCCATACATACACACACATATGTGCATAAGGAACTGGCTGGGTGGCCGCGCTCAGGGATTTGTGGTCAATGGCTCGAAGTCCAAGCGGAGACCAGTGAGGAGTGGTGTGCCTCAGCGATCGGAACTGGGACCGGCACTGTTTAACATCTTTGTCAGCGACACGGAGAGTGGGATCGAGGGCACCCTCAGCAAGTTTGACGACGACACCAAGCTGTGTGGTGCAGTAAACATGCTGGAGGGAAGGGATGGCGTCCAGAGGGACCTGGACAGGCTGGAGAGGTGGGACCGTGCGAACCACAGGGAGTTCAACAAGGTCAAGGGCAAGGTCCTGCACGTGGGTCGGTGCAATCCCAAGCACAGCTCCAGGCTGGGCAGAGAGCAGCCCTGAGGAGAGGGACTTGGGGGTGCTGGGGGATGAGAAGCTCACCACAAGCCGGCAGTGTGCGCTGGCAGCCCAGAAAGCCCCCCGTGTCCTGGGCTGCATCCAACCCAGTGTGACCAGCAGGGCCAGGGAGGGGATTCTGCCCCTCTGCCCCGCTCTGCTGAGACCCCCCTGCAGTGCTGCCTCCAGCTCGGGGGGCCCCAGCACAGGAAAGACATGGAGCTGCTGGAGTGAGTCCAGAGGAGGCCCCGGAGATGCTGCGAGGGCTGGAGCCCCTCTGCTGCGAGGACAGGCTGAGGGAGCTGGGCTTGTCCAGCCTGGAGCAGAGAAGGCTGCGGGGAGCCCTCAGTGCGGCCTCCCAGTGCCTGCAGGGGCTNAGCCTGGGCTGGTGGGGGGTGTCCCTGCCCATGGCGGGGGGTGGCACTGGGTGGGCTGGGAGGTCCCTTCCAACCCAAACCAGTCTGGGGTTCTGTGTTATCTGTGTCTACCTCCTTGTTGGACTGGCAAGTCAGATCAACTCGCAGGAGGGTACAAAACTCTGCAGTGGAAGGCAAGAGGTGGAGCTGACACCAGTGGTGGGACAGGATGCCATTCACTGAAGCACAGGTGAAATTCAGAGGCAGAAGCGAAACAGAGAACAGCTCACTGTACCTGTCAGGTTACAGCTAAGGAGAGCTGTACTCTGTCCGGCTGCATCGTGCTAACAGCTCTCCCACTGGCAAGGACAGAGGGTTTCACTGCAGAGTTAAACAGCCTGTGTTTCTGCTGCAGCACTGACGACCCAGCCAAGGGCCGTCACACTTCCATCAGAGTGTATCGCCCGATTTCACCGACACGAACCCTGCCACTATCACAACCTCAGGCAGTATTAGGGTGCTTTCATTTGGAATGAGTGATGGGTTTTTAAAGGACCACATTAACAGCAGCAGCTACTCTCACACAAAACTAATAACCAGTTGTATTTCCAGAAAGCACAAACATTTGCACGGTGTGACCTCAGCTCCTTAGGTCTGACAACTAACAAATCAGTCTGCCTGCTTACACGAGACATTTTAGACCTATCAGGTAATGAAAGCAAACTCAAAGCCTGCATAAGCCCTGCTAAGATTGCTTGGAACTGGAACTACAAAACTCAGAATTTATCACCACCCTAACCAAAAATAAACACACACACCGAAAGTGCTCAGCAAGAACTTGGGACTCAAAAAATTATCAGTTGTGCTTCCCTAATTTACATTATAAAGCCTCCCTACGTAAATAGAGTCCTATTTTACTTGTATCTTCTCATCAGCTTGTATTATTTAAAACATGTGGGACACTCACACAGATGGAGGGAAAAAAAAAATAGGTCAGGCTTGAAACAAAAGCCAAGCCATTCCGTTTGATTAGCAGATTAAACACACAGAACTGTAATTTTAAATTCCAAGTAAAGCAACTTAATGAAAACATTCTGAACACACAGATAAAAAACTGCAAATTGTTGCAATCTTTAATTGCCATGCTGCAGAAGTCTTACTAAAACCAGAACCGATAAATAAGTTTGTCAGTCTGGTTTGAAAATGCACAAAAAAGGACTGTAGCGCTTAGCGACCACGCAGAATCTGGTATAGAAACCCAGGGTTCTCACGTCAGTAGTCAGTACATCTGAAATACTATTAGATGATGAACACTTGCAAAATCTAGTCCCTTCATTTGCAAAGATCCTGCTTTTAAGCAAATTTATCCTTTTCTGACAGCAATTTACATTACCAAAAAGTCAGAAACACATTTATTTGTTTCCCTTTTACCTTGTGCAGAGCCACAATATTTACTACCAAAACATGTAAAGCCCAAATACAAATAAGTGCACTGAATTCAATTTAGTTATTGACACTGAATGGCCTAAACACCATTTGATTGCTGCCACCTATTGTTGCTCCAAACATGCTGCAGGGAGCCACAACCCTTCTGCCTCAACCCAATACTAGTACGCAATCATTTTAAGAGCTTATGTTATGTAAAGGAAGGAAAACAGGGGAAAAATGAAGGCAATACAAAGTGATTTTTTTTTTTTGATTAGTTTTGTTTGGCAATTCCACTGTAACTTCAGATAAATACAGGGGACTCAACTTCTGAATGGAAACCAACCAAATCAGCGAAGAGTCATTTCATCAGATGTCAGTATCAAAGAGCCTGTTTCACAGGCCACCAATCCCACAGCTTCGCTCATTTAAGAGGTTTCAAGGCTTACGGCTTCCAGCAGCATCGTTACTACTCCTGTCTCTGCTGTTGCTAAATATGCAACTGACACGTCTGCTTGGGCAATAGAAGGAATGAATAAAGGTTGAAAATTAAGATGAATAAAGATGAAAAAACACAAAGAGATTGGCCATAGGTAAATCACTTCCTTCCCTGCCCCGTTTCAGTTAGGAACAGAAAAATGCTGGCGAAATTCAAACAATACAAGTAAACAGAACAAAATCCTTTATATATGTACATACACACACATACATACATATGTGTATATATAAAAATATATATATACATTTGTGTGTGTATATATATATATATAAAGGTATTTGTACAGTTTTGGCTTTACGCTCCTAAGAAAGGTAATTCTGGAACAGTCATTCCTCACACAGTCCATTTAAAATGATAACTCCAGGCTGCCACAGGCCACTTCATTCTGTCTCCTCCTAAACGTATACAGGTGCACAATGACATAATGTTCAGGCTCATCTAAAAGGTTAAAGAACAGGAAAAAGACACGAACTAATAAATCAACCTAACAAAAGCTTTACTCTGCAGAGCTTCAAGTATTAAAATGGAAACTTGCCACTGAACGTGACATTTGGGAGGGTGATTATTTCAAAATCTTAATTCTCTGAATATCGTGCAAATGAAAAAAAAATACTTTCAAAAAACTTGGGAGGGGAACGAAGACCTCTCTCAAGCAGGCTGTGGTTCCCCCTGTCACTAGTCTTTGTTCTCAAAGCCAGAACACAAGCCCAAGAACTATAAGTCATCTCACCAGAGGCAATGTTTTGGTCTGCTTCAAACTGGTAAGCGTAATCTCCTTTCTGCAACAGGATATTAAAGGTGTCTAAAAGACGTCTTAAGGGTGCCGAAATAAAGATACAACTTAACGTTTGCAAACCGAAGAGCAGATCAGCCCCTGGACCCAAAGGCACCCACATGAAGGTAATTTTAGGAGACATCTCTAAAAACATGGGCATAGGTGTCAAAACTGTTTTGTTATTGAAGCAGCATACTGCACGCTTATGGCAATCACCTACAGGACCACAGCTTAAAATTACAATATTCGGACGGTTAAATATTCTCAAGCAAGGGGAAAGTCGTGATGTGACAGGGTCAAATCTCAGGGCTCAAGCAGGGAAACTGAATTCCTGCAAGGGGTGAATGAACACATCTGGGTCATCCTTTGACCTCTCTAGCTCAGGTTCTTTGACACCCAAATAGCAAAGGGTAATTCCAATGCTTACTAATAGATGAAAGCCCCACCTACTCCACAGAGCCATTCCTTCTTTTAGAGCCTTCATCTATATATTAATGCTCACAATCCCTCATAAA
>VWZZ01001616.1:3660-28734 GCA_013399095.1 Psophia crepitans
CCGGCTTTTCCAACCCAGTTTCGACGATGGTTCTCGGATCTGGCTCCGGGTCGTTACTCCCGTAGGCAGCCCCCAGGCTGGGGGTGATGCGGGGGTCCCGGGGGAGACCCGGTGCGGGGGGGTACGATTCGGCTGCGGGGATGCGGTGTGTGACGGAGGGAGAGCCGGGATGTCCCTTTGAGCACGGGGGACTATGAACAGCACTGAAAAACAGAGGGTGAGCTTCCCCCCATAGTGGCGTGACAATTAGGGGACGTATTTAGTTTGAGAATTAAATGAGTAAATTCCTGAACAAGGCAGAAGAGCTTTTAAGAACATTTTTTTTATATAAACCTTTCTTTATTCTTCTTCTTTTTCAAAACTATTTCAGAAATTATTTTCTGTCTCATATTTATTGCTGTTGTATTTGTTTGGTGGGGTTTTTTTGTTTGTTTTGTTTCTGGTTTTGATATTTTTTCCCCTCCCAAGCATTTATATAAGACCAGGAATATATTTAACTTGAAAACAGTAAAACTGACTCTGAAAAAGTTTAGTCCGTGGCTCTGGCTGCTTTAGGCTACAGCAGCTACAGGCGTTTTCTGCTTGGTTCACCTGCTGCCCTGGTGTTTAGGTGCTCGGACGGCTACTCACGCCCTGGGATGAACCCCCCCAGACAATCGGCCGCAGACCCAGCGAGCACCGTTGCTCCTGGCGCGGGTCCTTCCCTCCTCTGAACGAGGAGAGCGGGATCTTCTGTTTATGAAATCAAGCATTTGCACTCGGTAGCAAAAAATCCTGCAGCTTGGTCATAAAATAAGGAGGGGTTTTATTGCTTTGACATCCTTTTAGGATCAGCCGAAAGCTACCGGTAGAGTCTTTTTATTACAAAGCAAAATACAAATCTCTTTCCCTGGCACCTGGGGGCATGCTGGGGTGCAGGAGCAGCCCGGGGTCCTGCCGGCAGTGGGCTGGGGTGAGACGGGGCCCTGCGAGCAGCGGAAGCGGGGAGAGCCGCAGGGGCCCGCACACCCCGCTCGCGGGCAGGAGTTTTGGCTGCGGCATTTTACAACCTGGAGTAGAGATGGAGCAGGGTGTAACCAGCACGGGCTCACGCTGGCACCTAAGCGTGCACGGGTGCTGTGGGGCTGGTGCGGACTGAACTGCCCTGGCTGCGCGTTGAGGCAGCAGCATTCGGCCGCTGCGCTCTCCCTCGTGTTTGTGACTTGCTTAAATTTCCATCCGTGGCCCTTCAGCTGCTCTGGACTGGCAGCGCTAGCGTTTCTGCTCAGGAATGTGGACCTGTTTGGCTGGATGCTGGACAGACAGATGGAAAGCTGTGCCTCAGAGTGCTCTGAGCCCACATTTAGAAATATTGCAAGAAGTAGCTGTCACTACTAAAGAATGCAGCAGAGGAGGGAGATTAAGACCGAGATCCTTATGTCCACTCGCCACCGCACGCAAGCTCCAGGTTTTGAAGCAAAATCTCCTCTGGGCTTCGCGTGCAGGGCCGCTGGCAGGACCGGGGCGCTGGCGTGGTGGCAGCGGTGCCATTTCTCCGTCTTTTCAGTGCAGAGAGGAACCGAGCTGTAAGAAATGCCGCATAATGCCAGATGTGGCAGGGAAAAAAAATAAAAATCCTGAAAGAATGCTAGATTAGATAAACATCATTTCCTGTGACGAGCAAGGTAATAAATGAGGTCATCCTGTAAAACACCTGGGGCTGCGAAGACAGGTCTTTTATAAGACTGTCCACGGATGTGGGTGGAGGTGCTTGGACTCCAGTCAGATGCAGGGTGCTGAGCTCGGCTGGCAGAGCCCTCCCGGCCTTCTCCAGCTTTATCTGCTGCGGTAGTCTGCCTGAGTGGGAAGAGGGGCTCACCTGGGACAAGCCAGGTCTTGACTGGAGGCTTTGCTGCCTTAGTGCTGCTCACGAAAGCTTTAAAGTTTAGACAAGCCCTCGCACACAGCGCGAGATCCAGCGTTGTTCATCAAAACACAGTCACACCTCCAGATCCGGGCGCTTCTCCCTTGCACACACATGCGTGCACGGCAGGAACACCTACTAATCAAACAGAGAAACTTAAAAGAAAGTTTTTACTCTGAACTGCATCCAGATCACCATTCCTCCATTAAAATTACATTTTTAATGTCCTATAATTGCACCAGGATAAAACCAGGTGTGTGTTCATGTGAGATAACACACGCAGGTACTGGTGAAGACGCTGGGCTTTGTCTCAACCTCCCCGGTGCCTCCCAGGCATGTGTTATCTCCAAGTTTCATGTACCTTGTCATGACTTACTATTTAATTAGATGTTTTTAAATGAATTTTTTTCTTTGTTAGAAGTAAAGAGCAGTTCTTAAAGGGTAGGTTCAGAAAAGCCAGCTTGGGTTGCTCTACGGCATGTGGCTTGTGAGTCAAACCAACAGCGTTTCTCCTCCAGGAGTCGGACCTCAGGTGAGGTTTCTCCATGGGACAACACCGCGTGAGGCACCGTGGACAGACTGGGCTGGCCCTGGAGCAGCTCTTCCTTGGTTTCTGTCTTTTCAGCTCAGTGTTTTGGTTGGTGTTCGGCTGCTGCAGACTCCCCTCGTTGGGGCAGGCAGGGCTGCAGCCATCGGTGCTGGTGGGTGAAGGGGTGACCAGGGGCTGGCTGTCCCCAGCCACCCCATCACCCTGTGCACTCCCTCTGTAATTTGAAGAACTGTGTGAAGGCATGAAAGCTTTTAGGGAAGAGGACAGCACACGCTTCCACCCTCCGGGGCGGTGGGTCGCTGCCATGTCACATCACGGCCCCAGCTCCCACAGGGACTGCTTTGTCTGCTGACGGGCTGCCCATGGGGCCAGCAGGAGCAGCTTCAGCTGGGTGACATACACCCCGTGGTGCTTGTTCCCACGTCAGCCCCACGAAGGAGATGGTGCTGAGATCTTTGCAGACAGTGCCACGCACCTCACCGAGGTCCCATGGGGCACCCACCCCCCGCAGCGCAGACACAGGCAGATCCATGGGGGCCCACTCATGTGCCTCCAGCCCAGGGTCACACCAAACCTGCGGTAGAGCGGAGGCAGATGTAGCCCATTCCTCCCTGTTTAGTAATATTGCAATGTACGTGATCTCAGAAAAAAAAATGTTGGCAGTCTGTCTTAATGACTTGAAGAGCCCAAATGAGGTTCTCTGAAGTCCTAGACTAGCACCCTAACCACTAAACCATCCCACCCTTTCCTGTGTGTCCCTAGGGAATTACTCATTCTTGCTGTCCTTCCATTTGTTTGTTTATTTTAATTCTTAATAGAGGAACTAATTAGCAAACACGGCTATAATGCTTGGAGCTGCTGCATGCTCAGCTCTCGTCTCCGTGTGCTATCCCATACCCAGGTCTGCAGTGCCTGCATGGTGCCTTTCGTTAGGAGAGGTTAAGTGTTGTGGCTTGGTGGAGAAGAGCAGAGAAGCAAGAGGGAGTGAGAGAATTACTAGAAATGAGCCCAAACCACCCATTGCAATTAAATACCCCAGAATATGGCATGCCTGTGGCTCAGGAGCGAGGGGCTCTGGAGCAGGATGAGGGGAGCTGCCAGCAGGTTCACCTTTGCAGCCTAAAAAGACGTTGCGGCTTCTGCAGCGTCTGCGGTGCGTGCTTGGGATTCCAGCCAGGCCGAGTCTCCCCACCCTCTATCTCAGGCATTTATCTGGCATCAGTCACCCAAGTGCCGAGGCGCCAGGGAGTGAGGGATCGGGTCAGGCCCTATTCCCTCTGGACTGGTCGGACAGGTCCTGGAGAGCAAGCGGTGTCCCCAGTGAGGTGGCTTTGTGGGGACGGTGTGTCCCCAGGGCCCTTGGGAGCCCCGAGGTGGCCCCACGTGCTGGGGAAAGGGGGCTGCGGTCTGGGGGCTGGCGAGGCATGAGCAGAGGAGATGACCAAGGGTATCGAGGGTTGCTTCAGGCACAAGATCCAAATTAGCAAGAGATGGGGGCAGTCATTGAAGAAACATCATCAGAGGGTCTGTAGCCACAGCAGGAGCTGTGCCGCAGCCACCCGCACGCTCCCGTGCAGCCGCCTGGATTCTCCCCACGTTATTTCTGTGCTTGGTCAGAGTTTTCCCCGTAGAAAGTCACGGACCCCGCTCCTTCCCCGAGGCTCCTCCCTGGCACCATGGTGGGACCCAGCTGCTGCACAGGGGTTTCCTGATGCGTGTCCTCACAGCCCGGGCTGGGACACACATCCTGGCCGGGGCACAGTGCTGACCGCACTGCAACATGTCTGCCTTGCCGGGCGGACATCCCACCAGTGCACGGGCGTTAGACGCCCAGGGCATCTTCTGAGCAAGGAAAGTAAAAGCGTGTTCACTGCGATAGCGCGCAAGCGGTACCGCTCCGCAGAGCGATCCCCGGGCGAGCCGGCGTCTCCAGAAGAGCAGGTGAACCGCCGGATTTACATTGCTGCGGTCTGAGGCTCAGCTCGAAACCCTCCCCCGTGCGCCGCGGATTGGCAGCGAGTTCCATATGAAGAGAAGTATTTTTCTGTTATTACTCACGTCTAATCTTTGCTGAAGGGTCTTTTGCCCTTCAATAATCTAAATACATTTTAACAAATTGATAGCAACGTGACCGTGGCTTACGTCGGATCTGTTTGCAGAGGACACTGCGTCTTTGTTCTCCCTTTTTTAGATTATGTAGATCTAAGCCACACAAATTCAGGCGCTTCTATAGGGAATACAGGGAAAACCTCTCAAGCATGTTACTGTAAAATGGATTATACTGTTTAAACACATAAAGATCCCATAGACTGGTTGCCAAAATGTAATGGGAGTTTGTGCTGCTAAACGAATAAACCTGTGACGGTTAACGCTACGGGGCAGAGCCGGGGCGGGCGTGCGAGGCCGGGAGCGCTCGCCGCCGCACGGCACGGCTGAGCCGGGCTGGGGGTGACATCGGTGAGAAACTTTCCCTGGCGTCAGCGCAGAGCAGTGCAGATTTCCAGTTCCTTTGGCTTAAGTCCTCGGGCTCTCCAGCCTCCCGTTGCAGTTTGGTGCCTTCCCGACACCTGCGTGTTTTGTGCCGCGAAACACACAAATTCTACCGAGCAGAGGCAGAGCTACGCGGGTCCGTCCAGAGCAGTTAGGAATTGCACTGAATTTTAAATAGTTGTTATTTTTCTAATGTAGATATGAAAGGGCTTAGCTGCAGATTCAGAAAAAAATAATTTTGAATTGGGAGGAATGAAATAATCTGAATTCCCGCGCTAAACTGGCTTTTCAAATGAAATGGCAGAGGTACGGAAAGGGGACGGGGCACTGCTCTCCCGGAGCAGCTCTTCCCATGAACAGCGAAACCCACGTGCAGTAAATCTGCAAATACACTTGGTCATTCACAAGCAGAATGCAAATCCTTTTTCCTTAATTTCCTGCAAAAGTCTGAGCACGTGGGTTTCACCCATCGGGAGGACATTTTAATCACTAATACTTGCTGCTTTCCAGTGGAGTGTTCTTGAGGTTACTGGTCAGGCTGCTGCATGAGAGGCCCCCAGACAGCGTGGCCCGATCCATCAAATGAAGTTCAGCAGGGAAATGGGTGGGAACTCCCAACAAATTGTTTGTGAGCAATTAAAAAAAAATTTGCAAAATATTCTGAACAAGCAGCGCATTTGAGACAGAGTCATTCCTAAATGGTAAAGCAGGGAAGTGCATTAGCTGAAATTAATAGTTGCAAACCACTTACTAATCCCCTTCCCAGGCCTGAAGGAGCACAGGGCGCTTTTGCTGAGGCCTGAGTAAACTTTGTTGTTATATTGGTTGGCCGTCCCTACCAAGACACAGCGTACTAAGCAGGTACCATCCTTAAACGAGACGTCGTATCCACTGGTCTCTGGGGGGCCGAACCTTCCAGCCCCATCGAGCCATCCCAAAGCTCCCCAGGAGACTCCTGCAGTGACACAAGGTTGGGTAAAACAGAGGCACAGCAAAAAAACCCCAAAAAACAATTAATATCACATGGCACCTTAACATTTAGTTGGTAACCTAATGTATTGATTTGCATGGGAAACAAAATGTTAAGTATGGGAACTTTGCATAGGCATGGGACCTCTCCTGATTAGCTTTCTCATGGGAATAATTTGAGGTTGCTTGCTCCCTCTCTTCTTCCAAGGGTCCGAGATCTATTTCCCTATCGGGACCCAGCAATCTGGAAAGCCCAGAGATAAAAAACAAGATTCTTTCCATCCTTCCATTTGAAAAGGCCTTCGAGCAGATTATGGCGTTTCCTAGAGAGGCTCTTTGACATGGGGACTGGGTTCAGGTTGTGCATTCAAGATAAAGAAAATACCTGTATAATCCCCTCTAGGAAGAAAGGATAATTACAGGCTGCGGGTTTGAAATATAGCTGATGGCACTGACCTCCTTCCCTGGACCATCAATAAATACCTCTCTGCTGAAACACCAGGAAATTGAAGCAGCTGAACTCTGCAGCACCTCCTCAGTGAAAAAGGGCTTTTAAAGTGATGGCAGGAGCAGTTGCCTCTGGCTCACACCCACATGCAGATACTACTTTATACATGTATCTCCATCTTATAATTTACATAAGAGACATTCAAACGAAGGCTAGGCTAGTTCACTGAAAGCTCTTCCTGAAAGACAGCAGTAATCCCCCGTCTTTCTGGGGCGCCTTTCATCAGGGGCTACACACAAACATCCATCAGCCGGAGCTTCCCACCGCTGCCTGCCCAGAGCGGGGCAGAGCTGCAGGAACACCCCATCCGCCGCGGGGAGCAAAGCCTGGGAGGATCGGGGCTGTCCTTGCTGGACCTGAAATGTCATGGGAGCAAACCTCAGCGGCTGCAGCGAGGAGCTGCTGAAACAGTTGTGCCTGCAGCGCGCAAACCCCAGACCTCTCGCAGCCTTTTTTTGGGCTGCGCTGAACCTGCAGCAATGCCTGATGTGGCTGAGCCGCACCGTGCGTGGCCCCGGAGAGGGACTGAGGGGCTGAGATGCTTTTGGGATGGCTGGTTGTGCCTGAAGATGAGAGATTGCTTTGTCCCAGGTAGTGTCCTAAAAGGATTAACTGATGCCGCTTTAAAATGCAGTCTAAGCTGTAGCACACTCCCACTTTTGAAAGCGATGGTGCAACAAAACCGCCAATATCCAGGGATTCGGTGCTGCTGAGGAAGAGGATTTACCTGTAATGCATCTAAGGAGAGAAGAAAACAGACTTGTAAGACGGGCAGCGATTTGCATGTTCCCTCTGGACCTGTTTTTCCCCTCGCAGCACCCCGAGCTCCAGCTGGAAATGGAACTGAACAAATAACTCCATGATAAGCAACTCAATTTCCAAGTACCACAAATTTTCCTGCTTACAAATCATTTTGCAAGCAGGTAGCACATGTCTCATATGGAAATGAGTCAGTACTTCGCCTTTTTGTAGGTAAAGCCTTTTTCCCATAACACCAAAAGCTGGTGGTGTGCAGTCAGCCCCCCCTGCTCCGAGCATGGGCACCATGGTCCCGCAGCTCCCGGCAGCACCCACACACAGAGCCCGAGCCCGGGCTGCGGATGCACCTTGTGCACTGAATACACACACCTAAAAGTGGCCGTTTTTGGGAATCATAGTGGTAGTGTGAGACACAAATGTTTGTGAGCACAGACGAGGAAAGAGAGGGAGTGCAGGAGCTCAGGGTTGGAGCATCATCACCCTGGACCGTGCTGGAGGGGGATGCAGAGGCAGCAGAGGCACAGGACAGTGGTGCTGAAACTCATCGGGGAAAAGGAGGCAAAAGCCTTTGAAGAATGGGGTTTCTTTTGCTGTCCCTTCTTGGTGCCTGGAACTTAAAAGCTGAGGGACCCACCTCTGCAAACCAGAACAGAAACGTCAGACTTTATGCTTTATCTTGGGACACCTTGAAGGCACTAAGCTTCCTTCTCCACCAGCTATTCCCAACGGAGCGATCATCAGTTCAGTGGTGTTTCTTCTCTTTCACCCTGCTGCCCGGTATCTCCTGAAGAGCCCTCACAGAAACAAGGCAGTGGCATCCCACTCCACCTGCAACATTGCTGGAGGTATCAGGACCTCGTGTTCACGGGGATTGCCTTTCCATGCCTGCCTGCCACCCCAAGGAGCATCATCACCTCCTGGGCTTAGGTGCTGGACCAAGTCCTTGGGGCTACACTTACCACCCAGGGACTTCTCACCTGGAGAAATCTGTCATCCAGGGATCACTTGGCAAATTCTAATCGGGTATCACAGCATCCCTCCCAGGTAGATACTATCTCCATTTTACTGATGGAGATAGTCGAGCCCAAACTGGGGAGGTGACCTGCCCAGTGCCATAAAACCATTCTCCAGCAGAGCAGGGAACTGGCTGCAGCCATCCCAACCTGCGGGCCCCCTGCTACCCCCAGGCTGCTGGCTGCACAGAACATAGGGGGGGCAACCGCACGCAGGCAGGGTGCTCTCCAGCTCAGGAAAGTCAAGGGATGAAGCCTTTGGTGTTCTCAGAAACGGGGCTGTGTTTTGAAATCGCTTTCTCTCTGAATCAGGGCTTTCCGTGCCACAGCAAATGGAGCTGCGCAAGTTTCATCCCCTGGCAGTTACACCCGAGGCGTGTTTAAGAGGCAAATTAGGGCTGACTCAGCACTAAAAGGCACGTCTGGTGGGAGATCACAAGCCTCACAGGTTCAAAGGGAAGAACGAAGCCGTGCGTCCCGGCTGCGCAGCGCGAGGGCAGGCGGCTCGCGTGGAGGTCGTGTCGCTCTGCGCTGCTGCTCGACGCACACGTGAAGCGGGTGGTGTGTTGCAAGGGGTACCTGCCCTGCAGCGTCAGAGGCGGCCGAGAGACGCTGAGCCTCATGGAAACGCTTCCCGTGACATTATACACAAGAAAGGAGGAGCGTTTGCCTTCCCACATCCAGCGAGACGCCGTACGCCTGTTATGGACGTGCTGCCGTTCTCAGCGGCCGACTTCAAACTACGAGAGGATCACGAGACAAGTGACCAACACCTCCCTTTCACAGCACTGAAAAGGGGGGTGAAGTTATAAAACCAGAGGCCATAATTAATCAGTTTTCTGTGGCTATTGCCCAAGAGGAGAAGTGCTGTAAAACCCAGATTGCTTAGAAAAGCGTTCCCACAGACCAGGAGTGCACCATGCCCAGATACCTGATCTTTGGGAAATCATTTAACTTGTTCTGTGCCTCAGTTTTCCCCAGCCGCAGCCAGGAGCCAGCTCACACAGGCTCTGGGGGCGAGTTAATGACTCAGTGGCTGGTCCTGTACCAGCGCTGGGCTGGGGATTAGCAACCTGTGAAGCTCTTTGAGGTCTGTCAGCATAAACTTATTTCAAAATCAGTTTTCCCTTTCAAATCAGATCCCTGGGACGCTCACGCTGTGCAGCCCTGCAGTGCTTGCCTGCGCCCAGCCCCGCCGCAGCATCCCCAGGACCGGAGGCTCACCAGGGCAAAACGCTTTGTTGGGGCTTCAGTTTGTGAACTCCTCAGCTGAGCTCACCTCTGTGTGAGGAGCCGAGTATCGGCAACACCAGCCGAGGCCCTTTGGACTTGCTGAATTAGAAGCAGCAGGATGAAGCTGAACTAAGCAACCCTCCCACGGGGAGAAACCCTCTCAGGAGGGCCTGGCAGCTAAAGGAACGAGCAAAAAAACTGTAGGAGGATGTAGTGAAGCAACCAAGCCTCAACGACCGAAGTGTTTCAGGGAGCAGCCTAAGAGATCTTTTTTCTTTTTCCCCATGTAGACACATTTACAGCCTCTCCACTAACTCACCCTGCCAGGACCATGCCCAGGGCGTCAGTCCCTCTCCTGCCATCCCCAGCTCCCCAGGCAACACCGACCCACTGGGCAGCTCATTCTCACACAGGACCCCCACACTCACAGCATCTCTTGCTTGGGAACAAGCCTGCCAGTAGCACGGCGTGGCTGTTCACCCTCTTGCTCCCCCAGATTCAGCTGTGTCTTCACCACAAGGCTCCTGGTCAGAGCCCACCGGTACCGGCGGGTCTGGCTGCAGCTCCCGGCTTTCCCCAGCGCCGCTGCAGGCTCTGCAGCTCACCCTCCATTCACCCATCACACAGCTTGCAGAGCTCATGTGGGGCCAATTAGGAAACAATAATAAGAGCGGATAGAAAAGGTGGACACAAGAAGAGAGAAAGACCTCACGCTCCTCGGGAGGTGTCTGAGCAGTCACTAAAAGCCTAATGTCCTTTTCTTCTCCTGCCTTTGGCTGAATCACCCTGAGCAGAGCCCTGCAGAAGGAAATGCAGCTCGTGTCCTGCCCTTTGTAGCTTTCTGGGTGGGGGTGACGCAGCTGAGCCCCGTCCCATGTCCCACTCAGCAGGCAGGGCCCGAGGGAGGGGGCCCAGCCCCTGGGCAGCGCGGCGGAGGTTCAGGGACCAGCGCCTCACCCTTTCCTTGTCAGGCTGTGTGATGCGTCGGCCCCTACTGTATGAACAAGCGTCGCTGGGGTGTGTTTCTGCTGAAAACCCTGTCCTCCACGGTCACGAGGGGAGCTAAGCCTGCCTCAGCCCCATATCTGAGTTACCTGCCGTGGGGCTGCGCAGGGCTGGAGCCGGCTCAGGAGGGAAAGGCGGTGTGCTGCCCCCGTGCCGAGGACAGGTATCTCCTCTGGCCTAACACACAAAACCTCAGAAGGGGCAACCAGTGCGGTGACACCGATGTGGCACTTCTATTCCCAGCTGTACGGCGCCGTGCGGGGCTCAGGTCCGCGCCTTGCCCAGCCGCTCCTGCGCCGGCACTGAGCGCCTCCCACCCGCGTTGTGACTATTCAGCACCCAGAAACCTCACTGTGAAACCCCCGTCTCTCCCCCAGCAGTTTATTTCTCTGCCCCGTAGCTCGGATGAAGCCTCGGTAGGAGGCTGTGCGGAGCAGCATGCAGCGCTTCCCGGTGGGGCCAGGCACCTGCATGCACCCGTCTTGCCTTGGAAGGGTCCCGCGGCTCCTGCCCGCGGCAGCAGCGGGCGCAGGGGGTCGGCGTGCTCACGCACGGGGGCGTTGGGCTGTCGGCTGCGCGCCGTGCCGACCTGCGACGGTCTCATGCTTCCTTCTTGTCTGCAGGCTGGCTCAGGTGCTCCGATCACCTGCTGCTTGCGGGAACAGGAAAGCAGCAGCTGAAGATCGAGGGGGACTTTTGGTTTACTCAGATGACAAGAGACAATTTTGGTTCCCCAAAAGCCAAGGAAACAAAGCTGTCAGGCTTTAATGGTAGCTTGTCTCCCTCCTGCAGCATGTTTATGGGCAAACAAGCTGCAGATCAGACCAGGCAAACAGCAGCAGGTGAGGCCAAATAACAATAATTAATAATTAATGGCGAACGTGGCTATGTTTATTCTTGTTGTATTGAGGCAACGTTGTCTAATGGATGAAGCACTGTTACAGGACTCAAGAGACCGGCTCAGAGGCTTCCAGCGCTGCCGCTAACCACTGCGTGATGCTGGGCCAGCCACCCATTCCAGTTCTCCCCTCGTGCCCTGCGTGTCCCGCTGCCGAGGGCGCAAGCTCTGCGCGACACGGGCGGCCCTGCCCCAAGCCTGCATGTGCCAAACGTGACGGGGCTCTGGCCTCGGCCTCGAGGCAGAAGAGCAATGCCAATATTCCTCGTCCGTTAGGGGCGCCCGGGGCCAGTGCCTGCACACTTTGCTCGTGGCACGGAGCAGGGCTGACCCGACGGCGCTGGGCATTGACCTTTGCAGCGGTAGCCTCCGGGTTACAACTTTCGAGGAGATTTGTTTCTGACAGCAACATCATTCCTACAAATGCCAGTGCGTGTTTCAGAAGCGTTGTGGTGTCTCCACGCTGTGCATCGGCATCCATCCGTGCCGTCCCACCGCCCTGCCTTGCACCTCCCCGCACGCTGCCGGCGCGTGTGGGGCGACGTGCAAACACACCGGAGCTGTATCAGACGGATCTCCAGCCCGGTTTTCCGCAGGCTCCGGTGTTAACTCACACCAGTGCCAGCTGGGTTTGCCTCCTCCCCAGATGCCGCGTTTCATGGATGTGTGTGGTGATTCCCCTCTCCTGCATGGCTGCTCAGTCCCTCACGTGTACGCAGGTCCCCAGCCACGCATGCGGCTCGAATGCACGCCACCGCATGATTTCAGGCATGCAGAAATATGAGTGTATATAAATTATGCAGAGCTCTTCGTGGACAGACAAAGTATATGGTACTACAAGCAACACCCGCTCTCCATGGGTGTCTGGTTTGGGGGTGGCCCTTGCTGCAGCACCCACATCCGCTGGGTACCTGGGCCTGAAGTGACACACACCTTGGCAGCAGTGCCTGGATAGTTCTAAAACATGCTCTGATTTTTTATTTGAAGGGTGGCCCCTAGAGACAGATATAACCCGTTCTGGGACTGTGGAAGAAAGCTTTGAAGTTGCTGCTTCCTGGAAATAGCTCTGGTTTCCTACGTCTCATGGTGACGTTCCCACACCCGTTCTTCCCTGAACATCCCTCAACCAGCTACAGTCGTGGCAAACGCCAACACGGCAGCTGCTGACTCCAGCAGGGCACCAGTGCATCTTGCCCTTCAGTCCCCTGATTTCGTACGAGTTTCATGCTGAGGGGAAACTTAATGTGCCTCAGTTCCTTTCCATTCATCTCTTAGTCTTAAAACATTACCCATTTTTATGTAACATGTGCTCCTTTTTTATTGCCACGCTAACAAGTTGTTGAGCTGTGTTTACAATATGCCGATTGTAAGCGCCCCCTAATAGGTCCAGTCTAAGTACCCTCCCCAATTAATTTTTGGGTTTTCTGTTTCATTTTGGGCGTGTGTATTTCCTTTATAAAACCTGCATCTCGCCCTGGTATTTGTTGCTGCGTTACTTGCAGGAACCACCTGAATGTGCCTTGTGGAACAGTCATCACCGAGGAACCACAAAGCACGCCAGGGCTGAAATGATCTGGGGCGATGGCATTTGCAGCCCTCTTTGGATTCTTTTGAAACGTGCTTTTTTCCAGAGTTAAATTGGTTATTAATTTTAAGAACATAAAAGCCAAAGAGTTTTGGCAGAGGTTTCAGCCACAGTTTTAACCTATAAACCTTTATTGCATCTAAGAACGTTTCTTACTGGAATGACGTATGCAATGACGTATGGGACTTTTTACACAGGCAGGGAGGGCCAGGCCAAGGGGAAGGGCCTGAAGCTGCAGGAGGGGAGCTGGAGCTGAGCTGGGAGGCAGCAATCCTTCCCTGGGAGGGTGCTGAGGCCCTGGCACAGGGTGCCCCGAGAAGCTGTGGCTGCCCCTGGCTCCCTGGCAGTGCCCAAGGCCAGGTTGGATGGGGCTTTGGGCAGCCTGGGCTGGTGGGGGGTGTCCCTGTCCATGGCAGGGGGTGGCACTATCTAGGGCTGTGAGGTCCCTTTCCACCATTCTACGCTTCTATGAAAACCATGCCCGTATCACCCCGGGTGTGGTGCCATGGGCCTGCTGCAGTCACCACTGCCTGTCTAACCTCTTCTGTTAATTACTTTTGCCCACTAAGTAAAAAGAAGTCTGTGCTGGATTAATTGGGTTTGATCTTCTCAAGCTTCCTTAAGCCAAGGGGGATGAAAGTTCAGGGCTGCGGCTTGTTGTGGGGCTAATCCCAAAGCTGAAGTCAAAGAAGCTCTGTGCACGGGTTCCTCTGGGCGCACACTGGCAAACACGGCTCTCGGCCACCCCAGGAGCTCCTGGGTGTTATGGAGGGTGTGAAGGTCGTGGCTCAGCCCTGTTGATCCTGCCTGGTGGGACACAGCCTTGTGCCTGTGCAGAGCTGGGCTGAAGCTCCAATCCCGACCCAAAGCCGGGAGAGGAACGGCATCCAGGCCAGCGTGACGAGCCAGCGCTTCGCCCTGCCACCCCACCTCCACGGGGCGCCCAGAGGAGATGGGGAGGGGAAGCTGGTCGCAGGTCCAGACAGCGATGCTGTGGACAGCCCTTCGCCTTCCAGGAGACCAGCCCAAAACCTTGGGTTTAATTACAGCGGAGCTGGGAGGCGTGGGAAAGCAGGCGAGAGCAGAGTCCAGGCTGCTTCTGTGTTGGGGTTTTTTATTTAGTTAGTTTAGTTTCATCACCCCACCTTTCTTCTTTTTATTGAGGAAAATAAGGAACTAACTGAGATACCCCAGCCAGTCATACTGAGCCTGTACATGGCCATGCAGGGGTGCTGGGGGCTAGAAAGCTGCCAGCAGAGTCACCAAGCACTTCCCTGAGTCCAGAGTCTCTCAGCCATGGTCTCCTCTCCCTCTTGCTTGTCTCCCAGTGCCCATCCCCTCGAAGGCCAACGGCACCACCATTGCCACCCTGTCGATGAACAAAGACGGCCTGATCGGAGGGGTGACCAATCCCAATGAGGTCTTCTGCTCCGTGCCTGGCCGCCTCTCTCTTCTCAGCTCCACCTCCAAGTACAAGGTGACCGTCGGGGAGGTGCAGAGAAGGCTCTCGCCCCCCGAGTGTCTCAACGCCTCTCTCCTCGGAGGAGTCCTCCGCAGGTAAGCTGCTCCCGAGAGCCCTGGCGCAGCCCAAGGATGAAATGCCAGGGGTGATGCCGAAGCAAGCTTTGTGTTCAGCACCAGCTCTCACCGCTCCAATTAACGGAGATGAGAAATTCCGGTGTGTGGTATATTGGGGAATGGCATTTTTGCTGCCTTTTCTTCTTTCCTTTCAAACCCAAAAGCTTAAACTGGGATTAGTTATAGTTATTTGTAACAGTAATTACATTATATTTTTCTCCCCCTCCTTGTTTTCTCTTTCCAGAGCAAAATCAAAAAACGGGGGTCGGTGTTTAAGGGAAAGGTTAGAGAAAATCGGGCTAAATCTACCTGCAGGAAGGCGCAAAGCCGCCAACGTCACCCTGCTGACATCCCTCGTGGAAGGTAAGAGCCGCTCTCCGCTCCCGCAGGGGACGGGAGTGCCGAAACTTCGATACCCTTCATTTGCAGCTTTCCCCAAACGAGAACACCCAACACAGAGCACACGCAGCCGTCACCACCGCCCGCCACGGGCGATGTCCCGTGTGAGTCTCCGCGCTGGTTCAAGCACGTCCGTCTTCCCAGACTCAGACATTTCTGTCGGAGCAGTCAGAGCCCTTTAGGAAAAGGCACCCGCAGCCCGAACGGGGCTGCGACCTTCCTGTCGCCGGTATCTAAGCGTACCGTTCGTTTTGGAGAGCTGGTTCTGATGCTCTGAGTCCTGCCCTGGGACCGCGGGGGACAGGCGAGCCATCGGGGCGATGCCGCGCAGCTCTGAGCTCTCGCAAGCGGAGGTGAAGTTCGGGGTCGGCGTCCTCAGAGCGCGGCGCTGAGGGCTGCCTACGGCAGACGTGCAGGGCAGCGTGCGACCTGCCCCGACGTATAAGCTGCCCCTGCTTAAAGCCACCTGTGTACTTGCTCCCCTCCTACTTCTTGCACTGGGGAAAGGATGATGTCGCCGCTGCATCTTGGGAGGAAAGGACACGGGATGCAAACAAATGCAGTGACAGCTCTGACTCCCTTCGAGCTTTGGAATCCATTGTGTTTGTGCCCAGCGTGTTGGAGGCAGCTGCCTGCAGTTTCTGAATAGAAAATCATCTCCATTGTTGCCAGCAAATTAAATGACCCGCTTCATTAGGCGGAGGTTGTTACTGAGGGCAGTTGGTTCGTGCTGAATGAAAGGCTGATTTCCATTAAAAGAAAAGAAAGAAAAGAATGAAAGAAAGAAAGAAAGGAAGGAAGAAATGTACGTTTTGATTTCAGGTGGCTGCTGATGATGTGGTTCCTGCTTACCAGCTCATAGTAAATAAAAGAGCGGTGCCATGTGTGCTTGATGGATACAATTTCCTCCCGCACACAAGCGTTACGGTACCGAGAGATGTTTCACCCAGAGGAAGGTGCTATTGCATTGTCGTTACTCCGCACACAGAAACTGCCTTGTGCCCCTGTGCCCCAGGCACCCTCTTTCTTGGGCATTTGCTGTCGTGGTTTAATTTGTTTTCTCCCCTCTGCCTTCCCAAGGTCTGTTCATTTAAAAAAAATACTGCATTTTTCGGAATTTTTTTTGAGTGCCAGTGATATCCTTTTTCTTACATTGACCCCCCAGCTGTTCATATAGGTGGGAGATTATCGGTGCCGGGGAACCCAGGGAGCACCGCGAGGGCTGCGGGTACAAACGTAGCTGCCTTTGGGAGCCCTTCCCATGTACACCAGGCACTTGCCCTCTCTTGGGCACCTGCTCCACGGGAGCAGCTCCAGCGAGGACCCAGAGGAGCAGTAGGGCTGTATTTCAACTCCAGAAACATCCTTAATCCCTCGGGAAGAGGTGTGCGCTTGAACAGGCACCTGTAGCCCTCTGCCTGCTGCGGGTTCCTGCCCCCTGGGTCTCCTCCATCCTCTTCATCCCTGGGCTCTGACACCACTTTCTGACTCCTTGTCCCCTCCGCTGAAACCTCTCGGGGCCAGCAGCCAAAGTGCCTTTAAAACACTCAGCTAACGTAGCCGCTCGCACACACACTCACGGAGGAGATAAATCCCTGCTCCAACCTCGCTCTCACCGTGAGCTCACACGGCCCTTTTTTACTGCCACAATAACGGGTTTTCAGCAGCTATTACTTTCTGACTGTGTTTTAACATTTAGACGCCTGCAGTTCCTGTTCTCCAGGTTTACCTTATTTGCTCCTTCTTTGGAGGAGGAGATAAAGTGGAAAGTATTATCGTTACATGGGAAGCGCAGACACTTTCCCCGTAACGAGGCTTCACGGAGCGCCGGGAGCTGGGGCGGCTGCGGCGGGATCTAGGTTAATGCTATTAGGATGGATGGCCTAATACGTATGAGCAGCGGGGGGGCAAGTCATATTAGCTCTGCCTGCCCGACCGGGATTTCGGGTGTTGGGCATGATCAATTGCCATCAGCTCTGATTATTTCCATGGGGACGCCCGGAGATGGATCAATTCCATCAGTGGGTGGGCATTTCCACGGGGTGATGGATACGCTGCCTGCACGTCCAGCCCGAGGGTCCCTGCGCACCGCGGGAGGAGGATGTAAACCCCTTCCTTCTGCCCGCTTCTCACATCCCCATTCTGTCTAGCAGCCACGGGGCTAAAGTCGCTTTTTCACCCTCCATCCCCTGCTCAAATCTCTGCTCGATTTGGAGAGGCCAAGCAGGAAATTTTGGAAGAAGTAGGGAGAGAAAGATGCAGCAAGGGAAGCATCCGAGTGAGAAACACCCCTGTCACCCAGAGAGCTCTTGGGTGGCAATTGAGAAGGGAAAGTGCTCCGGTCCTGGCAGAAATAAGCCACATCAGCGAGACGGCTGAAGTTGCCACACAAAGTGCTCTCCTTCCGCACGGGTATTGACACACCTTGTCAATCTGTCCTGCTCGCAGGCGAAGCCGTTCACCTGGCTCGGGATTTTGGCTACGTGTGCGAAACGGAGTTCCCAGCCAAGGCAGCGGCAGAGTACCTGTGCCGACAGCACTCCGACCCCACGGAGCTCCACACCAGGAAAAACATGCTGCTGGCAACCAAGTGAGTACAGATGGCAAGGAGCCACCGCTGCATTAGGTACCCGCAGCCTGGGAGGGCAGCGTTAGAATCCCAGGCTGGTTTGGGTTGGAAGGGAGCTCCCAGCCCATCTAGTTCCCACCCCCCGCCATGGGCAGGGACACCCCCCACCAGCCCAGGGTGCCCAAAGCCCCATCCAACCTGGCCTTGGGCACTGCCAGGGAGCCAGGGGCAGCCACAGCTTCTCGGGGCACCCTGTGCCAGGGCCTCAGCACCCTCCCAGGGAAGGATTGCTGCCTCCCAGCTCAAATCTCATCTAAATCTTTCCTCTTAAACCCATTCCCCTTGTCGTATCATTATCTACCCCAGTAAAGAGTCCCTCTCCATCCTTTTTACAAGACCCCTTTAAGTATTGAAAGGCCTCAATGAGTTTTCCCCGGAGCCTTCTCTTCTCCAGGTTGAACATCCCCAGCTCTCCCAGCCGTTTTTCACAGGAGAGGTGCTCCAGCCCTCCGAAAGCCCCAAAAGCTCGTTGGTTTGCGGGGCAGAGGTGGCCTCACATGCTGCACACAGACCTGACCGATGTGCAGCCAGGTGAATAGCCAGCGTGGATTGAAGGGCTTGCTCCCGCGCCGCAGAGCTTAACCTAACCCCAGGGAGCGTTTCGGCACCGTCACACGTGCCCTTTCGAAGCCGCGGCACCTGCACCAGCTCCGACTGCACCCAGGGGCTTTGCCCTGGTCGGAGCCGAAAACTCCCGTAGGGGAGGCAGCAAGGAAAGGAAACTCAAGGACACCTACATCCCCGCAGCTTCCCAACAGCACTTATCCTAACGCAAACCTTTCTCTTCTCAGGCAAATTTGTAAAGAGTTTGCAGATTTGATAGCCCAGGATCGCTCGCCGCTGGGGAACAGCCGCCCCTCCCTCATCTTAGAGCCCGGTGTCCAGAGCTGTTTGACTCATTTCAGCTTGATAACCCACGGCTTTGGGGGCCCAGCCATCTGCGCAGCGCTCACCGCCTTCCAGAACTACCTGGTGGAGTCCCTCAAGGGGCTGGATAAAATGTTCATGAACAGCACAGGGAACGGGCACACGGCCGGAGACTCCAAAGCGTCAGAAAAAGAAGTGAAGCATCGGAAATAATGTGCTGCCTCCCTCCCTCCCTGCGGTGGGAGCGTTCCCCGGTCGCAACAGATAGCGCTGGGGGGGCGAAAGGTGATCCAGTGCGCTGTTTTCTGAACTGCTACGTTTGAACTTGGGATGAAACTCGCAAAGAAAAGACAAAAAAGAAGATGTAAAGAATTTAAGAAGAGAACAACTCTAGCGGACACAGTGCGGTTGAGAAAAGAAGCCAGGTTAATGGCTTTGGGGGGGTTGTCTTTTTTTTTTTTTTTTTTTTTAAATCATGGATGCAGGAAGCCAAGTCATGTGCAATTTTATTTTGTTTTCTTTGTTTTTTAAAAACCCATAGTGAAATCCTGACATGCTCCAGGAATTTGTTCCGACTGAAAAACTGAGAAGAAAGAGCAAAAGCCTCATCAATGCAAGAAGCGGAGGCAGGAGCAGCGGAGGGCAGGGAGCCGCCGGCTGCGCCGGGAGTTATCAGCTGGTTTCGACAGGCAACCACAGGAAACCTTCCTCCTTCCCCACCTACAGCCCAGACCTAAAGCCAGGCCGAGAGCCAACTGCCAGCAGAACCGCTTTGGATTTAAAGCGGTTTCAGACTTCGTTTACAGTTTGCAAACTGAGACTCAAGGTGGATTTTTCCGGGGGCTGAGGGGCCCCGAGCCGTACAGCGGCGGGAGGAAGAAACCGCATCCGATGGGTCCCAGGGCAGGGGCCGGTCCAGGGGAGCTCCCCGAGTGCCGCCCTCGCAGCTGGGGATAAAGCAGGTTAAGTTAAACCCAGGACTAATTAAAACTCCATGACCTACAGATGACAGCACACCAGTTTCTAAAATTAATAATAATTAATAAAGCACAAGGAGCAGAACTTGAACCAGGCCAAACTGAACTGTTCTAAATCTGTATATATTTATTTATGTGTAATTAAAATCTGAAAGTTTTAAAATGTCCAGTGCAAGTTATTTATATCAAATTGAGTTGGGTTTTTTGTTTTGGCTTTTTTGTTTGTTTGTTTTGGGGTTTTGTTCTGTTTTGTTTTGTTTTGTTTTTAAAGATGAAAGTCTTTGGATTTTCTGCCATTAGAAATGGGAATGAAGTTTTGGATACACAAAACTGTAGCATGGACAGGCTAGGCTGTGATGATGATGAGTATAGAAGTTCTGCAGGATTTTGTACTTGCTGTTGTTTCTCTTAATGCTGCAATAGATGTACAACACCCACACCACAATGTCATTCTCATTATCTTAATAAACCTCTTTTTATTTGAAGAAAACACCTCCATCGTCTTTGTGAATGAGGATCCTTCTGCCTCTGTGGTTGTATCTTCATGGAATCATAGAGTGGTTTGGGTTGGAAGGGACCTCCCAGCCCACCCAGCGCCACCCCCCACCATGGACAGGGACACCCCCCACCAGCCCAGGCTGCCCAAAGCCCCATCCAACCTGGCCTTGGGCACTGCCAGGGAGCCAGGGGCAGCCACAGCTTCTCGGGGCACCCTGTGCCAGGGCCTCAGCACCCTCCCAGGGAAGGATTGCTGCCTCCCAGCTCAGCTCCAGCTCCCCTCCTGCAGCTTCAGGCCCTTCCCCTTGGCTTGGCCCTCCCTGCCCTGCAACCAGCCCCTCTCCAGCTTTCCTGGAGCCCCTGCAGGCACTGGGAGGGGCTCCAAGGGCTCCCCGCAGCCTTCTCTGCTCCAGGCTGGACAAGCCCAGCTCCCTCAGCCTGTCCTCGTAGCAGAGGGGCTCCAGAGGGGCAGTGCCCAAGGCCAAGTTGAATGGGGCTTTGGGCAGCCTGGGCTGGTGGGGGGTGTCCGTGCCCATGGCAGGGGGTGGCACTGGGTGGGCTGGGAGGTCCCTTCCAACCCAAACCAGTCTGGGCTTCTGTGACATAAAGGAAAACAGACGGGGAATGATGACACTGCAGCGAGAGGCAGGATGCCAGACGAAGCAGTGGGGAAGCGGGGTTAAATAAATGAACAGAGCATGGGTAAGGAGCCGTGGCATTTCGTGGAAGCAGACGTGTAAATGGCTTTTCACCAAAGGGAAGAGGGGGGCTTGTAGCATCTTTGCAGTCTTGCTCGCACATCCACTGCTCGTCACAGCTAGAGGCTGGGCAGATGGACACGGGCCTGAGTCACTACAGCACTTGTTGTATTGGACCTTTCTTAGCGTTGTCCCATCAGTGTTCTCTGGAGGCTGCAGAACAGGCTGAGGATGCCAGTGTGGGGATGGCAGCTCAGTCAGAAACTTGCATCTAAATACACCCTTCAAAAGCTTAGGGATGCATTTAAATTGGGAATGGGACTGGAAATGTCCCTTGGTGTGAAGTTGGTGAAAGCAAAGACGTAAATGACAGGCTCTGCAGGTCTGGTTTGGCTCTGGACCTTCCCAAAGGAAGAGCCAGGGAACAAGGAGGAGCCAGGGAGCCGAATGGAAATACATCAGAGGCATGAGAGGCTTGTTTACACTTCAAAGCTGTTTTGGATAATGCAGGGTGTGAGCCGAAAGCACAAAAACTATTCCTATTTAAACCCATTCCAAAATAGGAGTGCCCTGTTCTGCATCAGCATAATCCCTGTTTAAAATGCATTATGATAAAGGAGAGTAAGGTGCTTTTGTGCTGCAATACAGGTTCCCCTACATGGAGTTATTTGGACAACTATCCTGAAATAACTCAATTCATAGACATCCTCCAGTGCACGGTGTCAAAGAAGAGCAACATACACCCCAATACACCATGAAAGTATACGTGTGCACACTGTAATGCAGAGGTGTGGGATACCATTTCAGAATGTAATCATGTTATGGAAACCCGACTTTGCGAGGGCCCTCTCTGAATATCAGGGAGTTCTCGGGCACAGCAGCGACGAGCCGGGCAGACGAAGAAGCAGGGTAAGCCTACAGTGGTTACATGCCACGTCCATCGGCTGGAAAAATACGTCCCTCATTTTCCTCTTTGGGTAACTGCAAGGCTCTTGAATGTTTTATGAGGAACAGTCTGGTGCCTGAAAGACCAGGAGGCCACCAATTACCTTTTAATTGGGAGGAAGTTTGATGATTTGGATTCACTTGTTGATTCTGCCAAGGATGCTCAAGACCTACGATGGACATGTCATGTAGGATCAACTTTCTAAAGCCATCGAGGCTTCCACTTCCCAAAATTGTGGACACCTTCATTTCTGCAGGCGCACAGAGATACCTGCAGCGAGCACAGCTCCCAGAGGTTGCACCAGGCCAATTCTTGTCTGTCTGAGTCGGTGCTGGAGTTCCCCTCCCAGCCCGCTGTCAAACAAGGCCATCCCTTGACGTGTTCTTTGCCTTCCCATCCTAAGATGAAAAAAAAAAAGGCATTTTACACAATCAACCCTGATATAAATTCCCACACTGATTACTAATATTATCGTGGGAAAATACATGGGATTGTGTCAAAGAGTAAAAATAGATTCAGACTCAGGGTTTCTACGCTTGTTACAGAACACTCTGGAATTTCAGTCCTAAAGGGGAATTGAAAAAAAATAAATATCTTTTTTGAATTAATTTTGAATGAATGACAAGTCCGGGAAAACCACATGCCAACCCTTGACAAGTGAGAACGCAGGAGAACATGAACAAAACCTCTTCATTCCCTAACAGTCAGCTGTCCCCAGGGTAAACTGAGGGTAACAGGGAACTGTGACTCTACACTGTGTCATTAACGTAAGCAAGCAGAGGTTGTGCACGGCTTTGGATAGCCTAAATAATTACCTTTACGCAGGCTACCTTAAAAGCAACAGGGTAATAACAGCTCTTGGTACTAAACCAACACAATAAACAGACTTTGCTGACCTGTAGTTAATGCATTCCTTCATCTATGAGAGTCCATGAAATTCCAAACTTTACGTAGGGCACCCAGGGAGCCACACCGGCCGGCAGCGAAGGAAGAGTTTCTTGTTAGCGCAGCTGAACCACAACGCCGAAACCGAACCCGTTTCCGAGCAGGCGGTGAGGCAGCCGACAACACGCTTGCTGCAGGGGTTACTGACTTCGCAGCCAGGACAGCCAGCGCAGCGCCACGCGCAGCGTACAGCTACAGCCTTAATTATCCCAACTGGCTGCGGGAGGAAGAGCCTGAGCCCAGCCGTGACGCAGACTCCGAACGTGCCGAGCCAGAAGGGAGCGTTTTGGTCTCCCTGCCTGGGCTCCTTTACAGGGCAAAGAATTCCAAGCGTGGCCACCTGAGCATCACTGCATTTTCAAAGGGAGACGACAAATAGCAATAATAATTCCAGGCATTGAATATACACCCAGGCTTTGACCCCATAATCGCAGTGCTGAAGCGTTCCAGTGAGCTCTCTGAGGCAGGCGGGCAGCAAAAATGATACCAGGGTTATTGTGGATGGCTCCTTTGTATGTTTTCACCCTGACACCTACAGATACTTCTCAACTGACTCTTCTCAGCAGAGAAAAGGCTAAAATTACATCCTGAAATCCAGAAGTATTTCCCATAAGGATATCTTCATTTTAGCAGCAAAGAGCCAAAGATTTGCTACGTGGAGACAACGCGGCTTTTTTTGGGGTGCAAAATGAATTCAGAAAAAGATCACGCTATTGCTCCAAGACAGGAAGTTCTGCAGCGTGTCAAGACACGTCTGGATGCTACAGTCTCCCCACCCCAGGACAGGGCTGTCTGCGCAGAAGCGCCTTGGGTTCCCCCTCCTGAGTTTTTCCACTGTACAGAGCCTTAAACTGGTTACAGAATCCCAAGGAACCCCCATGAGGCTGCATTTTCTTGGGGTGACTGAATCACCTGTGCTCAACAAAAAAAATGATAATCAGTCCACCATCCTCCTCTGTCCACACCCAAAATTTCATGTGTTCTATATTATCTCGCAGAATAGATAAGTTTCAGCTAATTCTGCAATGGTATCTCCGATTTATTTATTCTCGAGTGCATACTATAAGTAGTAAATCACATTCTTTCCATAAGCCACTCCAGGTTTTCCATAGTCAAACTTACGCCGTGTTACAGACCTGATCCATGGAGGTTTTTGCTCAAGGTTCAGAACATGGGTGGCCGAAATACCCCCTGTTTTTATTCTGGAGTTCACGAGAGCTTCATCACACCTCAGAGACTTTACTGTTTCTGACAGCTGTGTGGAACTGTAAGCAGAGCGCTTCCCTGCGCAGATTGTATCATCCAGGGACGTTTCTTTCCCAACAGGTTTCCTTCTCAGCATGCGGCAAACTTTTAAAACAAAAGGAGCATTTCCTATGAAACCATTTCACCCAACACAATCAGCATATCTGATAATAATCAGATTTCAGGAGATAATAATCTGATAATAATCAGATTTCAGATTTTCTTCTGTTTCAGGAGAGTTACGTTTACGTTCCAGCAGCATCTTCTTGTGCCCTCAGGCATCAAATCCTTCTCGCATTGGGCCCTGCGCAAGGAGGTCTTACCCCCAAATTTCTATTTCAGTAGACGAGATTACAAAGGAAATAGTTACCTTTATCGTCCAGAAAATGGATGTGACACACAGAGTTACAGCGATTTGCAGGAGGGAGACATATGGAGTTTGGGAAAAAGCTGGGAGCCAAACCCAGATAATCCAAGCCTAGCACCATGATTACAAACCCCCAAAATGAGTTTCAGCGGCCTGTTTCAGACAAAGATACAGTCTATAAGTTTATTATTTTATTTCCAACGATAAAAAGTTATCCCCTTTAAGAACCCCTGTTTTACTTTGCTTTCTGTTGGCTCATTGCAAAAACCAAAGGCAGCAAAGCATCCCGACTCGGAAGGCAACCCACCAAATGCCTGTGCCGCGGGTGCTACGGGCTCTGCCGAGGAGGAGACTAGTGGAAAGGCCAGTCTGCTCAGTTCGGACAACGAAAACAGCCCTTCTACACCCTCTTTGTAATGTGCTGCTGTTTTGACTCTTAAATGGACCCTGGCACCAGAGGGAGTTGCTCCAGCCCAGACCTCCCACTCCTGACCCATTTCCATTTCATTTCCTCTCCCCCAGCCTTGTCATATGTCAGGAGCATATTACACCTTTTAGAGTTTCCTGCTAATTTGGTCACCACAGGGAGCCTCCAGGACACCCCGGTAATTACCACGCTAACTCAGACTAGTCTGCTCACTCTGGCTCTGCCCCATTTGGGACCTCTCTGTGAGGAAGAGGAGGTTTTGGCACAGCTCTCCAGAGCCAAAACTGGAGCAAGCACATCCGCAGCCCTGCACGGGGCCGGGGAGCCCACCGCTGCCTCAGCATGGCGCGGCCACGCGCGCACTGGGGAAGGTGACAGGTTTTGGGTAGACTGGGAAACATTCAGCTGTCCCCAGGAAAACGAGCAAGGTAAAAGGTGGGAAACCTGTCCAGCCTATGGAGCATCTTCCATAACGGTTAGAAGAAAGATGGACAGTTTAGAAAATCTACACGATAGGTCTTAGCCGGTGGTAAAAGCTGAAGAATTTGATGAAAAGGTTAAAAAAAAAAAAAAAAAGAAAAGTTC
>VWZZ01001616.1:28740-47033 GCA_013399095.1 Psophia crepitans
AAAAAAAAAAGGAAAGTTCCTATTTTAAAGTTTTCTTCAAAAAACTTGTCAGCACCTTTGAACCTGCAGAGCCACGGAGTAATTCAGCTGAGTGCTGTGAGGAAAAAGAACTCTGTTCAGTCCCGTTTGGGGGCAAAGATTTTTTTTTTTCTGTTAATGCCACGTGTTAATAAGCTTTTTCACAGCTTTTGAACATAAAGAAGCTTTTGGTTTAGTTCTCCACAAATTTTGGAGCCAACATGGAAACCAAACCAAAACCGTATGGCTTTGCAGCTCCTAAAAACATCAGCGGAGGTTAACCTCAAATCTTCAAGCAGCTTAGGTAAACAGCGGAGACGAAGGGAAGCTGACCTCTGGCAGTGCTCACACAACCAGCCTCCCTGACGTTTCATCAAAGCACGGGCCATAAACACCAAGGTAAATACTAATACACAAACCTCGGAGCATCAGATGTACCAGACCGAAGCCCCGATGCGATGATTTGGACAGGTTTCTCATGTGCTTTGAGCAAATTCTGTAAGAAAAATGAAATTAGTACCCAAGTCTTAATTGTTTTCTTCTTGAAGGTGCCCACTCAGAGCTACATGAGTTGAAGGATGATTATAAAAAATGAGAAGAGGAAAGGGTTGGAACCATATCACTTCTAATGAGAGAAAACAAGAAATAAACAAACCCTAGGGATCCTTTTATATCCCGTACTTGGCCTTGCCCAGGAACAGAAGTATCAAAGATGCAAGAAGCTGCTGATCAAAAAAAGAAACCCCCAAAATGATCTGACAGCTTAGGAAACGCCTTCGCCGCTCCCAGATGTCCGAGGCTGGTTACGTACTTTAAAGTTTCCGATTCCCACATACCCCGGCTGTGGACATTTTAATGACCCAGACAAGTGCATTTTCTGCTGGACCCAGGCCCATAATGGTGCCTTTCAGGCATGGCCTCAACACACTACACGGCTGTTGGGTAAAAGCGAATGAATGTGTTACCATATTCCACAGTCCAAACCAGCCATTTCAGACTCTTTCTGATGTTTCTTTCTTAAGCAAAATCTTTTTTTTTTTTTTTTTCTGTGTGATCACAGAAAGTTCTTTGAAAATAGTATCACGTGGTGCTGTGGCTTTTCCTCCCCAGCATACTGTTCCTGGTAAGATACTGTGAGCATCTTCACAGCACATCGTTGATTCCAATGTTAAAAGCATTTTTGCAAAGGAGAATGGTCTTACCTTGAAAAAATTAAAGATATACTTTAATTTTACCTGTCTGCTCATCAGCGCTTGGACTAACTAGCAGAGGATGGATCCCAGCTACTCTGATGTTTTGGCAAGCCACTAGCTATCTTCACTTGTGAAAACACGGATAATTATCTGTTTCATGGGACGACCGTCTGACACTTGTGAAAAACAGAACGTGCACCTTCCAAGGGAAGAAACAACCTCGTCGATCCTATCTGCTGCCGCTGGACAAGGCATTAATCTGTCCTCCACAGTGCTGAGGTTCTGTGACCATGAGATGATCCGTGCAGAGATGAAGAGGCCAAACAAGTTTGCGAGGAGGCGGCGGTGTGTGTGCGAGATCACTGCCCTCTGCTGAACGGAGCCGCTGGTGAGATGCGCAGGATCCCGCCACCCCAGAGTCCCACCAGCTCTGCTAGTGGCACCTGTGGCTTCTCAAGCGTGGCCGCTGGCAAGAGGAGATCAAGCACCGCTTAGCCCACAGGCATTTTGGTGGGTCTGTAGTAGGATACTGTCAATAATCCCTAAAAATACTGACACAACATACGACGGAGCCTGCTTTGCCTTCTGTGAAATAACCAAGGGGGATGTACCATGTTCATGTTTGTGCACAAACACTAGAAATACTTGACAACATGAAGGAAACCCCTGCTGAGCAAAAGGTACTTCACCCAAATCAAAATGCACCTAGCCAAGACATCAGCCCAGACAATTAGATCGTCGGGTTGGCCCCACCTTGTATGGTTGCCTTAGAGTTAATTTATAGCTCCAAACTTACACTACATTTGCTGCTATTCACATCTACCCACATTTTAGTTTTACCTCGCTATAGATTTGATCAGCAGACTTTAATTTTTAATAAATCTTGCTAACCTTTATTGCTTGACTGTATTACACAGGGAAAAGAACATACCGGCAGTTCTGAAACAGATCCTTTTAAGTATCCTTTCCCCTCGCTGCTCAACAGCAAAGGGTTTTCTCTATTCCTTCCACAGCTGTCTTGAGTTAGACTACACGAATACGCTTATTGGATAACTACCTAATTGCACATTAGCACAGAAACAAAACACTTAAACTGTCACTTTACATTTTCAAGACAACTAACTTATTTTTAACATAGTCCTTGGCAAGTCAGGAGTACAGAGAGGTTCGAACCAACGTAGGCAAAAATATGGCAAAAAGAGGAGGTGCATGCTTTAATTCCAGCATTTCCATCTTGCTTTTTAAAATCTGTTGAAACAACTTACGTCTGCTGAGTTCGATCAGTGCTCACATGAAAATTTCCTGCACTTTAATTACTGTTGCTGGCAGACTGATAACTACACATGGAAACTCTGCGTAAGGTTAAACCTTAAAAGAAAAAGAATTAAAAATGGCTTGAAGGATAAACTTTCTATAAATAGGATAAATTTATTTTTCTTTACAGACACAGCAGGTACAGTGCACATGTACCACGTGCTTCACAGGTAGCAAAAGAAGAGGTCTTTCCTTCCTTAGACACCAAGCTATTCTATACCAACGGAATATCCTGTCCCTGCTTCAGACTGGAAAATGGAATCAACCAAATCCTAAGCACTGCGAACGCAATCCGTAACGTCAGCCCTGGCATCGGCTGGTACTTCTGGCAGGAACGTGCTGTCAAAACTAGGCACAAGAGCAAATGCAAATGCATCCTTGGGAGAGTTCAGCCTGAACCCTCTGCTCCTACAGCCTTACTCCGAAAAGCGACAGCTTCATTTTGCGGCAAAGTTTCTGCCAGCGACTGTTTCATCGCTTCACCAGGAACAGAAGTTAAACTCAAAGGCTGCTGAGAATACTCCATGGGATTGCTCCACACACACTTCACTCCTGTGTCTTTGGTTATGCCGTTGCTGTGCAGTCTCTACCTTGGCTCACTCATTTTTATAAGCACCCCTGCTGGGGGCCCTCGGGCTCCCGCAGAACAAGCAGCCCCTGCCCAGGGCATTTCCCCTGCCCTCGGCTTCTTTATCTGGACGGGCTCACGGATTGCTTGGACTGGGGAAGTCTTGGGGGAACAAGCTTGGGGCGCTCTCCCCCACCAGTAGTTCCACAAGAAGGCTGACTGCAGCAATAGGGGAGGTGGTTTGGTAGCCTTTACCTTTCGGCCATTTCAATTTTTAATTGCGTCTGTGCTGAGCTGTCGCTTGCCGTCCCATGAAGGGAGAAGCTTCATCACCCAAACCGGCTTCCAGCCATCTAGTCACTTTTAGCAGAACTGTCCTGACATGACAAACTTGTGCTGAGAACAATTACGCCAGCCGGCTCTGAGTCCCGACTACCTCCATGCACCAATATTTCTAGCACGCATGAAGGTGCACAACCAAATGCAGATTTTCTTCCGTGAAAAGGTTTAATTAACACCAAGAAAAAGACCGACAAGCACCGCACCTACACCCCTATGCTTCTTGCAGTGGAGCACTCCAGCAGTAATGTGGCCCGAGGCACAGAGGCTCTGTTCCCTTGTAAATCGATCTTAGAGCGAACTCCAAGCTCTCGGAGAGATGAGCTGGTGCCATGATCTGTTACAGGCACAGCTCAGGAAGAGCCCATCTTTAAACAGGAAACCTAAAAGGAGAAAAAGTGCCTTGTTAACTCTTTAGGCCCTGAGGCTTTGGTAGTAAAACATATGGTCAGAATTACCAGCCAAAGCAAAGCAGAACAGCTCACCGTGGCTACAGTGCCCTAGGAATACGTCACCTTGGTTCACAACATAAATCTTTTAGAATATGAAGAACCAAAAACTTATTAGTAGAAAGCAGTACTTTCTTGCAGTGCTCAATTCTTTCAGAGATTTCTTATGAGAGGCCTGTCGTGATAAATAAGAGATGCTTTTCAAATGGAAAGGTGAACTCTTTCCAAAAGGGATTCCTGGATTTTAGGCAAAACACGGTTTCCAAAAGCTTTAGGGCTAAGCTTGAAGCAGGTGAGAAGTTTCCTTCTCCTTAAGTAATGCAAATGGGAAACTTAAAACACTGATTGTTCAAACAGATTCTGTATATTACTGTGAAAAAGTTGAATGCTTCCGAATTTAAAGATCAGCACTGTAGACCTTTAAAACAATGCGAACTTAGAAAGTACTACCTTTCCTTAAAAAGTGTAAATCCTTGGAAAGTCCTCAAAGGAATCTGGTCCATTAGAGGCCAGAGTCCGATCGCATTGTGGGCCAATTCTTTTGTTCTCCTGCTTTGCCATAAAGGGCTGTATTTATTCATTCCTAGAGGGTGCTGCTCCGTTGGCTTCTGATGCAACCCCTTCTATCTTTCACTCAATGGGGGATTCAGATCCCAGTCCCTGCCCTCAGGCCAAACATATGTTCCACTCCAACCTGAATCCGACGAGGGTGTTTGCAAGGGAATAATTGTTTTATGTTTATTAATCACCTGCATGCAAATAGGTGCCAATAAAAACTCCAGGCAGATTCTCTGCCAGACTCACATGATCTAATAGCACCACACCCCGGTTTTGGTGCCTGAAATAATGAATACCTCCAATAAGGAGGCATCGCTACTTTGATATGCGGTGACAAAAATATCACATCAGCTCAGCCACGCTGCAGCGATGCCTTGGAAAGGAGAGACAAGAAACCTGCAAAAACATTCAACATCAGTGGTAAAATAAATTAGAGATGCCTCATATTAAGCTAAACAAGTACATTAATGCAACATGAAGGGGTGAGATTTCAGTCGCAGAACTAGAACACTCACTCCATTCGTGTTAAACGTGACCTGCCAGGAGAAAATAATCCTGCTGGGGAGTTCCTTTCTTACAGATTAAACGAGTTTTGAAAAGGTTTTTAAAAGACAAAGCAAATTTTAGCAAAATGTTTCAGAGTTATATGCCATTGGCCTTAAAGAAAAGCCACTGCAGCAATGACTACAACAAAACCAGCTGATAATTAAACTCATTCTGGCACGAAATACACTACAAAGCAGGGTGGGACTCCAGTTAGGAATTAGATTTAAGTAGGGCCGTTCGGAAGAGGCAGGGTGAGTTCAGGCACTGCAGCTGCAAACTTCTTCTGTGACATTAAACGAGTCTCAGCCTCCAATCCCGTCCCCACCTGCTCAGTAAGATGGGAATACTCGGTCTTTAAGGCTTTTTGATAACTTTTCGGGGAAGAGACTTTCCCAAACGCTCTACTGAGACAAGACCAAGAAAGCTTCGACAAATAAACACAGTTCGGTCTGCCACTTACCCTTCCCAGCGGAGAACTCGGGCGTTATGCCACGCCACACAAGCGCTGCACTCTGCACACAACCTCACAGACGTCCATCCTTCTGCTCCCAAGATTATTTTTCCAAGCTTATTCGGACACAAAATAAGCACCCAAACAGAGCATTTTAAAAGGTTAACTCACTCAGTGCAAATTCAAGTAGGGAAGCTGTCTCAATGAAAATCATTCTCAGAAGAATCCCTTCCGGGCAGACTGCAAGGATCAGCCAGATGATCCGAGACTGTTCCGTGAACAGTTTTTCTATGGAGGCATCACCGAGAGCCCAGACAGATCAGCGATTATTCTCATGGAAACAAAGCTCTAGCTAGTTGAGACTAAATCAAAGATTTATGAAAAGAGCTGTTTTCTTTCTCATTGAACGTCTTTCATGTACTTCTAAATGTGCAGGCACATCAATTAAGAAAAATCACGCAATTGATACATCAGTTTGTATTTAAAATAGTTAATGTAGTTACGAGCCTACTGTGTCAGCAGTAGAATGTTCTTTGCCAGTAACAGAACCATGGCCAGTGAGTTACAGCGGCACTAGCATTTTAACACCTGTTTTACTAGAAAATCTTTTATTTTTCACTTAGAATAGAATCCCAGACTGGTTGGGGTTGGAAGGGACCTCACGGCCCCCCCGGTGCCACCCCCTGCCATGGGCAGGGACACCCCCCACCAGCCCAGGCTGCCCAAAGCCCCATCCAACCTGGCCTTGGGCACTGCCAGGGAGCCAGGGGCAGCCACAGCTTCTCGGGGCACCCTGTGCCAGGGCCTCAGCACCCTCCCAGGGAAGGATTGCTGCCTCCCAGCTCAGCTCCAGCTCCCCTCCTGCAGCTTCAGGCCCTTCCCCTTGGCCTGGCCCCCCCTGCCCTGCAACCAGCCCCTCCCCAGCTTTCCTGCAGCCCCTGCAGGCACTGGGAGGGGCTCTAAGGAGCCTTTGCTTCTCCCCAACTTCAACTCTGAACAAGCCCAACTCCCTCAGCCTGTCCTCATAGCAGAGGGGCTCCAGCCCTCAGATCATCTCTGTGGCCTCCTCTGGACTTGCTCCAGCAGCTCCATGGCTTTCCTGTCCTGGGGACCCCCGAGCTGGACGCAGCACTGCAGGGGGGTCTCAGCAGAGTGGGGCAGAATCCCCTCCCTGGCCCTGCTGGCCATACTGGTTTTGATGCAGCCCAGGACACGGGTGGCTTTCTGGGCTGCCAGTGCACACTGCCAGCTCATCCTGAGCTTCTCATCCCCCAACACCCCCAATCCCTTCTCCCCAGGGGTGCTCTCCATCCATTCTCCACCCAGCCTGGAGTTGTGCCTGGGACTGCCCCAACCCTGTGGAGGACCTTGGCCTTGTTGAACTCCATGCAGCTCACACGGTCCCACCTCTCCAGCCTGCCCAGGTCCCTCTGGATGCCATCCCTTCTCTCCAGCGTGTTGACCCACCACACAGCTGGGTGACGTCAGCAAACTTGCTGAGGGTACAAGATTGAAACCAAGTATAACAACAGCAAACTAAGCCTTTGAAAACTTGATTACTTTTTCTTACAAAGCAAAGAGTAGTAAAGAGTATTTGGAAAAACAAAGTAGATGCTGTATGTTTAGTATGAAACACTGGCCCAGTGTTTGTTGAGCTTTAATTAATGAGTGGATTACAGCACACTGTCATCTAGAAAATATAGTACCAGTATTCCCACACATAAGAAAATTGGGGGGGGGGAAATCTCAGAAGAGGAAAGAAAGATAAGTAACCTGAATGAGTGCCCATTAACAGTAAATCAAGTTTCACCTTCACTGTGGAACTCTTTAAACACTCAGGAAGGATCAGTGGAATAAAAAGCTAAAACTGGCTATATAAATGTCAATCTTTATTCGATCTCCCAGTGCAGTACATGACTTGTGTACTTCAAATGAATAGAAAAAACCCAAAAGTGAACAAAGACAACTGCTGAAGAAAGATCTTGGGGGTTAGGACATTGCTTTTGGAAGGGGTATATTGTCCACTTCATGGATGCCGTCTTTGTCAATGAACCGGGCATTGAAAGAAGTCAGGTTTAGGATGAAGCGTTTCTGAAGCTGTTCAACAAAAGACAAAAAGACAAAAGAAATGAGACTCAGGCAAAGCTTAAATTATGTTCTCCTCTTATTTAAGGGATATGCTGTTGCACATCAGAATTTCCATCCTGGTGCTAGTGACACGAAATATGAGGAACTAGAGTGGTTTTTTCACTGCTCAGGAATCAATTAGGACGAGTTTTTTCTAAGACTCTCCATGCTAGACAAGCCTAGGCTAGAGATGCAAAATACACAAGCCAGTTAACAGGGAAGGCATTTAAGTAGGAAGAAGAGAGTGGGCTACAACTTGGGGCACAAAGTGTATGCATCAAAAAGACACTTCAAAGAGAACCTCTTTAGAGTACTCAGGAAGACCTGAGGTTTCCCTGGATGTTTCTTCCCAATTACCTTCAATTCAATCTCTCAAAGACAAGAATAAAGAATATTTTCCTACAATAAAAGCCTTGGAGTCTAAAAGGTTATGTTTATGCTAAAATTCATCATGAACTTTAAGGTCAAATCTTTAACTCAGCTGGATATCACTTCACAAGCTGGAAGAGAAGTAAGCTTAGAAGTATACATACTGGTTAAGTGTAATACAAGTAATAGAAGGATGCTTAGATTATGCTCAGAAGAAACATAAAACAAAAAAGTCAAAGACTGACTGTACCAATATTATGCTAAGCATGGAAGAAGCAGAAGTAAAGAAAAGCAATTAAGCTTCAAGTTTACGTTATGGTGGACAAGAACCATGATAAGACAATGCAAGACCCCACAAATCCTTTTCCTCAGTAGCTACCCACATCTGGTCAGTGTGCATTTATTACCCCTTCTGGCAAAGGCAGCAAAAAATGCAACAAGGGGAACAGGAAAATATCAGCAAATGAATGCAAACAAACATTCCTTTCTCAAGGTCGTAATGGGCTAAGTTTGGCAACTCACCTCCTGTAGACATTTTTTTAGGAGCTCCACAGCTTCCTCACGTGTGATACCTGAAAGAGAAAACATCCACAGATTGATTGAATTAGAGGCCATCTCTCTAAAGAGAAACTTTATTAAATTTAAACAACTTTTCAGCTGAGCACCAAAACCTCTCCTTCCCAGCTCACAGAAAACACTTTCCAGATGTACTGAGGACGCCCTGCACCAAAGCGCTCACACTGCAACAAGCCATTGAGAATCGATTTGTTACACTGAATGGGAAGCATGACGGAATTTTGCCTCCCATGGCCAGGGACTGGGCTTTGGAGAAGTCCAGCCGTCTCTCTCTCCTCGAGTTTATTACAGTTTTAAATCAGCTCCATCTGTCCACAGCCGGCTGCAAGTCAGTGACAGTAGGCGGAGATTGGTTTTAGTGCTACGATCCCTGCTGGGTATTAGTTTTAATAATGGGAAAGGCACGTGTGTGATGCCCCTGCTATTCTCACACGTTGGGATAAAATCCAGCACTTGATAGGGATGGCAAGCCATGACAATGTATTGTAGCTCGCTATTTTTCTCTTTTCACAAGAAGTGGTGAAAACAGAGCAGCATAATTTTCAGGGGACATGACTGAAAAACAGCTAAGCTCCGTGGATCTCACATAACTTGTTTCTAGAGTTTGTTCCAGACCTGAATCCACGGCTCAGGCAGAAGTCCCATTAGAATAACACCGTCAGCTCATAGCTACAGTTCTTGCAGGAGACAGACGAAAGGATTACCAAGTGAACATCTCTGCTGTGAGACTAAACTCAGCTTTGCGCAGAGCAGTAACACACGTTTTGCAGCTAAAGCCAATGAGGTCAGATGAACAATATTCCAAGCTTTGTACGTTTCCTCATCCATAAAGTGGAGATGGGGCCATGTTTATTCCTTGGCAGCATAAGAACTGGATTATGATTCTAAAATTAAAACCTCAGACAGGTACAGAGATGTACAAGAATTATAACCAAGAGCTTCCACGTGCATAAAACTAAACCAAACCAACCAAGCCTCACCACCACCACCACCGCAGAGCACAGAAGATAATCTTGCTAGCAATATCTTGTCATGTGTAATTTTTCAATATATCACACACAAAGCCAATCCAAGCTATGGAGCAACAGGATCCGGGACTGCCCTCTGAAGACTGACACTGGGAAAATGTACAGGTCGCGGCCAACAGACAAGCAAATAGAAGATAAAGTTATCAAAATGTTATTTATTAAAAACAGACTAGTAGCAGCTAATGGTCCAGGGAAGTCCAGCCATGTTTTAGAATAAATTGAAACTTCCTTCACTTACAGCCTGTTATGCTTCAAACAGGAAAGCACTTTAAGGAGTTGCCTAGTTTCACATTACCATTTCAGCAAAACCAGAAGGCAATCTTTAAAGCTGCATTTATTCTCACAAAAAGTCAAGTTCAAATCTGTAGCACAGCAACTGCGCTGGACCATCTGAATCAGCAAATGTCAATCTCTCAGTTTAAGCCTTTAACGTGTTCATCAGTAACAGAATTTTGTTCTCCATAGACTCCACTTACTTGGCTTGTAATGGCGGTCAAGGATGCTGAGGGTAAGGAATGCACCATAGCCGTGTGCTGCAAAGGGAGCTTTAGCCAGAGCCGCAAGGTAATCCATGTAGTAAAGGGCAGGACCTTCGTGGTCGTCATAGCCAGCCAGGAGAAGGTTGACGTGGTAAGGGGTCTACAAACAGAACCGATGCTTTCATTAAAGCAGCCACACCCAAATCTTTGAATTCTAATTCCCCATGCCACCTACAGAATGGCAAGGTAGTTGATTTCACAACTCTTTGCCATAAAACGCTACTAGCAACTGCATCAATACTGTCTGCAGATCATGGATCTCCATCTAAAAACGATTAGGTCTTTTGGTAATATGGAATGCAGAAGCAAATATAAACATAAAACTCTGCTTCTCCTGAAAACTGGTGGGTCTGTTTTTATTTTTTTTTTAAAGCTTTCATGGCACATTCAAACTTAAGAAAACTTTAATTATGTTTTCACACCAGATTCTTTCATCTCAACATAAAACTTGTGGATTTTTACTGTCAACATGTGAGCACAACGTGAACATTTTGCAGTTCATAAGAACTTCTTTGTTAATTTAACACGCTCTTTTCTCAGTCACACTGCTGCTAACCATAGACCATTTTAGCACATATGAAAGCTTACATACAGCGCCAACAGTTATATACAGTGTTACGCTGACTTGTTAATTGGCAGTTAGATTTTTATTGCATGTACCAAGTTTAATCTTTAACATTAGCAAACTTGATCAAGTGAATACAGAAGATCTAAGGAATTGGTTTGTTTCTGTTCAAAACTGGCTACTACGATACAGTACCATCATGTCAGCAGCAACCTTTGTGGTTGGAAACAGTTTTCTTAAACTAGAAATTTAGGCTGCTTTAGCTGCTGTCTTCTCTGATTCTTGTTTATGACTTCAGCAAGAGCTTATCAGAGAAGATTGAGAAATATCTACACCTTATCCACTGCATTAATGTAGCCAAGTCTTTTTATTGTGCTGTACTTGCAAGTTTAGCAGTTCCTTTGCCGTTTCCTTTGTGCTTTAGGTTTAGCGTGTTCCACCAGGATGAATAAAGTAGACGTTCCTACGCCTCTTCTTCCAAGATGTGTACTTTATAAGATCACGAAACAAGCATGCACTGTATTATTTTTAAATGTAGGCTCAGAAGAAAATTTTGGAATTTCGTATATTTTTTTAAGCCAGCTTTTATATACTTCCAGTATTTTCACATTTACATACTCTTTCTTATTAAAGTAATCATACTAACAGGATATCTTTTAAAATGCTGGAAAGCCTAGATCAACAAAGCAACAAAATAAGGAAAAAATGATGTTGCAACTAACAACAGATTAGAAAAAGCAAACACAATTTCACCCTAAAGCCAAAACATCAACGTAGGAAAAAAGTTCGGTTTGATACTAAGCACAGTGAATGTGCACTCAAAAAAAAAATCATCACAGGACACTATTTTTTTACTTTCACCATACAGTAAGAAAGAATAAAGCAGGCTACAGTTATATACCAAACATATCCCTGTAAATTGTGCGATTTAATCTTCAAAGCATTTGAGAATATTTGAAACAAGTTACCATGCAGCTGTATTCATTTAATTAGTCTGTATTTCATCATGTATTTATTCTGAAACATCACACAAGTTGATATTTAAGAGCCATGACACAAGATCACTCAAATTATTGTGTGACTTTGAATTACCAACATTGGCATATGCGAGATACTCAACCATAAATAAATGGCGTTATACAGACTTAAACAAATCTGTAAGCTGTTTTTCAGTTGTAAGTTCTCCCGCTAACGGTCTACGAGACAAATTCTTCAAACTCAAATGTAAATAAAGCATCCCCCATGCTTTCCTATTATTCAAGAAAGGCAGGATTTAACCATTAGAAAATACACAGAATCGATTTACCACTTCCATGATGACACCTGACATGTGCGGACAGCACCTCTCAGTGCTGCCTTAGTGGGACGAACGTCTCTACGCTGAGACTGGTTTTCCTTGGATGTCTCAACCCTTTTGTCCATTCCAAAGGCAACCTTGGCTTTTGTAACTAAATCTATGCCAGTTCTAAACTCGTTAGTAGATTGGTGTGATTAAGGGGCTACCAAATGAGTGGATGACCGACACTCCAGGATAAATTAATTATTTTTTTTCCCAGAACTTACCTTCCTATCAGAGGCAGTACTTCTCATCCCAAGTAGCTTTGCACTTTATGCTGTTTGATTTAAAATAACTACAGCAATTAAGAGACGTGTGAAATTCTTCAGAATTTACAGCTGAAGAGAACAGTTGTGATAAATACACTAAACCAACAAGATCAGCAGCGGGAGGCGGGGCGGTGACAAGCAGCGGTGTGACATCTGGCGGAAGCCAAAGTCACAGCAAGGGGGGAAAGGTGGGCGCGAGGAAGCATCCTGCCAAGCGTGGACAGGGAGAGAGGAAGTGACAGTCTTCCTTTGGACTCAGGCCAGAGCCTGTCACCTATAATTAAATATAGCCTCACAAGAAGAACTGAACTTCATGGGGTTTGGGGAGGCAGGGGGTTATTTTTCCTATTCCCCACCACCAGCCAACCCCAGTAGGATGTTAAATGTACTAACCCTGGCACTTGATTCAGCAGGTGAATCAACTGAGATGCTGGAGCAGGTAACAGTGAAGTGAACTACAGCACCACTCCCCTAGGCAAAAGTCCGTTGGCTCCAAGGCAGCTTCTAGGTTTGCCTCAACTGTAACAGCTAAGCGGAAGCCAACAAAGGTTCTTTCCGGACCCTATTTCAGAGTATAAACCCCAACTTTTTACAAGTGTCATTACACTTGACACTTTCCACCAACAGACCAACTTCGGGGCACTGCCTCACGAGACAGCCAGGAACTTGGACTACGTGAGCCACAAGGTTCACAAATGACATCAAACCAGATCCCATAGCGAGGAACCCAGATAGTGATCAACAACGCAGAACAAGCTCTGTTTTGGGCTGGACCACAACAGCAGTATAATGCCTGAAAAACTACTGATTCAGTGTTACCCACTCCCCTTCACATACCTTTCAGCCCTCCGTAACAGAAACGGCTTCACACAGTGAAGGGCAATAGAGCAACAAACTACTTTTTCCCCTCACCAAACTCCTTACTTCGAAACTATTTTCCCTGCTCCTAACAGGAAGCGGTGGCATGCTTTACCCTTCTCATTTTTTATTTTTATCAGTCACACAATTAAATTAGTAGCCTCCAGGAATCTCATATGCAATTTAAATACATACAGGGAGCTAGTGGTAATTCTTCCGGTATCCCACAAATTTTCATGAAAATGTAACAAAATTCACAGGGGAAAAAAATTCTGTTGGCAAGGTTGGTATAATCAACTTCTAAATCCCACAAATAAATCATTAAGTGCTATTTTTAAAGAAAAAAAGAGAGTTCTCCCTACAGTATAGAGATCACTGTAGTGTGACAGTAGTGTCAGAGTGCACCACTTGCTCTAGGGCACTGCCATCTGCAACAGCACAACATTTTGTCTCCGGTAAACAAACACATCTGCCTTTGCCAGTGTCCTCCCCACTGTGCTGCCCATCTGGAGCAGGTGAGCTGGAAGACAGGCGTAGGCTCAGGAAGGAGGGGAGACACAGGGAGGACCAGGCCTCAAGGGACACAGCACAGAGGAAGATGACAGCGCCACATCAATGCCACATCCTGCTGGCCAAATTTACCAAAAAGCCTGTTAAATTACTCCTGGTAGTGGTAAGTTAAATCCCACGTAAGAAATGAGTGCCTCTGCTGAAGTGGGCAGGACATTCAGTGTCAGCATCACCTACACCATCTGTGCAGGACAGACGCCCCTGAGACAACCCACCAGCCCCAGACAGCCAACAGCCATCTGGGCCAGGCACCAGGCAGCATCACTCCTTCACATCAACCTCAAAAACTGCCCAGAGTTCCAGAACAGACACACAGACCTTCCAAATCACATCGGAGCAAAAGCTAAAGCAAGCAGCATCGCTGCCAACCATCACCTAACAACCGTGCTTAACCCATGTACTTGGTTGAAGCGGTGTAAACCAGAAGAGTGTTTCATGCATGAGATTGCACTGACTCGCTCTAACTTTAGTAACTTGAAAACTTGCTACCTTCAGCCATCATCCGTGTCAGAAACAAGAACGATGACCTCAGGCTATTCCTGCACATGAGTTCCTGAGAAGGGCGTCACTCCACACATGGGTAACTCTCAGCAACACAGCTCTGATGTTAATACCGGCCTATTTGCTACTGTAAAACGTCACCGCAGGCCTGTGCTGTATACTTGGAGAATAGCAACATAATTTATCCCAAGCCCTACCCCTGACAGGGTTGTCCAACTTAATTCTCAACATCCTATTTCTTCTTGTTTTCCTCCATACAGCATGTTGAGAAGAATGCCAATAAAATCCTCCCTAACCTGGGATCCTTAAAAGACAGTTTGCCCCTTCATGACATCTTTTCATACTTCAAAAAAAATTACCATGAGAAAAAAAAAAAATCAGTAATTGCAGTTTAGTAACTTGAAAACACAGCTCCAACTTGGGTTTGATGTTTACTGAAAGCCTCATGTTGCTGTTTACAAAAGGGACTTGTTTGCTAAGTACATCAAACAGCTCTGCTCTGTTAAATCATTTCCCAAGAAGATTAAACGGATTCAGTGCATTTGCATGAAAACTGACAACCTTATCTCGATGTTAAAGAGGCTTAATTCCCTTTGCTGGCTGCAGTGTTTGTGACAAAATGTTTATTGGGCTCAAGGCTGGAATTTTAAGACTGTAGTTGAATCAGTTATTGATAAGTGATTTATATAAGTTTTTTAAAAAAGTAAATCAAGTTATGTTTTAATGAAACATCCTTTCAGCAAAGTGAATTCATCACTAAAGACAGAAGCTGCCGCCTTTTCCAGACTCCATTACTTGAAAAATAGAAATTTTCCCCTGAAAGCCTTTGCCAAAATCTTTCAGCTGTTACTCACTCGACTCCGAAGATAGTCAGCTAGGTTTCGTCGTGTAAAGTTTGCAGCTGCAGTAGGAGACAATTCATAACCTGGAGAAGAAACGGGTGTATTTGATAACAGTACAAATCCATATTTATGTTTCACTTCCTGACTTTCCACTCCTATTTTGAAACAGCAAGATATTCTTTAATGAAAAAATGTTACGCCATTTGTCTAATTCCCATTTATTCTGAAAGCTGCAAGCACAAAAAGGGCCCTCAAAATCCAGGTAGCTCATATCTGTACAGACCATTAAAATACATAGGTTCAAGAAATTAAAATACTGTGGGCATACAGCCTGAATTTTTCAGCCAGATGTATCAGGAAAACCAGTAGCAGTTGTCATGTAATGGATATATTAAGAGAAATGTTTTACTAACAAACTTACTGCGTCGTTTATATTACAAATAGGTTAGCTGGGCTTTGAATAAACCTCTCGGTTTATGCCATATAATCCAATCTCCGACTCTTAGTCCTGCCCTCACTACCACCTTTGCTTGTACACTAAAACTGCAGAAATCCTTGAAGCTAGAGCAGTTTTGAGAACAGCACTACCCACCACCATTCACCTGTAAACTCCACCTGCCATTAACTCGGGTTTCCAAGCCCTCAGTAACTGTTCTCTTCCACTCACCATTTCTCATTTTGTAGAGCTGAACATTTTTCTGAATGTATTCTGCAAACTGTACAGTGTCTCCAGCCTCCCCAACACACAGGAGTAAGATCTTTTCACTCATCTTAAACATTTTGTCATGGTCTAGGCAAAGAAAAATAACATTAAGAGCCATGGTCATGAGACAGAACACATTATTTTGCCAGTATCATAACACATGATTTCTTTCAGAACAAAGGAAAGGACTCAGAACAACATTACGCCCTGGAGCACTACCAGAAAAGTCTTCCTGAGCAAACCCTAACATTCAGCTTCTCACGGTACAGGAGACTTGTTAACCACATCAACAGAAACAGAGCTCGAGTGCCCAAAGTGCCTCCTTCGGGAAGGGAGGCATTTCACAAATACGTGGTCTTTCTTACAGGGATATGAAGCCTAAAACTTCACACAGAATATTGTGTGCTGACAAAGTTTAGTATGATACATGGTGCTTCCTGGGTTCAGGAATAAGAATCGTGCTCAGTGACCCTTTAAATATACTGCAGCAAAGCAAATCCTTTAGCATAAAGCTGAAATATCAACACCCACAGCAAAAGCAGTCTTAGGAAATCCAGAACCAAATTCCACGTCAAATGATCCCCTTCTTCCCGATATCCAGGACTGTCTCAAAAATCAGCAATTTAGGCAAGTAAGACTTTCTCAAAACCTGGTTTTTGCTTGTCATTATTTTTTGGGGAAAAAAAAAAAAAAAGGAACATTCAAGTGTTGATCATAAATGATAAAACAGCCCACTGAAATACACAGAAATTAAGGAGCAGTAAGCTGTACTTTCACTCATAACTGCAGTTTTTAAAACTTATCTGTGCGTATTTGAGTGAATCTGAGTTGTCAGGATGACAGCACTGAAGACAACCCTGTGCTCCTTCTAATGCTGCAGTCTCCTCTGACCAAAGCAGACCGGTGCTCGTACCCCAGACAGAATACAAGCAGCTGTTGGGGCGAAAGGGAATCACTCCTCCGTACTGAAGGCAGGTCTACGGAACAGCACTGGATCTCCACCCCTGCACTTCACTTCCAGTTTATCAAATGCTGCCGAATAATCTCTGCTGCAAAACAGGCATGAAGCGCCACAACCCGCCGAGAGGGTTTCAGGAGTTACTGAAGTACCCCACGGCGGCACAGAAACCGCAGGTCTTAATTGCTCAGGGAAGGCTGGAACTGCCCCGCCCTTGTAATCGATTCACAAATTAAAGCATTCCGAGACGCCAATACTCTAAACAAACACCTGAAATTTGTTTAGCCCACCCCTCCCAAGACAATAAATACTACGTCCTATTTTCCTTAAAGTATATTGATAAACTTACTTGCCATGAACAATAACTTATAAAGGACTGTTTAAAGCAATTATATTTGTTTTGTTTGTGTCACCACCTTTCGCAGCCGTCTTTCTAACACGGCTCCAATTGACTTTTACAGCCCTGAAGTGAAACATTTTGGGTAAAAGCACTGCTAGTTACAACATTCGTGATTTTATGGAATGTTTATCCATCTACAGCTTTTTTTTAAAGAAAAGCTTCTAAACCATGGTATTTTGATTAAAAAGATCACTACAACTACTAAACAAGCTTCTAGTCTACACCTTGTAAACAAGCTTCAGTCCAGGTTACGGCAACAATAGGCGGAAAAACTTGGTTTAGAGAATTTCAAGGGCTTGATAATCCCCCAGATGTTTTAGCACATAAAGAAAGAAAAAAAAAATCAATTACCACTTGGCTCATACGCCCTGTGCTACGAATTTCACTGACGTTTTTAACTTCCAATATTTCCTTTTTTCCGTGAGTTACATTTTATCAGTGAATTAGGCACAGCCAAGCGTGTAATCTCACCCACCGTTATCCCCGTGCAGTTATTTAACCCGTCTATATTGCGGTACAGAAGAAGGTTTGGGTTAACAAGTTAACGCTTACCTGAACGGGTAGGTTAACGTGACAACCCAACACGGTACCGTCACGTTGGCTCAGGCTTGGAAACTTTACTCCGAGCAACCGGCCCTTTGAGACTCGGGCTCACCGTGAGCGACAGAGACCGGCCGGCAGCCCCCACAGGGAACAAACCCTAAACCGAGCCACCGCGCAGCCCTCAGCTCCCCCTGGGTCTAACAGCCGTCCCTCGGCCGCAGTCAGAGCCAGGGTCAGGAGCTGCGTAACCGCACACACGGAGCTCAGCCCTGGTCGCTGGCTCACGACTGCAGCCCTGGGGCACCCTGCCGGAGCTCCCCGCCGGGCCTTGCCCGGGGAGGGCAGAGCGCACGGCCGGCACGGCCTGACGGCCCCTCCGCCCCCCGGAGCTACTCGGGCGTCGCCCCTCACCGTGCTTCATCTGGACGATGCTGGAGGCCGCCACCGTGTCGGCGGCCACCAGGACGTAGTCGGGGCCCTGGATGCCGATGAGGTACTCCATGGCCGGCCGCGTCCCGCCGTCCCCTCAGGCCGCTCCGTGACACAGCGAAGCGCCTCCGCCTCCCTCCCCGTTGCGCGCAAGCGCCGGCGCGTAGCGATGACGCCACCACCGGTGCTCGCGAGAGCCGCCCGCCCGCCCGGGGCAGCGGTCACGTGGCGCCGAGTGGCGGCA
>VWZZ01001616.1:47133-66311 GCA_013399095.1 Psophia crepitans
AGCGGGCGGTGCGCTCCCGGGGCGCCCTGCCCGGGGCCGGTGCGCTCCGTGGGGACGGGGGTGGGGGATGGTGAACCTGCGCTCTGGGGGCGATGTGGTTTCAGGCAAACCTGGGTTTTTGGTCCGGCACGTGCCCTGGGGTCTCGATTTGAGGCAAAACCCTGTGAATCCGGGTCCGTGGCACCGTTCCCAGCCCCAACGGGTGGCGTTTGCTGTGGGCACCATCCCGGGGAGAGCCAGCGCAGAAGATGGAGCGGTGGTAACGGCGTGCCCCGCTCCTGCCCCACGCTGTGGAACAAAACCGGAGCGGCGAGGGCCGGGCGCTGCTGCCCGCCTGGCACAGGCCGGGAGGAGAGAGCCGAACCCTGCCGGGATGGCGGCTGCGCCTCGGGCACGGGTTCCTTTGGAAGGACGTGACGGGCGCTCCTGCAACCTCTGCGTAGTCAGAGGGAACTGAACTGTGAAGGGACGCTGAAATCCTTCCAGGAGCAGTGAGGTGATTCATGTGCCGCCTGTCTCTCTGTCAGAAATGGCCAGCAGCGCCGGCGGCGTGTGGAGCCGAGTCCTGAGCCACTCTGCGGGGCTCCCTGCGGCTCCCACCGCGGGCTGCAGCCGCTATCTACGAGGGCACGCTCAGCCTGTCCAGCCTGGAGGCCCTTCTGCCGCCCTGACCACCACCCCAAGCAGAATCGCTCACGGCTGAAGGCGCCAGCCCTGCCCTGACTCACCTACCGAGCCAAAAAAAGGGGTGTTTTTGTCCACACCAGCCACCATGGGAAAACTCCCAAGTCACAGATGTGCTCATGGGTTTTTCTGTCAGTTGTTGGCTTCAGAGCTCCTCAGCTCGGGTCAGAGCACTTGGATGGTACCTGTTTCATCACCTGGCTGTTCACAGGTTCAGGCAGCTGCCGATCAGCAAATGCAGCTCTCTGCTGTTCCCTTCTTTCCTCCCCCCCTCCCAATCTACTTGAATTTCTCAAGGCAAAAAACGTCCTGGCTTAGGTGGCTGCACAGCACCAGGTGAGCTTCTAATGTAGGTAATCAATAACGAGAGAAGCCAAACAAACACTCTTAATTGCCTGGACATTGTCTAACTGCAGGCGCCATCCTGACCAGCAGAGTAACTCCAACTGGCACTTGGTTTATTGATGAGACGCTGCCCCTGCCTGAGCCCCATCTAGCACGTTCTCTAAGTGCAGCTCTACAAAGACCCAGCCCGGTGCTAATGAAAGGGGCCACCGAAGCATTAAGCCCCCCCCCGGCAGTTGCCGTAAAGGCGGGAGCCCCAGGAAATAAAACTCTGGGTGCTACAGCATGTGGCAAACACCCAACTGCACCTACACCGAGAAGGTCACTCTGTGACTATGAGAACTGGGCATAACCTTTGTGTGCTTTAAAAAATACCGAATGTGCCAAAAAGCAACAGCAAATTGTCTTCAGGAAACAGTATAAATGAGTGTAAGCAGCAAATTCACCATTTTGACTGTTTTCCAATTGCCTGTAGCTACACTTGTTAAATTGAGTGCTGCGTGCATAAATCAAAACAGGATGTTTTATCTCACAGTGGCCAAGCGCTCTGCCAGTGCCTGAGTATTTTCTGTGTGGATCCAACCTGAAGTTTTAATCCCGTTTTCCCCTACAGAACCCTGTACGCACTGCACGCGTACGCACAGCCAGCCGGTCTAACCGAGCAGTTACTTTTTGAGACCTCTTTAAGAGGAGGTTAACGAAAAATCAACAACTACCGTCCCTGTTGATTTTTATTGGGCCCTAGGGTACAATTAAATGTTCAGGTTGTTATTGAGTTTTCTTGACAGATTGGATTTCCCTGTTTAGGGAGCACGCGTGCATCCAGCACACACCTACCTCTCTTCCTGGGCTGAAGGCGCTTCTGACATCACTGCACGGGTGCGAGGACAGCGAGCCCTGCCTGCCTCGCAGGAATGGGGGAGTATTTTCCACCGTCAAAGGGAAATTGTCCAGGCTGCAGGATGGCTTAAAATCGAGTGTGCCTTCGCCTCTTTTATTTTCCAGACAAATGTTGCAGTTCTGGGTATTTGTACGTGTATGCACTACGAAACCTTGGTGGGGGTTGTTCCAAGAACAAAAGCTCCGTACAGCACAGGGATCCTAAGGAGTCCATGTGAACCTCTTACGTGTACCGAGATACCTCATATACAACAGACAGTTTCCGAGATCCTGCACCCAGGATCTCCAAAGAGATATCCAAAGGCTCTGTGGTCCTCGGAGTATGTTTTCCCACTCGATCCAGATAAGTTATGGAGCTGAAGCATCCCAGTAGAAAGCAGGAATGGGAGAACAGAGCGTGAAAGGCTGTGACAGGCAGAGTGGGACCGTCCTCCCGTCACAGCTTCTAGCAAGTAGCGAATGCTTTACCTGGAGATGTGATGTCTTCTTAAGAAGGAACGTTGGTTCTGTAAGGAACCCTGCAGAAAAAACTAAATAAATCACCCACAAAGGAGGAAGCAGCTCGAATTCATTAGGTACCTTGTGTAACTCCCTGGACTGCTCTACATGAACAAATGGGTGTAAAGGGACATTGCAGCGAAGGGAACTTGGCAAGGACGGACTGGCCGAGAAGGGGGAAAGTGGGAGGGCTGAGAAGTAGGTAGAAAAGCTGTCAGGGATGAATAGCTGTCATGTTTTCTATACAAAGGCAATAAAATAATAAAGGTTAGTAAAGAGAGTCCTCAGTACAGCCCAGAGCCAGCACCGCACTGAATTCACATCCACCGGAGCTGTGTGCGCTGCCACCAGCTGTGGGTCTGGCCTGAGCAGTAATTGCTCGTCTTCAGCGACGTGGGCTGACCGGTTCTTCATAACTGGAGATTCTGTTTGCGGAGGAAAACATCGCAGTCTCTACTCGGTGCGGAGTGCTCCGGCAGAGAGCCAGCGCTGAGCAGAAACTGCAGACAAGTCATTACATCAACGGTTGGAAAACAAGCGCCTGTGAAGACGTAAGCTGGCTTTGCAAATCTTTCAGCTTTCAGGGCTGGAGCACCTCTCCTAGGGAGACAGGCTGGGAGAGCTGGGGATGTTCAGCCTGGAGAAGAGAAGGCTCCAGGGAGACCTAATTGCGGCCTTTCAATACGAAAAGAGGTCTTATCAAAAGGATGGAGAGGGACTCTTTACTGGGATAGATACTGATTGGACAAGGGGCAATGGGTTTAAACTAAAAGAGGGGAGATTTAGATTGGACATTAGGCAGAAATCCTTCCCTGGGAGGGTGCTGAAGCCCTGGCACAGGGTGCCCCAAGAAGCTGTGGCTGCCCCTGGCTCCCTGGCAGTGCCCAAGGCCAGGTTGGATGGGGCTTTGGGCAGCCTGGGCTGGTGGGGGGTGTCCCTGCCCATGGCAGGGGGTGGCACTGGGTGGGCTTTGAGGTCCCTTCCAACCCAAACCATTCTGTGATTCTTTTTCTTCCCCACTATTTTTTTACCCCTTCACACATTGTCCGTGAGATATTGCAGATGTTGTTTTTCCCTTTGCACGAGCAGCTCACTTTTCCCTGCTGGGTCTGCTGGGCCAGCCGTCAGCTGCCCGCCTCCCCTCCTGTGGCGTGTGGTTCTCCTGTTAATGCTTAGCAGCCTTACCGTGCTCCTGACATTTGCAAACAGCGATGCAGTTTGCGGAGGCTCCCCGCAGGGTCCATCCCAGGTCCCTGTACAGCCAGGGGCACAGGGGCTGTGCGAATTCACACGCAGCACACGTACGGCTCTGCTGTAGACAGCAGATCTGCCGTGCAGAGAAGTTGTGATACATTTGCGGTCGCTTGGCCAGGAACAAGCACTGCTGAACTCCTGGGATGCTGGCTAATTGCTTGACAACTGGCATGAGTCCATCTTCCACCTGGTATAACCGCAGAATGTTTTTTAGAGGGGACACAGTGCCCTAAATCACAGAATCATAGAATGTCCCAAGCTGGCAGGGCCCCCTAAGACCCCCCAGCCCAACTCCTGGCCCCACACAGGCCCAGCCCCATCCCAGCAGATGGCTGAGAGCGTTGGCCAGACGCTGCTTGAACTCAGCCCAGCTCGGGGCGGTGACCACTGCCCTGGGGAGCCTGTGCCAGGGCCCCACCACCCTCTGGGGGAAGAACCTTCTCCTGATCCCCACCCTAACCCTCCCCTGGGGCAGCTCCAGGCCGTTCCCTGGGGTTCTGTCGCTGGGCCCCAGAGGGAGGAGATCAGCGCCTGCCCCTTGGCTCCCCCTCGGGAGGAAGCTGGAGGCCCCATGAGCTCTGCCCTCAGCCTCCTCTTCTCCAGGCTGAACCAGCCCAGGGCCTTCAGCCTCTCCTCACACGCCTGCCCCTCCAGACCCTTCCCCACCTTTGTTGCCCTCCTCTGGACACTCCCCAACAGTTTTACATCCTTTTTGTGCTGTGGCGCCCAAGCCTCCACCCAGCACTCCAGGTGATGCCGCAATGGAGGAGGAGAAAACTCTGCAGGTTCTATCTCTGTCTCCCAACCCGGGGATCCCAAGTTCCTGTTCCCCTTCCAGAAGAGCGATGCTGAGCGCTGCCTGGTGCTGAACCGCAGCTGAGCAGTGCTGGCCAGAAACACTTGGGCTCAGCTTTCTGCTCTGTCCCCCACTCATGGGGCAGTGCAGCAGGCGTGGGGCTGTGGTGTGGTGCACGGCTGCGGTACGGGGGGGATTTTTCATTCCAGGGATTGTTTGATGGGTGTTTGCACTGGCTGTTGCCCCTTTGCTGTCATCTGTCTCGATATGGTATCAGGAAAGATGATGTTACGGTTACTGCAATGCCTAGACGAGGTTTCCTGCCAGGAGCTCACCGCTTTCCAGAGAAGGAGAGGATCCTCGCATTCCTGCTATTTCAGGTGCAGGAAATGAAGGCGCGGAGAGGAGAAGTGATTTAGTGGAGATCACAGGGCAGGTTAGCGAATTGGACAGGAATAGAAACGTCTTGATTCACTGAGCTCCTCTCTAGCTGCTGAAGCGTGCCGTTTGGATCGCACAACCCCGGAATGAACTCTGCGGGGCTTACATGGAGCTTTGCTCTTAATCTCTCCGTCTGGGCTCCACGGAGCTCCTCAAGCTGACTTTCTGTGGGCCTAACCACGATATATTTAAACCGATTCTCCTTCGGGATGGGCAGGGACAAGCCTTGCGTTGTTTCTCCCATGCCCAGGCTGGTGGCAGCTCCCAGTGCCAGTCTGTTTCTGCCTCCACCCTCCCCGCCAAGGTGCCTCTGGGTCACTGGAGAACAGCGCTTGCTCAAGTTCCAACAGGCAAAAGTTACCGAGTCTTTCGCGTGTTTGTTTTGACAGATCTGTGTTAGACACTACCTGGATGGAGGGGGTTTGTCAGCAGTATTTAAATCACGAGCCCGGCTCTCCTGGGATGCAGAGCGGACTGTTAGCATCTCCCTGCGGTGCTGCTTTCAGGCGTACGGCAGCCGTGCGGAGGGACGGCTCTGAACAGCGGGGAGCCCCCCCTCACCTCTCCTGAGGTGTTCTGCAGGCCGGTGTGGAGGGAGTGTGTCCTCCTCACCCACCGCCAGCGAAACTCCTTCCTGTGAGTCCTCATTCTTGCCAGACTGGTCGGGAAATGTCCGTGTCTGGCAGTGCCGGTCCTGCAGCCCTGCGCCCTGCAGCAGCCCCCGCTGGGTGAGCGGGCTGCTCTGCTTTCCTGCGCCCAGGTCCACCTTTACCCTCCACCCGTGATGGCAAGAACAGGGCACCCGTTGGAGTGTGCAGGTGAAAATGGATTGTAACCTGCGTCTGCCGTGTCAATAGAGCTGATTAGCACTTGTGTGTGTCTCTGGCAGGATTGATCTTGCAGGTGAGAACATTTCAGAGACCAGCTGGGTCCCCGCTTCTCAGCGGGATGCTCCTTCCTGAGCAGCTCTGCAGCGGTTGTCATTGTCCCCTTACCGTGGGCAAGAGGATACTCACCGCAAGCAGCCGGGATGGCCAGGGACAGGGAGCATTATTTCCCAGTTTTCCCACTTCTGGAGCCTCCCCAGCAGCGCGGAGCATCACGGCTGCTTCCCGCTGTGAGAACTTGCGGTTCTCTGTCCCAGTTTGATGTGCCACTCAAGCCTTCTGGGTGCGGTGGGGATGCAGCAGGCACTGCAGGCGCTAACACTGCAAGAGCTCAGAGCTGCGAGCCCGGGTTGGTGATGCCGGTACGATGCCGAGCTTTGAGTGGTGTGTGACCCGTAACCGTACAGCTCCGCGGGGTCCAGCCAGGTGATCCATTTCGTAAGCGTTGCTAATTGTAAAGCTAAACCGTAAGGAGAAAAGCTGCTTCAAGTCATTGGATAGGGTTTTTTTCCCCACTTCAGGAGCCACAAATCAAGAAATCATAATGTTTAACAAAAGAAACAGAGATTTCCCCAGCGTTGTGGGAGATTTACAGACAGCAACATCTACTCAAAGCTCCTCCCCAGCTCCTCCACCTCTGTCCTTCTGTTTGAATTCCTCCTGGTCACTGAATTATTACTTTTCTTACTATTTCCTGTGCTTTAAAAGTGGGGAAAGCACAATCAAATTATCGTCATGCTCATTTGGTTAATTACCCATTTAGTTACTTATTCAGTTCATTAAAAAGACGCTGGCCACTGTCAGTTTGGAGGAAATTCAGAGAGGCAGGCAGCTGGGAGACAGGATGTAGGACGAAATAGGCCATTACTCCAGCCCAGTGAATGGCAATTTATATCCCTTCTTTTCTGCTACGTCACTTCTGTGCACAGTTTGTTCTGGATTTCTTTTAAAAAAAACAACAAACAACAACCAAACGCAGAAAGCATTCTGCTGGAGATCACCACTGCTTGTTAGAATCCATTTAGGTTTAGTCCAAAGCTCTGCAGAAGACCAAACCACCTATTTTAGGACTCTCTTTTTTCGGTTGAGAAAAATGTGCTGCTCCACAGGTCATAAGATGCCTGTAATTATGACCCTGAATAGATAGAAATGTTGCTTCTTGAGACAAATTCCATCTGACAGTTTTTACAGTACGTTCGTTCAGAGCAAAATGCCCTGTCCCCTGTCACCCGGATTGAAATTATTAAGAAAGACAGACATTTCACTGACAACTCTAGCCTCGGGGGGGAAAATATTCCTTCTGTTCCCCTCTGAAGGTCAGAGCTCACATAATGCAAAACACTCAGAACACGCGTGTACACATGCTCACGCACATGCGGAATAAAACTTTCTCTTCGGCGGAGCGCTGGGTGGATTTTATGGCGAACAGCGACCCGCTTCGCGTGCGTCTCGGAGAATTTTGGCCAAACAGCCTTATGTTTCTTCAGTCTCAAGTTCTTATTGTCTTGTGAGCAATCTCTTTCTCCTCTGCGCGTAAACTACATCAGTAGACGGGGTGTGCGCGCACATGTTCGTACTTCTGCTCCCAAGATACGTATCAGTCGCTGGCAACTCCTCTGACAGTCTGGGATCTGCGGGAAAGTCACCCTTCCCTGGCATCTGCTTATTCTTTCAAAATATTTCCTGGCTTCTTTTCCTTGCTGATAAAAGCCTATTTGCAACTTGTCTGTCCCACTTATCACTTAAACCGCGTTGCCAGCTGCCGTTTGGCCCAGTTTGTCACACAGAGGCGTCCCTGTGCTGGGGATGCGCAGGTTCCTCTCCGCACGAGCACCGACTCCTGGCTGTTCGAGAGCCTTTTTGTGCTGGAGGAAGGGCAAAGCCTGGCCCTTCGCTGCATCGACAGTCCCAGCTCGACGTGTTAATACAGAGGTACGCTGCCGCGTATGAGCTGTCATTCACCATCTTGCCTGTGGATCACTGGGCTCGCTTAATCTGGGGTTGAAAATTGGACTTAAGCCGAGGTGACTGGAGGTGGGAAACCAGGCTGCAGTTCATTAACCTCTTCCCGTTGCACAAGGTAAAGCAGCGGCTCCATCTTCCCCATCTTTCCAGCAATTTGGTGTGCACCGGCCTCACTCCAGGTCCCTGCTGACCCCGTACATGTCCTGGGGTCATTTGCACCCCAGTTTCCCTGGCTGGACCCAGCTCCCAAGCGCTGACCCTGCTCTTTCAACCTGTCTTAGAAACACTTTCTATACCAGGGTGTTAATGGGCAGCTGGTTTGCAGCTCCCCTCCCAGCACCCCAAGACAGAGCCCTGCTGAATCAGAGAATCACAGAACCACAGAACCTCCCGAGCTGGCAGGGCCCCCCCAGGCCCCCCAGCCCAACCCCTGGCCCCACACAGGCCCAGCCCCATCACAGCAGATGGCTGAGAGCGTTGGCCAGACGCTGCCTGAACTCAGCCCAGCTCGGGGCGGTGACCACTGCCCTGGGGAGCCTGTGCCAGGGCCCCACCACCCTCTGGGGGAAGAACCTTCTCCTGATCCCCACCCTAACCCTCCCCTGGGGCAGCTCCAGGCTGTTCCCTGGGGTTCTGTCGCTGGGCCCCAGAGGGAGGAGATCAGCGCCTGCCCCTTGGCTCCCCCTCGGGAGGAAGCTGGAGGCCCCATGAGCTCTGCCCTCAGCCTCCTCTTCTCCAGGCTGAACAAACCAACCTGGCCCATACCTGTCTCCAGAGCCACACGGTTAATGTCACAATCTGCCTGGGGACCTGGGGAGACCTCAGTTGCACAGACCAGCCTGTTTCTTTGGCTGGCTGTGTAAGTCATGTGTGCCTAGTTGCATGCTGGAATCAGTAGCAGAGCTGGAAACAGAGCTGAGAAGCCTTAGTTCCACCTTTACTCCCAGAAAAAGGATGGAAAACCCAAGTCCTGCTCTGTCCTGCCCACACCGACCATCCCGTCCCACTGTGCTCTTGCTGGGTGGGAATGCAGCCCAGCCTGAATCTCATCTCCTCATCCTTGCTCTCTCCATCACTTGCTCTCTCCAGGAGCCTTGCAGGACCTCTCGGGACACCAGCGCCTGCCAGTCCCCTCTCCCAGCAGGTTTCTGACACCGCTGCTGTGATCCACCAAGCAGTGTAGAGATGCAGGGGTGCAAGGAGGACACAAGCACCTTCCCGGGCTTGGAGTGCCAGTAGCACGGGGAGGCTGAGCTCTCCCCAAAGATGCTATGTGGGAGCTGCGGAGCGGACCAGGAGGTGCTTGAAGGTGGTCCCGCGTGAAGGCAGGGCTGGGGGCGGCCGCCCAGGCGCTGCGTGGGGAGGGCTGAGCAGAGGGCTGAGCAGGCAGCACCGCTGGGAGCACCCCGAGAGCCTAGGAGGGAAGGGGAGCGCTCCGGCGGCCGCTCTCCTGCCCCAGCACACCAGCCCGTCTCCCTGGCTGCTCTTCCCACAGGGACACCGGCTTCTGCACAGCAATCGTCCCTCAGAGCTGCAAAAATCTTGAAACTTTTCTTTCTTCTTTCTCTCACTCCCTCGTTTTCTAAGTTTAATTCTGAACAGCCGGCTGCGTTCAGCCTGACTGGTTTGTTATGGCTTATAATTTGTGTTAGGATTAATTAACTAATTACCGACAAATGTCCGTTGGCAAGATTCTGCTTCTGCTTGTCAACTTGAAGTATTTAATTATTTTAATCATTTACTTTCATCTTCAGAATTTATGCTCTTCCAAGAGCGTTTCTAGGCATCTTTTAATTATTATTCTGATTTTTTTTTTCAGAGGGGTGGTGAGCTGAGGGGAGCGAGGTGGGGGATGGTATAATTTCTCATTAACTATTTCAGAGAGGTAACTTCCTCGGAAACTCGTCCTTGGTTTTCAAACCCCGGTGCAGAGGAGGGACAGTCTGAAATGAAGGTAGTGTGGGGATGCACAGGAGGGCTGGGCTTTCGCATCCTGGCTAGAGTCCTTCCTCCCTTTCCCAAAAGGATTTCATAGATTCAGACTCGGTGGTCCCGCTGTACCTGTTCCCTGGTCTGGGGGCTCAAGCAGGCGTTGATTCCCTCACCAGGAATAAGCCCCTGGCTCCAGGGGTGCCCTCCCAACAGCCCATTAGGCACAGAAGAGCCTGCAGGATCAAAGTCCAGGTGGACTCTCAACCGTTGCGCCAGCAAGTGAATAAAACCAAAAATCATGGGAAAAGATCCATTTATACAGATTTTTCATCTTTAAAAGATTATGAATTACTTAAAATCCACAAACCAAATTCTGCTTTGAGCATCAGTACCAGTGCCTGCAGGGGCTGCAGGAAAGCTGGAGAGGGGCTGGTTGCAGGGCAGGGAGGGACAGGGCAAGGGGAAGGGCCTGAAGCTGCAGGAGGGGAGCTGGAGCTGAGCTGGGAGGCAGCAATCCTTCCCTGGGAGGGTGCTGAGGCCCTGGCACAGGGGGCCCCGAGAAGCTGTGGCTGCCCCTGGCTCCCTGGCAGTGCCCAAGACCAGGTTGGATGGGGCTTTGGGCAGCCTGGGCTGGTGGGGGTGTCCCTGCCCATGGCAGGGGGTGGGAACTAGATGGACTTTGAGGTGCCTTCCCACCCAAAGCAGTCCGGGATTCTATGATTCATCCCACAGGTTTGAACAGGGAAGGTGGGAGTGCATCAGGATGGATTTGGGCTGTGGGCGAGCATGGGAATCCTGGCCCTTGGCCCTGCTGCCCGCGGTGGGGTGGGAGGGCAGCGGTGATGGGGACAGTGGAAAACTCAGCCAAGGACATCTGGCTTTTGTGGGAAATTCCACAGGGCTGCCACCCCCACCCGAGAGCACCCTGAATGAAGAGTCAGTTTGCTCAGTAAAACAACAGACCCCCTTAAGATACAAAAGATATACCGCAGAAATTCAGTGTACGCAGTTAATTCCTCCCTTCCACACTGGCCCTGGCTGTTCCTTCCCAGTTCGGATCTCGAGGTAGGGCAGCGTGCCACAGCGATGCGGCGGTACGTGTTTTCGGTTTGCACGCTTGGCATCCAGCCTGTAGTCGCACAGGCGAAGCCCCGCTCCCCCAAACCCAGAGCCCGCCCTGGGAAGCTTCCCCCGACAGCCCTCGCGCTGAGCTGCAATTTAATCCCACCAGCGAGAACCCAAATCTGCACGGGTCAGCGTGCCGCACCCCAGAGCCGACCCACGGGTGTACCAGCACCGGCGCTCGTCCACCGGGCACCCGGGTCTCCGGCAGACCGAGCTGGTTCGGAGAACACTGGGAGATGACATGGGAACCCAGCACCTCCCCGTGCGCAGGCGGACGCTGGGGATACAGCCTCACGCTCGGAGCTAAACATCCGAGGATCTGATCTCTCGTTTTCTTTCACACATCAGAGCTGCAGCGCTTGTGTAGGATTAAAACCCGAGCAAAGAAAGCGCGGTGAGCTGATAAAAGACGGTGAAACTCCGAGTGTTTGGCTGATACCTTCCAACAGATTTCCGGGCTTTGTTTTTTCTTGCCAAACGCTTTGTGCTGCCAACAAACCGAATTCTGAGGTGCTTGCAAAAGTCTTCCTTCGCTGGCCAGCCGCCCGGATGGGCAGAGCCCCACGTCTTCGAGTGGGGCACGCGTACCCTGCTGGCTGCGGGAGTCTCTCTAGTAAAGACTAATGAAAGATTCAGCCCCAAGAATAATTCTTTCCCGAAACAAATGAATCCCTTGGACCAGAGCGCTGATGAGAGCGTGCTATTTAAAAGGTTTCTTGAGGGTACATAATTATATTTTTCATAATTAGGGGCAAAGCAGCGGTATTATTACTACTTATCATATCACTCTAAACTTAATCCAGACTGATCTGTGGGAAAGCACTGGGAGTGCAGAAGATGGACCTTTCTTAAGCAAGACGGGTCCGTAACGTTGGCAGTTCGCTGGGCTGACACGGGCGGCGGCGGTTTCCCCTTAGGAGTCATCTGCTGGAGCCAGCGGGGTCGTACAAGAAATGAGCGGAGGGGACCAGGAAGGCTGAGCCGCGGTCCTGGACTCGGGGTCAGATTTGGGGCTGCTCACTTGGCCCTTTAAACAAACGCATGTTCCAGGGCCTGTCAGCTTCTAAGGTGACACCCCAGACCCCTGCCCCGGGACACGACAGCCCCTGGGACGTGAGCTGTGCGGTGAGCGAAGGCTCCCTTGGAGCCCAGGGAAGCAGCATTGCCCTGGTGAGTGCTCGTGGAGACATCTAAATGAGATGAGAAAGATTGTCTTAATTAACTTCAGAATCCTGTTAATTACAACCCTCTCTCTGCATTGAAAAATCACTCTAGTGACCAGAGCAAGTCGTGGAGGAGGAGGAGGAGGCAGGTCAGGGTGGATCACACCCAGGTTTGGGGCAGAGGGTCTCCATAAGCACCGGTGGCCGCCCTGGATCACACCCCTGCGAGGGACAGTAGCGGGTTTGAGAAAGAGGAAAGGGACATCTTGAACTGCTGAATGTTGCTGAGCAGAGACGTGAATTTATGTGACACAATGTCTCGCTCACTCACTGGCACTGCTAAATGTCACAGCGTTAAAAATACCGCCGGACCACCGAGGCTGCTCTGGAAGCCGAGCTGAGGACCTCGCAGTGGGGCATGGCATGGCAGGAGGGGAGGAGGACTTTTCGGAGAGGCTAAGGGCTGCTGTGGGACCTGGAGAGACAGAAGATGCGCCCAAAGCTGCAGGAGAGCTGGTCTGGAAGGGCTGGGAGAGCCTGCAGGTGGGGAAACTGAGGCACGGGGGGAGCGCAGGGGACAGAGGAAGGCACTGCAGAGCCGTGAACAGCCTCTGCATCCCGTGCTGTTGGCACCCCACAACTCTGAAACCAGCCCCACGGAGGGTGCGGGGGCTTGCAGGGCTCCGGAGGATCCTCCGCTTGCTCCCAGCAGATGGGGAACAGCTCTGGGGTCACCAGGGTGCGGGAGCCAGGCTGGGGCTGGGGCTGTATGGGTCCTTGTGGGAAGGAGAGCCTCGTCCTATTGCAGGCTGACAGAATGAACTTCAGTTTATGCCCCTGGCAGTTTTTTACAGCTCAGCTATTCCATTTAGGGTTTGGGAGCCAGTGGAAGGAAGCTCGGATCGCTTCACTGACCAGCCATAACATCTAGCCAGTACATTAACTGCCCTGCTGCCCTGATCTGATGTGGTTTTACAGACAATAGCTACTGGCTATTTAGGCAATGTATAAATTAACATATTCTGCACAAACTAGGAGCATATTTAAATTAAAGGAGAGTGCCCTTTATTTGTCAATCATTCAACATCCACATTTTTACATCCCTCTAAAAAGACAATTTCAGCCTTCTTAATCCTACCTCGAACCATTCATCTTCACGAGGGGAAAATGTTGTTTGATTGCTCAAGTGTTTCTTTGACCCCTTCCCCTGCCTCTCTCCTTTAATTAAAACAATTTCAATCTGCTCTCCTGGAATTTCTTTCCCAGTTCAGCTCAGTAACTTGTGACCTTCGACTCAAAGCACCTTCATTTCTGACCAGGCTGGAGTCTGCCTGGCACGCCGGGGTCAGAGATGCCGAGATAAAGGAGTCACCTCGCGAATGAGCCACCAGAACCTGGGTGAGCAGCAGCGTTCGGGGCGGCCGCAGTTGCGCATCGTGCAGGGGAGATGCAGCCAGGGCTGTCGCAGCAACAAACTTTATCTGCTGCTATCCTGATATTGATGCCTGACGCTGCAGTAAAGCAAGAAACGGGCGCTGGCGATGTGTCGAGCTGATGGATTGGACAAAACGCTACTCAAAGGGGGGAAAAAAACGGCCCGAGTGATATTTTGCAAAGCTGCAGCACCCTAAGGTCACTCATCTCTCAAGCTGCCATTTCTAATAATTTTTAAAACTACATGATGCTGGTGCAAGAGCCAGAGAGGACTTTCCCATCCTGCATTCCCAGGAATCTGGGGGTTTCTTGGAGCTCTACGGCTCTGGCAGTGAATTGCGATAGCTCAGCAAATTATCAAAGGACTTTTCCCTTGACAGCAACTGTCAACAATGAAGCACCTTTCCCTGCTGGATGAGCTGATCAGTCAACAGCGAGATGGCTGACGGCTTTCAGCAGGAAAACACTATCTGAATATTTGAACTCCATCGCGGTTATTTTTCCGTCTACAGAAAACACAAATTAAAGAGAAAAACGTGAAAGAACCCACGTCCCAAAACCTTCCTAACTGCCACATCCCAGCTTCGCCCGGCTCCCACGCCGCCCTGCTGATAGGAAATGAAATACATCGCAAAGAGGTGCCCGCTTGGCAAAGTCTGCCCTGTCTCTGCCCGTCAGCCCGACACCTCGCTCTTCCCGAGCGAACCAGGGCCGGTGTGTTTATTTAACACCGAAATCGGCATCGATTGGGGCCTGTCAGTCACTCTGCGGAATAAAGCGCTGGGGGTGCGCTGGGGTTTGTGGCGGGGTCGGTAATGGACACACGCTCGAGTGAGCTTGCAGCCATTTCACTAAATGCCCCGAGGCTGGAATTCTTTTTTTTATTGTTATTTAGAAAATAAACATTTTGTTTGTTAAGAAACTCTATTTCAGGTGCTGAAATGGAGCTTTCCTTAGCACTGAGGGGCCTTGCCCGTAACCCTCTGCGGCCGGGCGGCTTTGGAGGGGGTTTGGACGACCCGGCTTGGTGCTGAGCTGAGCGTGGGGCTTGGGCTTGTCCGCGGGGCAGGAGGAGGGAGGAGAGCTGCCCCGGCTTTCTGGGCTGCCCGGGCAGCAGCCAGACGCACGGTCCGACGGTGTCGCAGCGCTGCTTGGGACCTGGCCTCCCCTACCGTGCCTGAGAGGTGGGAACGCTGCGGTGTACGGGAGGCTCCGAATGAGCAACAACACGCCAAGGGAAAACCACGCCGACCGCCCTCAAAATGGAGCTGCTTCCTCCCTGCTCCCCTCCCCTCCTCCTCCTCCCACCTGCCTTTCATTTTTCCTCATGCATGGAAGGTATTAATTACCCAGTTTGCTTTAATGGCTGGCAGGAAGTGCCCTGCAGCAATGCCGGTGCAGAGCGAGCTTCGCCCGGTGCAGCTCCACAGTGCGCATGGCCCCTGGGCTGCCAGCCGAGGAAGAGGAGCGTGGCATGAAGCTGCTGGGGCACGAGGTGTTTCCGGTGGCTCTGTGGAAGGGACCCCATTTTTCCAAGCCCTCTCAGCAGCTCTCTTTTATCTCTGGCGTCCAGCTAAAGCAGCTCCCGTGCCCTCGGGGTGGCTGCGTGGGGTTTGTTAACCTTTGGGACAGGCAAACTGCGACCTCTCACCTCCCCGTAATAAGCATCGCCGCTCCCTCCCACTCACTAACTTATTATTTACTGCCGCTGAGCTGTGCCTAACCTTGCCGAGCTGTGCCTAACCTTGTTAACCTGCTGGGGAGAGCCCCGGAGCAGCAGGGCCAGGTAACTCGCCCCTCGCTGTGGGGGAGCAGAGGGGAGACGCATCCCACCTGCATCCTGCCTGCGTCCCCCGGGACGGACTCTGTCCTGCAGCTGGATGCAGCGCTGGGATCAGCGAGTGCTGCCGCAGCAAGGAGGGGTCCTGGACTCCCACTTTCTGCTCCCAGCTCTGTGCTGCCGCTGTCAGAGGAGGAGTTTGGGCACCAGGCTTTTTTCTGGTGCAGGGAACCAACATCACTCCTCCCTCAGGGGTCTCCAGGGGCCTCCTTCCACCATACTTGTGCCAGCAAATTTGGTAAAGGATTTGGAAAACAAGCAGGTAGAGCAGCAGGGCACAAGGGATTTTTATCCCCAGCAACATCTGCCTCAGCACTGAAACCTGGGGTGCAGCTCCTGAGCTTAAATTTGGTCTCTCACCTACTCCCAGCCGCTGCTTTCTTTGCACCAGCCTAAAGCCAAAGGCAACGTGCTCGTCAGACTGATCTGCAAACAGGTCTGTACGGGGTAGCTCCAGCCTGTCTGAGCAACGTGCCCGTGGCAGGAGCCAGGTCTGAGCCTCACCCTGGGACCCCTAAAACCTGCTGGCCCCGGACAGGTCTGGCCCTGGCACAGAGCGCTGAGATCCTCTGGGAAGGAAGGTGACAAAATCCCCCTCTCCTGGGAACGGCCGTTACTTCACAGACCATTTAATGGCCAAGGACGAGTCCCTGGGTTGGAGCCCTGGCCCTGCCCTGCCCGTTCCCCGTGTCGCCAGCTCCATCCCTGCTTTAGGCGCCAGGAAAACTGGGCGCCATCCCCTGCCAAGCCGATTGCCTGGTGCCCACCGGTGTGGGACCTGCCGAGGCAGCAGGGCTGAGCCAGGGGAGCACGGGAACGGAGCAGCGACGCACGGGAGCAGAAGGGCATTAATCACCTCGCTGTGATTAGGGGCTCAGTGAGCACAGGCTGCCTCAGGGCCTTTCTGCTCCCGTACCTCCCAGTGCCCCAGTTTGCCGTGCTCTCAGACAGACGCAGTCCGGGCGTGCGCACGAGCCCTCGGCCCGGGGAGCGCTGGCTGGTTTGCATTCCCTCCACTGGCTCCAGCTCCTTCCCACCCCCTACCGATTGCTACGGGAGGATGTGTCGCCGCTGTGGAAATGGCCATTTCTTAATGGCTTTTAGTCCTTGGCTGCACGGGAGACCAGTAAAAGCAGAGTCTGCCTCCCACGTTGCCCCAGCTCTCGGCTGAGTCACCTTCCTGGGGGTGAAACTCCAGCCCAGCCCCGGGAGCGGAGCCTTCCGTCCATCCCTCCTGGAGGACCCAGGCGGTGGCAGGGGCCGGGTGGCCAAGGGCTGCCAGGGCGCTGAACCTCCAGGACGGGCCATCAGAGGACGGGCCAGGGGAGCAGAGCCGCGGGGAGCGGCGGGCGGCAGGCAGGGACGAGGGGGCACGATGCCCAGGGGAGGGCAGCCCAAGCCGCCGTGTCCTGGGGAAGAGCACCCACCTCAGAAAGTCAAGTGTCAGAAGATGCAGAGATGCTTTTTTTCCATCTTAAAATACACCAATTTATTCACTTGGAGCCACCCTTTTGTTGCACGGAGACGGATGTGTACGCACACGTTATTTTAACTTCGCGGCTCTCCCATCCGTACATAAAACAGCCCAGGGAGCCGAAGTTGATTCATCTGTTTGCCACAGAAGATGGATCAGTTAGCAAATTATTTTATTGACCCGCAGCTCTGCTCAAGGTCATTTGTTTCAGTGGACAAGGCAGCACGCCTGGCATGGCAAACAGGGCTGAGGAGGGAACCTCCATATGCGACAGGCGTATCCAGGCCCCTGGGAAACTGGCCTCGTTGCGAAACCGTCAGCATCACGCTGGACCCCTCGCAGCCCGGCTGCGCTCGCTGGATAAGCTCAGCTTTTGGGCTTTAATGCTGCAGCTTTCTCAGCTGTCTTGAGGCTTTTATCCCTGGCTGCTGCTGGGAAAGAAAATCCCTCCTTCTTCACCAAAACGTGGTTCGAAATCTTTTTGCTTTGTTCTGAAAGGACAATGAAAATAATTTCTGATGAGGAAGGGAGGAAATAGAATTAAGTGGCTTAGTCCTCATCCAAACTTAACCCAGGTCTGTAGCCCGGAGGGACGAGGGACGTGCAGAGAAAACCACGCTGTAGAAAGGCTGGGCCCTTCCCTGAGCACCTAAAATCAGGCAGGGAGAAAAATGCGGATTTTCTTACAGCCTGGGAGTGCCCGCTGGGTTTCTCTGCAGGGAGTGGGCATGGCAGCATCCCTGCTGCCCCACATCCTTGTCAGGTCCCACGGTGGTGCAGAGACCCCCGGCTGCCCCGGCACGGCTCCCCTTGGCTCCCGCGCTCCGCACCGGAGCCGTCCCCTGCTCTGGAGCACCTCTGCTTTTTCCCGTCCTCTCTGAGCCTCTTGTTGAGCCGGGGCCTTGCTAACCTTCATCGGCTTCGCCTGAACAGGTATGGATCGGTCACTGCAGGGTTACCACAGGCTTCTGCTTGTGTTCGGGGCGGTGAGGTGTCCGTGGAGCATCCTCGCATGAACTCCCACCGTACCTCCATCCACACGCGTTCGGTTCTGCATCTGCTGCTCTTGCCGCTGAGGCGGCTTTTAACCAAAGACATATGGGGCCCATTAACAGGGTTTTGCTTGTTCGCAGAGCCCAGTCGTAGGAAGAGCTGGCTGATTTCAGCTCACAGTTAGAAATCTCAAGCCTAGATACAACTGGGTGCAGAAGCAGAGACCGGAGAGCTGGTGGCAGCTCGGCAGCTGGCCGTCAGCACGCGCAGCCGCATCCAGCTCAGGACGAATGCGGATGAGGTTGAATCCACAACAGGCACAGACCAGATTAGTTACAGCAAGGCCATTGATGGGGTTTTTTTGCCCCACTTAACACTGAGCCCACCCTTTGGTAGGTCTCATCCCACCTGCAGCCTGCTCGGGCGGAGGGGAAGGACGCTGGCAGGAACGGCTGGGATGTGGGGACTCGCCACGTCCCTGCGGCTGCCAGAGAATGGTCCTGATGAGAAGTACAAGAGCAGCACCTCTGCCCCTCACCTCTGCCTCAAGAAATGGATCTGAAATAAACTCTGGGCTTTCTCCATCTGTAGCCCCACTCCAGTCTTCACACTTTTTTCCAACCTTATAAATGTGCCAGATGAAAAAAAAAAATAACATAAAAGAGGAAAAAAACAAAAAGGGAAAGCAGCACATCCCTTTGTGCAAGGCTTTCTTAAAACCCCTGTTAAGTTCCTGTACATGCTGACAGTTTTACAATTTACATGACAGCTGGCTCGCTTGGAGGAGATCTCTGTTAATTAAAATAACACAAAGGGAAAGAAGTGAAATCGTGTCAGCGGATAATTAATTCGGAGCAGGGCACCAGGCTGCACGTCGATCCCGCTAACAAAACTCTGCAGGAATTCACAGCTTTACAGGGCCCAGCCCCGCTGAGCCTCCCGGAGCCATGCTCCCTGCTCGGCCCCCACCCTCCACACCGTGCTGGTCCCCATCCCGGCAGGACACACGTCTCTGCGTCAGACCCGCTGCCCTGTGTGTCCTGGGTGCAAGGCGCCGCGTCCCAGGGAGAGCTGGGATTTGGATGCTGCTTTCCCAAGGTGACTGGGTCTGGTCCCAGCCCTCCCACCCTCCTCCTCGCCAGGGCTCTGCCTCTCCAAAAGGGACCTTTTCTGCTCCTGCCCCTTCGCGCTGAGCCCACGGGCATCCCTTGACCCACATGCAGAGGCCGTGGGAGAGCATCTCATCCCCCCTGCCAGCTCCGCTGCTCGATACCGGCGCTTTCCAGGGCTGTGATCAGCCGGCGGGGACCCCGGCCGAGGGCCAGCACAGCCGAGGCCAAATCATTCCTGGCGGCAGCCGGGTGGGTTATCTCCCTGCTCCAGCCCCGCTCAGCCGGGGAGGCCATCAGAAGCCGATCCAGCGGCAGCCGCAGCCGTGCTGCTGGAG
>VWZZ01001616.1:66397-78532 GCA_013399095.1 Psophia crepitans
GCAGCCGCGCTGCTGGAGATGAGCGCTGTCCCTCTTGGCCGAGTGGCAAATCGGCAGCAGGCTGAGCCGTTTCGGTGTCTCTCCGGCAGGATGGGATTTATGTCAGAGGCGAGGAGCAGATGCACGAGGGGAAGGAGGATGGGCAGAGGGGGTCCAGTGAGCCCCGGGTGGATTTGGGGGGGCAAGGGGCGCCAGGGAAGGAGCTCCTGCGGGGCGTAACAGGATTTAGTGGGGCCGAGGGCAGCAGAGCAACCCAAGCCCTTGGGGCTGGCTGCGGCCCCGGGGTGCTGACTGGGTGCAGGCTGTGCCCTCACTGGTCTCTTCTCTCGTCCTTGCCGCCCCGGTGCCGACGGTGGCACCTTGCAGCACCCCGATGCTTTCGGTCCCTGGGCAGGGACGGTGGCTGCACCCAGCGCCCTCCACAAAACCAGCTACTCAGCAACTCGCGGCTGAAGTTGTGCTTAGTTAACTATTCTGCGGCTCGCTCTCGCTGCTTTAGTGTGCTGATCAGGCGGGCTTGGAGATGGGGAGAGAGGAAAAAAAAAAACCACAGAAAGGAAAGAGAAAGAGCAGCCCAGGGCTCCAAAGCAGCTGAGGTGTCAAAGACAGAGATTTAATGAATGTGCCTGCGGTTCACCTGAACAGATGAGCACAAGCTAGAAGGAGAGAAGGAAGAAAATGGAAAAAAGAAAGGATCATTTTTCAGATTGGCAGCTCCCCTCCCAGACATCTTTTAACAAGAGAGGGAAAAAAAAGACTTTAAAGGGCCAGCCAGCTGCTTCCCTCTGCCGCAGCGGGGACCCAGGCACCCTGACACCCATGGCGGGGGCTGGGCTGGATTGGTGCTGTGGCTCCCAGCCACGGGCTCCCCTTGGGGACCAGCTGCTGCTCGTGCTCGGCAGGACCAGGGTGCTGCGGGGCCCATGGCAGAGGAAGGGCTGGAGAGGTGTCCTACAGAAACAGCGGCGAGAGGAGGCAAACCTGTCGGCTCATCCATCACTGTGCGCCAGAGCCTGTTTGAAGCCAAGCGATAAGCGTCTGCCTGCAGAATAAATCTGGGCACTGAACATGTTAATAAACAGAGCGGGTTTGCAACAGCCAGCCCAGGTCAGCAGCTCTCCGCGCTGTCCGGAGCTGCCCTGGCACACCGCGGGCACCAGCCTGGGCTGAGCCCCCCCGGGGCACCCCTGTCCCCCACGCTGGGGCTGGGGGCCCCCCNTCTCCTGCCTCGGGAAGCTGCATGGGGGAGCCTGGGAGAGCTTCAGCTCGGGAGTTTCTTTGTGGTTTACCAGAGGAGAGACTTTCTTCCCCAGCGGCTCTGGGCAGCTCCTTTTCCGCTCTGCTTTGTAACAATTTCCCATGCACAAACTGATCCTAATCAGCGCCACGTCCAAGCAGTTGGACATAAGTTTTATCCAACGTTTCTTTTGCTCAGATGTCTAGAGGGGACTATTTTAATAAAATTGTATTTAACACAACACATACTAAATATATTAGATACAATATGTGATGTGTCCCAAGCCAGCAACTTCCTTCTGCTCCTTCATCCAGTGGGGCAAAAGGAAAAAAAACCACAGACTTAGGAAAGTCCCGGCCACAAAGGGGCAAGCTGACACAGGACGGGAAGCGGGGTCACCCCAGCCCTGCCCCGGGCAGTGTCCCCCTCCGAGGGCAGAGGAGGAACCGGGGGCTCTTTTTGAAGCCCGAACAAGGTCGGGCTGAGCTGTTCAGAACTGATTAACGAGGAGCTCTGGCCTGTTCTCCCCCAGCCCAGCTCCTGCGCGCTCATTGACCATCGCAGAGGAGGGAGCGGGGCTGGCGCCAGGCAGGAGACAGGCAGCGTTTTGGGTGCTGGAGGGGGGCAGACCCCTCCGGAGCCATAACCAGCCTGAGCAGAAACGCTGTGCCGTGTCCACCGGCGGCTGCACCGGGAACGCTGCCCGGCCTGGGGCACCGTGGGCAGTCGCAGGGTGGCTGCGGTGGAGGCGGCTGAGAGCAGCCTTGCTCCGCGCTGGGCTTGGTGCCGCGGGTCCCCGCGGGGCTTTTTTCTACAGGACCTGATAAAATGGGGCTGGTCCATATGTGAGCAAGCAGGGGGCTGGTTTAACACAGGGAATTCAGCACGACTGCGCTACAAACTGCCCGACTGGCTCTGAGGACTGAACACCCCACCCTGGCTTGCAAAATAAACGACGGGCGAGTGAGGGGGTCTTTTCCCCGTCCCTCCTGTTGCACGCACAGGCGCTGTCAGAAGCAGCTGGTTTAAAGCCAGCCTGTGCAGACCCTGCTCACCCTCACCCACCCTTTGCACGAGGACCAGGACCGTGTTTCTTCTCATTTGCACGTCGCTCCCGAGCTCCATAGGCCTGTGGGAATGGGGGCAGGAGGACTCCAAAATTAAAAAAAAAGCAAAGCCAGCATTGCCCTGGTGTCCCTGTCCCTCCCGGCGGGGTGCTGGGACCTCGGGGTCCCCCTGAGCCCATCCTCCACTGCATAGCCGGCGCTGGCTCCCGTGCTGTGCCGGGCGCTGTGCGTGGCTGCCGCAGTTCGGGCTATCTGGGTTTATTGTAGCTGCAGGATAACGTTTTTGATGGCAGGACTTTGATCTTAGTTCCTAAGAGTTTCTCTTTCCTTTCCTTTTCATGTGTGTTTTCCCTGGTTTTTGTCTCATTACTCAGGTGAAGGCTGAGGTTCCCCAAGGCGGCTGTGCCGGAGCCGCAGTCCCCGTCTCGCCGCCCACCGCAGCCGCGGCCGCTGCGACCCGCAGGCACGGGGACGGGGCATCGTTTTGGCTGGGAGCAAGTTTGTCCCTGGGCCTCTCCTGGGCAGAGGCTGCCAATTACGCTCGATACGCCGAGCTCTGTCAGATCGGGTTCTTGTCAGGAAAAAGACTGCTGGGGTCTGTCTTCCCCGCTTTTTTTTTTGTCTGTGGTTGCTTTTTTCTTGCTATTTTTAATGATTTTGCAAAGGAGCCCGAACGATGGAGACGAGGGCGCTGCTCACGGGTCCCCACGCTCTGCTCTGCCTCCGGTGCCACCGCTGCCCCCGGGAACCATCACCCAAAGACCAGGGGGTGTAGGGGGCTGCCGGCCTCTCGGGATGTGCTGTTGGCTCAGCCCCGGTATCAAAGTCAACCCGGATAAATAAATAAGTAAATCTTGTCCCTTGAACATTAGCATTTATTCTTAAAACAGGCCCAGCCTTCTCGTAGCCGTAATCCTCCCCAACGCCAATCTCTGATTAAAACTGCGGCGTTGAGTGAGTCGTAATCCTTGCCACCTCAGGGGCGTTTTATTATTACTATTTTTTTATCCATTAAAACCCGTTTTCTCTAAATGAAATAAAATAGGGGCAGAGATAACAAAACTTATTGCTTTTTCATATATATATGTAAAGGAAAGAAACATTTTGCATTAAAAAAAAAAAAGTTAATAAATGGCCGAGCCCCAACAGATGGGGGTGTGTGCGGAATTTGCATTTTTCAGATTAACATGCACGAGCGAAGATAGAAAACGCACTTGCCCCGGGGAAATAATTTGAGAAATCTTTGCATATTTTATTTAAAAGCATGCCGCGTTAGGCAGGGTAATAATGCAGAGCGATGGTGATTAGGTTAGGCCTGGAGGGATCGCAGCCTGGGACCCTCCCTCCTCTCTCGCTCTGTCTCAGCCTCCCGCCCTCCGAGCCCCCCTCAAACCCCTGGTGTTGCACCCCAAACACCCAGCCTGACGGCCAGCCCTGTTGGGGGGTTAGAGCCATGCCAATACGGTTCAACCCCACGGATCTGGGGCAGCTCCAAGCGCCGGCAGCGAGGCACGGGGTGCTCCAGCCCCACGTGTGTCAGTGACCTGAGGAAATCCTCCCTCTGCATTCAGCAGTCTCGCAGGTGAGGCACCTCCCCGGGGCTCTGCAAACCCCCCAGGATTTACAGCGTCCCGCAGGGGCCGTCGGGCTCCCAGCACCCCGATCTTGGGAAATCCCAGCCGTGAGGTTCAGGTCTGGCAGCACCAAGGTGAAAAGCATTTGTACCGTCGTCTCCCGTCTGAAGCCAGGTAGTAAATCAAGGCTCGTCCCTTAAAGTGCATCTCAGCCTGGGAACACTGCACGTGGAATACGCTTTAAAAATGCATGGCCTTTGTTGTGGGGATTCGGGCAGCTTGGAAGAAATTGGGTGATCTCTCATCAACTGCTTCCGCTGGAGCGCTCAGAGCCTGCTCATCGATTTTACAGAGCCCCAGACCCCTGGATCTGAAAGCACTTGGCAAAAGTGTTTTGCCTCTTGCCCCATGGCAAGGGAAGGGGAAGGTGAAGCAGACTGCACATAGCAAGCCCAGAGCTGGGTGCCAGCAGCCCTTGAACCCCCCAGGAGCCACCCCCTCCTGGGGCTGCAGCGATGGGCAGCCTTTGCCCCGCTCCAGGGTTTCACCCCGCAGCACCCCCGGCACAGCCTTGTGGGGTGCCACAGCATCGGCTCGCAAGGACCGCGCTGCTCCGGCCCTTGGGGTTTCAAACCATCCTTTGGGTTCCTCCCTGCTAATTAATACCTCGCTCCGGCAAAAGCCCGGGCAGATGGAGGTGCCCCTCCAGGAGCCCACCCTTCCGCAGAGCAGGAGCTGAGCCTCCGGAGGGTGACTGCTCCTGCAGCCCCCATTAACACCGGTGGTGTGAGGTTGGGTTACAACCTGCGGTGCACAAGTCTGAAGATGAATGTCCCCGCAGCTGTGCAGTGTAACAGGGTGATAATTGGGCACTGGGAGGGGAAGGAGAATAAATAGGAGGCACAGCAGGGGCAGGGGCTTTTGCACTGAGCTGGGGGCTTCTTCCTTAGAGGGGGGTGAGACTTAGCAGCTGCCCCTACAGTCTAGGGGTGCCTGCAAGGTGGGCTGCCCCTCTGTGCTCTGCCCTGGCTGGATGGGGAGTGCGTTAATGGTGCAGATCCTACGGGGCGCCTTTTCACGGGGTCTTGTCCCAATCCGGCTGTTGGAGAGATGGAGGCAGAAGCCCAGAGTTCTGTCCCGCTCAGAGATGAGGGAACCTTTGCTTTCCTGTCCAGCTGATGCACGCCAAGCCTGCAGCCTCCTCTCAGGTCAGGGGTGCTGGGCTGGGGTGGATACAGCCAGAAGCTGAGCAGACCCCAGTGGCAAAGGTAGGACTGGGAGAAACCCCACAGTCCTACCTAAAAGGGATAAAAGCACCAAAACCAGAGCCACGATGCTGCTTTAGCCTTGAGAAAAATCTTCATTTTTTTTTTTAAGGTGACTCTCTTCATTCTGGCATTTAAAGCTCAAAGTCTCACCTGTCAGTTTTTTCCCAGGTGATGGGATCTCGCAGTCATTTAAGACATTTTTCAGCCGGGGGCTGAAAGGGGCTGCAGCCATGTGCAATGCAAGAAAATAGTTTGGAGCAGCCCAAACAGCCTGCCCGAAAGCTGGAGCGCTGCCCTTCCCTGCTCAGCCACCTCTAGGGGGGTTCCCAGGCGCTCAGCACCCCTCAGCACCCCTCAACCATCCCTGCCCCCTCACTGCCCACCAGCAGCTTCTGCAGCCTCCAGACCTGGCTTAAACCATGGCAAACACCTTCTTCCCTGGCAAAACCAGGTCCTTGGAAAGCTCCTGCCACTTCCCAGCTTTGAAACCTGACCCAGAGCCTGGCTCTCTCCCTGTCTGCTCCCATTATTAATAAACTTTGAAGGGCTCCCTTCTGTCCTTAATGAGATTAGTGTTATTTTCATGCATTGCTGCAGGGCAAAGGACTGAAAAAGTGGCTGATCTGTAAACTAAAGGGTGCTAATCTATAGAGGGTGGGTCCCCCATTCTCATGGCCTCAGGGGCTGGGTGAGAGTAATCAATTAAAAGAGGGGATTAGAGGTGCCGTGGTCACCTACTTTATTGAGGTCACCCTGACACTCTCCCGAAAGCAGGCGGCCCTGGGCTCGCTGCGCTGGTCCAGCCCTGGTCATTGAGGCTCTCAGAAGAAAAAAGAAATCCTTAATCACCAGCCCCTGTTTACACTCCGGACCCAAAGGAGCAGTAGGGGAAAATCTGTTGTTAATATATTAATGGGCACAATTTGCTTAGCGGGTCTGTCTGGGCTTTGTAAATGAATGCTAATTTAAAGCACAACCTCACTGTCTTTTTTTTTTTTCTCCCCCAACTTTTTTCAAGCTCTTTCATTTTGCCATGACCTTGGGAAGGAAAAAATATATGAATTGGCCAAATACGGCGTTGCTTTTGCTTTAGTTTCATAGAGGTTGTTTTAAAGGTGGATTATTTAAGAGAGGAGAGGGTGGCCTGGCTCAGACCGAGTGTGTCAAAACATGGTTCCAGTGTCCACAATTGTGCGTGGAAGCGACTTTCACTCTGAGCTTTTTCCTCACCAGGAACACCTCGGGCAGCTTTGTGCAGGGGCTGAGTCGCTGCCCTCGCTCTCTGCTCCCTGCCAGTTAAAAACAAGCCCCACCGCACTGACACCAGGGATCACAGCACGCTCCCGGGAACTCTGTCCTTCCCTTCGGATCGTGAATCTGTGTCTGAAAATGGCCCAAAGCCCTCACCTGCCCCCGGCCGGTCTTTGGGAAGAGGAGGGAGCAGTTTGCACGCTGTGGGACTCGGGCACTGACAGTAATTAAATGTCTCTTTGCAGCAAGCAGGAGCCTCCGAGCATCCCCGGCCGGAGCTGCAGTCAGGGATCGCGGCACACCCAAGCCCTGGGGAGTGGGATGCAGCACATCCCTCACCCCTCCTCTTATGCCCTTCCCCCAGGATGTCCCAGCCACCCCGGGACACCCTGGGCATCCCTTGACAATGAGCACAGTGGAGCTTTCCCTTGCAGACGTGCCCTGACCGCAGCGGCTTTGCAGCGGGCGCAAGGTGCAGGGCTGGGGCAGCAGAGCCACGTAGGGGTGCCACAGTTGTCACCCGCAGATATGGCTTGGTGGCGTTGTGCTAATGCTCATCTGCCCTGAGCGCCGGCGAGAAGCCGGTGGGACGTGTCGCTGCCACCACAACACGTCCCCCGACACCCCGCAGGGTCCAAGCACCCTCCCTGCTTCCCAGCGAGGACCCTCTGGTGCTTCTCTCCTGGCTTCCACGTGCGAAAAGGATGTCAGTTTGGTTTCACCCCAAGCCCCGTTCCTGTCTCGGTGATAGTTATGGGGTGCTAAAGGGATTAGCAGCCCCAGCCGTCTGCTGCGCACGCCGGGTGGGCACGGCGCCTTGCTCTGGCAGATAACACGGGAGCAGCAATGCAGAAGCGGAGGCTGCGAAAATAATTACCTTAATTTCAAGACCAACTTTAGACAGAGGAGAAGCCTGATGCTACAGGGAGAGATGGCTCCTTTCCTGGGCGCTGGGGTGAACGTCAGGTCCAGAGAAAGGAGGTTTTCTTAAAATAAGGTGGGCAGCATGCACCGGGGTCTAGGGGTGCGTGGGGAAAGGGGTGTGAGCATCCCCAGTCACCGGTCCTGGTGGTCTCAGGGGGTTGTGGCTCACCCTGTCCCTGTCCCAGAGGGGAAATTCCCCCTCGCTGTAGCCTTGTGTTGGGGCAGTCGGCACCAGCTCCTGGCGCAGCACCAAGCTGGGAGCTTGGACTCGACAGCCAGAAGGGGAAACCAGTCGGTCTGGTGGCTACAGCGCAGCCTTGGGAGGCCTGAGTTGGGCAACTAAACAGCTGCCATTGGCTATTAACGCTTTATAGGGTTTTGTGTAAAAGCAGGAGGAATGAAGGATTTCTTTGGGGAAAGCAGTTAGAGGCTGGTTGGGCGTCAGCGGGGGCTGTAACCCCTGTGACCAGCGACGGACACGTATTAATCTGCGTCGGGTACATCAGCTGTACCCAAAGGGCACCCGCTGCCCGTCCCACGGTGCTGAAAGGACTCTCCGGGGCACAGCGACCCGGCCCCGTGGCTGTGCTGTCTGCTGGTCCCTGCTCACTTCTGTCACCCCTTGGTGCAGCTCCACGCAATTTCTTTTCAGATCATTCCTGTCTTTATGCTTTTGCTTTCTCACGTGCTGCATCGACGGCCTCACCGTGGGTGCCTGAAGATGGGCACCACGAACAGCAGCAGCCCCCTAGGATGGTCCCTGGGTGCAAGGCCTCAGCTGCAGGATACGGCTGGGGTCGCATCCTGCTCCGTGGTTCCCCAGGCTGCTGCAATTATTCCCTGGGGCTGGAGAGGCAGCCGGGGACATGGTGGTTCTTGCTCCATCCTCAGCATCTCTGCTGAGCCCAACTGCATCAGCGGTTTTGCATCCTCAGCTGGGTCCCAACACCCCACCTCCGGCCTCCACAGGGTCCACACCAGCCCAAAAATTGGCGCCGCACCCCCCCGGGAAAGAGGGGCAGCAGTTGCCCCACTTTGCCTCTCTGCTTCCACCCCACCTCCTGCGTGGAGCCCCAGGAGAGGGTGACCGCCCCGGAGGGCTCTTGCTGCAGAAAGCCCCTTCTGGTGGGCTGGGGAGGGGGGGCGGACACCCCTCCGCACCCCCTCCAGCCCTGCCACTAAACCCTCCCCTTGGCAGCGGGTTTAATCCTCGCAGCCACAGGGTCCGGGCTGCATTGCCACGGGCGCTGGATTAGGGACCGGCCCGCAGCACTCCTTTGTCCTCCCTATTGTGGAGCATTTTGCTCGCCTCTGCTTTAAACCTTGTAACCATTTTGCTGCCTTTTAAAACCGGGTTGAATAGGGGGTGGGATGGAGAGGGGTGGGGGGAGAGAGGAGCCAAGGCTTTGAGGTTGAAGAGAAGCATTCAGGCTGCAGCTGCCCCGTCTCAGCACATTCCCCGTGACCCCCACGGGCGCCGCGGCGGCCACCGAGCATCATTGGCAACTCGGCCGCGCTGGGACAATCCACCTGCTTGCTCAGGACAGGCACTTTCATGCCTATTGGGATTAGAGATTTTAAGTGTCGTTCCAAATTGTGCGGATAAACAGTCTTGTGAAAACTTGTTATCGTGGCGAAAAGGCCCCCGCCACCGCCCTTAGTCCCCGGCCTTTTGTTTGGGCAATTTTTATTGCCGGATTGGATTTGATGAGGTTTAAGGTTTATTCTTAGGACTCCATTGAAGAGCTGATCCTTTGTCTCCCGCCGTGGAGCGTGAAGAATATGAAACGTAGGCAAAAATAAATCTGCTTTTCACACGCATTAGCCCCCGGTACATGCAGGGACCACCAAACGCAGCTGAGAGCAGCGGCACCCCTGGCCCCTACCCGCACAGGGTCTGCTCTGGGCTCACCGGGCTCCGCATCCTCTCCCCAAATCCCCTCATCCACCTCCGAGCTGGGACAGACCCCGCATGGCGGGTGGCCACGGGCAACCTTCTCCCAGCGCGGTCCGAGCCGCAGGAGCCAGGCAAGGGCTGGGTCGGTGGTACGGCTTTAGGAGGTGCCGGGTCTGAGAAGAGCCCAAACCACAGTGGGGTGAGGCAGAGCTTCCCTCCCTGCCCACCCCCTCCAGAAACATCCACCCTCACTGGCAGGTCAGTCCCTTAATCGCCTCATTTATCACCAGTCACTTCGGGAGAGATTAATCAGCAGGGTGATTCCTGAGGAAAGGTTGCTCCAGGGGCGTCCTTTCATTCGGGAGAAGCTCCCTGCGAGTTTCACCTTTATTGTGGGGAACCTGCTCCGACACGCTCCGCGCCCGCACGGCCGTGGCCGCCCAAGCACCGAGGACGAGCCCGTGCCCCGGGCTCCATCCCCACCTCGTCCCCGCAGCCGCGGGGCCACTGCCGAGCGTGGGGCAAGGCTCGTGCCCGGGCTTCGGGCTGGGGGCTCCCGAGCAGCCTGCAGGGCAGTTCTGGCAGCACCGGGAGCCGGCGGCAGGCGCCTGGCACGAGCTGAGAGGCTGAGTTTCTGGAGAGCCTGGAGCCAGAGGCAGAAAATCATGCAGAACTGCCAGGATTGAGCTGGTTCCAAGCAAAAATAAACCCAGGGCATGGAAAACCTGCTGCGAGCCGCACCGGAGCAGGGCCGGCCTGGAGGAGCACGGCTGGCTTTGAGCGACGCCTCTCCCAGTGGCTCCCGCCGCGGTGCCAGGAGGTCTCCAGACCTGACCTCTCCAGACACTGGGTCCTGCGGCCAGGAGCTGCCACAGCCGCGTCCTCCGCACACAAGCTGCCGAGGGGGTGCACAATGCGGCCCGTCGGTGCAGGCAGGGGGGCAGCCCTGGCCGACACACGCCAGCTCACCACGGTCTGGACAAACAGACGTTCAGGGTCCCCAGCTCCCCTGCGAAAGCCTTGGGCATGGCAGTACGTCTTTATTTCTCAATGCATCTCTTCGGCCAAGCCTCAGCCCCTGAAAGCCCAGCCCCTGAGTAACAGTGACAACTAAGTAATAAAATTAGAGGGGGAGAAGAAAAACTGAGTGGTGAAGAGGACAGGGAGGTGAAAGCTCTCCTCCAACGGGGCTTGCAACGAGGTGGCACGTGGGCAAGATGGGATATGAGCGTGCCATCTCCAAGCATGTAGGATGTAACCTACATCAGCCTTGGTGGCTACCTGCTGGCTGGACAGCTGTCCCACCACAATGTCCCATGTCCATGGGAGGGACCAAAGAGGAGGAGATGAATGAAGACTCTGCTTCTGGGAGGCAGGACACAGCCCCTGGAGTTAGCTTGGCTGGGATGTCCAAGCCAGTGCCACAGACTCAGGATAGTTCTTGTCACAGCGGGCAGCCCTGGGCAGGGCTGGCATCGTGCTGCTGGGAGGGGACGAGCATGTCCCCCATCCGCCGCATCGCTTCCCGCTTTGCATCTAGCACGATGATTCCCTAGATACCCAGTGATGTTCCAGCTCCTCCTGTTTGGATAAAATATCTGTAATTACACGCATGCCTAATTTGAATTATTTCCACAGTGCAATCCGAGCGCTTTGGACCCTACTGAGCAACTTGGCAGGAGACTCCCTTGTCAACAGGGAGAAGTTAGGTGGTGGCACTTCTGCTCCTGGGTGGGTGACCACCACGAGGTGCTAACAGCTCATTCCCAGCACCCAGAGAGGCTCTTCCCTGGGGCCCAGCAGGTTCCCAAATGCACTTCAGATGTCTCATCCCATAAAGAGGAATAGGGAGGGGGATTTCTACATCTGCTCTTAGACCTGCCAAGGTCATGCCCACTTTGAACCTGGGAAGGTGCGAGAAGTTAATTGACGTGCCTACGGCCTCACTCGTAGCTGCTGAGATGGCGGCTGCTTTCCCCAAAGTGACGCTGCCATCAGAAATTGTGGAGCTGGTGGAGAAGGTACCGAGTGAGTTTCTTTGGCCCATGCCGGGTAAGATGTCAAATTTGATTCTTGTCATGGTCCCTTCTGGCCCTGTAGTCGATGGGCTCAGAAGTGGGGTTGGCCGGAGGACAAGAACTGTTTCATCAAACGTTCAAGGTTTTAAAACTTGGTTTTCTTCCAGCACACAACCGAAGTGAGGCCTTTTGAAAGTTTTCCGTGGCGAGCCGCCCCCGACACGAGCCTGTCCCAAAGAGCTGGGGGCTGCGGGTTGGAGAAACCTCCCCGCCGCGGGCAGGGCGTTTTGGGGGGCAGGCTGCTTCCCAGCAGGTCGGCATGTCGCAGCAATGAGCGTGTCCAGGCCCAAGACCCCCCGTCCCCTCCCGCTGCCTGCCCCGTGCACCCCAGCCCGCTGCTGCGGCGGGTCCCTGCCTGCCCGCTGCCTGCGCTGTCAGGCAGCATTGTCTCCGCATGGCGGGTTCCTTTCTGTGCGGGAGAGCTGCGCATCCCCTCTTGGCTGCGCTCGGCAGCCTTTCGCTGTCACATCGCGTTATTTGCTCGATGCGAAGCGACTGATGAACCTTCCCCCCTCCACCTTCCCTGCCTGCAAAATTCCCGGTAGCTGCCTGGCATCACCGGGGTGCAGGAGGGGGACCTGAAACATCAGCACCCATCGCTGGCCCCCTGCCCGCCAGCATCCCCAGAGGTGGCCTGGGTGGCTCGGGGCTGGGGGAGGGATATGATTTGGGGATTGGGAAGTGACTCCTCAGCTGGGTTTCACAAGCATGTCCTGATGCCTTCCTGAGGATGTGGGGTGGGCATCTCCCCACCCGGGCTCCCGCCTGCTGCTGGTTTTGGGGACAAGAGCCCAGGCAGGGCTCTCTCCCCGCCCCCCCACCCCCCCCCCTTCCCCCCC
>VWZZ01001616.1:89430-120266 GCA_013399095.1 Psophia crepitans
GGGAGGAAAGGGGGGATCAAGGTGCTTTCAGGGCAGACAAAGATCCTCTCCAAAGCTCCGGACTGTTGGAGGTGGGATGTGGGAGAGAAACGCTGAAAGCAGATGTTCCCCCATGACATTGCAGAGGTTCAGAGCAGTGGAATAACACTGATAAGTGGTAAGTAAGTTCTTTTAACTTCCCATCTGCCCCTAGGCAGCCTCTCCCGCTCCGGGCTGCTCCAGCCCCAAAGGCTTTCACATCTCCATCGAGGAGGAATCGGTGGGGTGGGACCGAGAGCTGTAACTGGGGCACTTAGACGGAAGCGCTCGTCCTAGGAAAGCCAGAGATTAAAGAAACAAAACCTTCCCGTCACACAGGAAAGGCAGAAACTGATTCAGACGCGTCTGTGAATGGGCAGGAAAGAAAAAAGAGTTTGGGCAGACAATGGGCTCAGCCCTGCTCTGCTCTGCCTTGACTGAGCCTGTGCTTGTTGGTGCTGGTTTGTGTTTCGCTCTCGTTAGGGGCCTGAACTGGAAGCGAAGCGAAGTATTTGTCACTGAGAGCAAGGAGGAAGGTCTCATCCCCTTGGGGACCCTTTCCTCCAGTTTACTGAGAGGAGGCACAGGGGAAACAGGCCTTTTTCATCAAAGATTTAGGTACCAACAAGCAGAAGGAAGCTGGAAGTTCAGCTGAAGTTTGGCTCGTGGGGCAGGAGCGGGGTTTGCTCCTGTCTCGGCTTTACTCTTCCCCACCGCAGGAATTCCTGCGGGGCTGGTGGGTGCAGACGTGCCGGAGCCTGCTGCAAACCTGCGGCAAACTGCGGCAAACCTGCGGTAAACCTGCGGCGTGTTGGCTCTGACTTCTCTGGCGCTGGTGGGAACCTCCCCCATGTTTGGCGGTTCCTCTCCCAAACGCCGGCCACGGCGTGAGCCGGATGGGTGCTGGGTTTGCCGAGGGAGCCGGGAGCAGCAGTTGCAGGAGTCTGTCTTGCCGGGGCTGGTTTTGCACTGGGGCAGCTCCGGTTCAGCCCAGCACCCCAGCCCTGGGATTATCTGTATCTGATGGAGACCAGAGAGATTTGCTGCTTGCAATGAAAACAGCTCTGTTTCCCTGCGAGCCAGCCGTCCCCTCAGCCCCTGCTGCCCCTTGCCCCAAGGATGCTGCCAGTGGGGACAGTTGCAGGGAACCCTGGCTCGGGGTGCAGAAGAGGGGGGACGCAGGGACATGAGGAGTCTGGGCTGATGCCTTTGGGCAGAGGGAAAGAGAAGGTTTGGATGCGGAGGGAGCTTAGTGATGGATTTTGGAGTTGTCTCCCTTCCCCCCTGCCCCGCTTTGTTCCAGAAATAAATTAAAAGCTCCTCCTTTTATTTTCCTCCAGGAAATTAAAAACTCTTTAAGAAGACCGAGCACAGGATCTGGTGCGCTGGGGTTTCAGAGCTGGGCATCTTGGGTGAGATAAGCGCAGTGCACCTCAGGGCTCAGAGGAGAGTGGTGCTGGGGTGACCCCCTGGAGCCGCTCCAGAAGGCACTGGCACCGGGTTTCTCTACCAAAGTGGGTCCCTGGGACCCTGGATGCAACACCCTTCCCTTGGGCTCAGCAGGTGTCCTGGCTGCAGGAGCCCCCTGCACCCAGGGGACTTCCATGACCTTGCACCAGCAGAGACCCAGCACTGCTGTGGGGAATCGCTGGAAACGGGAGACCGGCACTGGCCATGGTGGAAATCATCCTTCAGACCCAGGACCCGGCTCCCTACACTCGCCCCATGCGCAGGGCAGGCTGCTGCCTGCTTCTCATCTGCCTGCGTCGCTCTAACCGATGCAACGTGCCACAGGCTTTGAACAAAATTGGTCCCAGAAGAAGCCCTCACGCTCGGCCCCGTGCCCGCGTGACGTCAGCCCCGTGTCGTGAACGTGGTGGCAGGTGCCCGACCTCTCTGCCAGGAAGGAGGCACCGGGTGTGGGATGGGTTAGGGGTGCAGCGCCTGCAGGAGGACAGCCCTGAGCGCGGCCGTGTCCAGCTCTGACAGCCGGGACCAGGAGAGCGGAGAGAGGGGGAAGGGCAGGGACCCCACGGCCCTGCCGGGGGGCAGGAGCAGGCGAGTGCCAGCGTAGCTGCTCCCCAGGTTCTGCCTGCAGCCTCTCTGCGTGGTGTGCATGTGCAATGCATGCTCATGCACACCCACTGCACGCCCACACGCATGCACTGCACACCCGCTGCACACCCACAACGTGCACGCTGGCGCTTGGGCTGGAAGAGCAACCAAGCGCTGGTGCATGGGAACGCTGCGTTGCGGGGGGGAGGCCTGTGTGCCGAAGGCTGCAGCGCTAGAAGGAAATTAAACATGTTTTTTGGGAGATTTCCACATTCTTCTCATCCCTGGGCTCCTATCGGTTCCCATCTCCCGCCCAGTCCCGCACGGGGCACTGGCCGGGCTGCACACGCAGGGCCACTCGCGTGGGCGATGGCCGTGGTGGGGCTGAGCTCGGCCACGCAGCGATGCTGGGATGGGCTCGGCGAGGGGACTTCGTGGCCGAGAGCACCTGGGCACCATCCCACCCAGGACACAGGTCACTGTCCCACCAGCGAGCTCAGCGTGGGACCCTGGTGCTGAGCTGGAGAATCCGTCCTGAAAGAGTTAAGGGTGAAACATTGCAAAAAAAAAAAATTACAAAAGAAAAAAGGGCCCTGAACCACATGCGACCTAACCTCCCCAGCGGCTCATCTGAGTTTAATAACGGAGGAGGGAAATCTCCCAAAAAGCTCTCAGAGAAATTAAAGTAAACAGCTTGCTGACCTCCAACCCCGCACTGCCCCGCCGCTGACTCGGCCCGGCTGCGGCGGCCACCGGGGCCTCGGCATTCGGTGTAATTGTAAACACATTCTGGTAAATAGGAGAGGGGGGCGATGAGGGGTCCCGGGGGAGCCGGTGGCCAGGCGGGAGCAGCTCTTCCCGCAACCGGCAGAAACCGGGGCCGAGCATCGGGTCAGCCGAGCAAAGATGTGGCCGTGGGGGCTGCTGCGGACCGATGGCTCTGGGCTGCTCGGCCATGCCGTGTCCCCGGTGGCGAGGGGCTTTGTGCGGCCGAAGCTTCAAGACCAACATTGCTGGTGGAGCCAGGACCGTCACGCTGCCCCATGACTGTGGGGTTGGGGCTGCAAAACCTGGCGTCGGGAGCGCTGGCGGGTCCTGCTGATGGAGGGAGGAGGATGCTGTAAAGGCTTGTCCTCTTGGCCTCACGAAATTTAAAAACAATGTTCATACTTTCATAGATCCTGGTCATTTTTGTAGGGAAAGAAAAGCACCCCCAGGCTGTACGAGTGCTGGCGCTCCTCTCCGGGGAGGGGCTGGCAAAGCCACTGGCCTCCAAGGGGGGAAGCAGGAGCTGAGCATCGCTGCCAGCCTGGCCCCATCCCTGGCCCTGCTCCATCCTCACCCCTGTCCCCATCTCCAGGCCTGTCCCCATCCCTGTCCCACGGTGCCCTCACATGCCGCATCCCATCGTCTGTTTTTCCCACGCGGTTTTCTGGGGAAAACACCACTCAGAGACAGGGGAAGGGCTCAGAGGGGGCTGGATCCAGGCAAACCCCGCACCCCTGCCCTGCAGCTCCAGCGCTGGGTGCCGGGCTGGTCCCTCACTGCTTGCCATCTACCTGTAAAACAAATTGTGTTTCAATCAGACTCGATGGCAGTGACAGATGCGCTGTGTTTGGTGAAAAATGCCAGGAATCCACAGCCAGATTGGGTTTCAGAGCAGCCATGAATCCCACGGAGGCTGGAACGTTTCCATGGGACTGGAGGTCAGAGCCCGCTTCCCCCAGCAGCTCCCAGCCCTGCAGATCAGCCCTTGGGATGCATCAGGATACGGGGCGGAGGAGGAGGAAGAGATGGAGGACGGGGCTGCGGGGTCAGGGAGCCCAGCGGAGGTGTGAACCTCCTGCTGGAGGCACAAGCCATGGGTGATGGGGACCCAGCTCTGCCCCCAGAACGTGCAGCCCCATCACCCAGCAGTGGGAGAGACCCCCCGACCAAACCGCCCGTGCTTGGGGAGAAGCTTCCTTCCTCTTTGCTCTCCTAACTCCCAAAAAAGGGATTTATCTTGGTTCGGGAGATGTGCTCTGCCAAGAAGCTGGCGTCTTGCAGACGTTTCCTCTGGGGTTTATCCGCTGCTGAGCCACAAAAGGAGAATATTGATGCCGACTCCACCCCTTCCATCAGAGCAGGACCCAAAAATCACCATTTCCTCTTGGCCTGTGAATCACTAATAAACTCCAGACAGAAAGGTCTGATTAGGAAATTGTTTGGGAAATGGAGAGGAAGGGGGAGGGACCGGCGCTCGCTGCCTCGGCCGATAGCTCTGGGCAGCTTCGCCCCTCGGTGTCACCTCCCTGCGCTGCGGGACGGGTCCCCACGTCTGCTGTGGCCACGGGTCTCATCCCGAGCCCAGCCCAGGGGCTCCCTGAGTCTGGCTGCAGATAAAGTTCACTGGCGGATGGATTTGTCCGTCGCAAGGATTCGGGGGTGAAAACCACTGCTACATTTAGACGTGTATTTTTCTCTTTGATCGCTGTCCATCGGCTGTGCCAGGCCAGCCGCGCTACATGAAAACTTTCCATCGTTTGATATCTGCGGCTGGGCGCTCGCCCGCCTCCGAGCACGAGATCCTCGGCTTGAGCCCAAGCGCCGCCCATCCCCGCGCTGTCTCCTGCCCCAGGCAGACCCTGCCATCCGCTGCTCGCCACCGGGACGTCGGGGTGCTCCGGGCAGGGGGCTCCCAGCTTGCAAATAGTAAAATCAATGATAGAACCCCAGAACCTCCCAAGCTGGCAGGGCCCCCCAGGCCCCCCAGCCCAAGCCCTGGCCCCACACAGGCCCAGCCCCATCCCAGCAGATGGCTGAGAGCGTTGGCCAGACGCTGCCTGAACTCAGCCCAGCTCGGGGCGGTGACCACTGCCCTGGGGAGCCTGTGCCAGGGCCCCACCACCCTCTGGGGGAAGAACCTTCTCCTGATCCCCACCCNGAACCAGCCCAGGGCCTTCAGCCTCTCCTCACACGCCTGCCCCTCCAGACCCTTCCCCACCTTTGTTCCCTCCTCTGGACACTCCCCAACAGTTTTACGTCCTTTTTGTGCTGTGGCGCCCAAACCTGCCCCCAGCCCTCGAGGTGGGACGGCCGTGCCTGGGGATTGCTGCTGGGTAACCCGTGTGTGCGGCAGCGGCCGTGCTGTTGCCCTCACCAAAACCTAAACGCTCCCAGCAGAACAAGCCCCCGCAGCACGGCTCGCCGGACGAAGGACTGGTGTAATTAATTTGGAAGGGTTAGTGTGACTGCTGCAAACAGGCAGTGCCAGCACTCGGGGCAGCACCGTCCTCGTCCCGAGCTGGTCCCGGAGCACCATCCTGCAGCGCGGCCCTCGGCAGCGATGGCACCGTCCCCTCCCTCTCTGCGGATGAAACGGTCGTGGCAGCGCCGGCTCCCTGCACCCCCCAACTGCTGCACACTTGTCCTGGAACAGAACGGCTCCACATTTGGACCTCATAACCCAGAAAACTTCAGGATTTTGAAATTTCAGTCTTGGACACAAATCTGATACATTCCATAAATGCTTTAATTTATCCCTTTGTCACAATATTCGATAAAAGGTTTCTTTTCAGCTGCCCTGCTTTGATTAATAACTGTAGCAGATTCTAACCTGAAGGAATTGTCTTATATTGCGTTGGTGGAAATTAAACGTTTGATTGCACACGGCCAGAATTTTCTGGTGTGGAAACTGCTCCACTGGAGAACTTTGAACACGCTCTAATCAAAAACCACTTTGGTGCTGGTGGATTTTTTTTTTCCCCCCCTCAGCTTCCCCCTCACCTACAACAAGTCAAAACATCTGTTAAAAATTCAATCAGAGCGAAACCGGCTGAAAAAATTAAAATTCGGAGCATACGATTAAATGTCCACGTTGCAGCCAGGTGGGACGGCGGCACGCAGGGTCTGCACGCGGGGTGTCGGTCTGGCCAGCACGGCCCGCGAGGGAGCGGGGCAGCTTCCCACCGCCCCATCCCCTCCTGCCCCAGCACCGGCCGCCGCCGCGCTCGTCCCTGTGTTGCTGTGAGCCGCACGGTCCCGCCGGCACCTGCCGAGCCGTTACCGGGACCGATGCTGACGGCACGTCGGAGGCAGCGGGGTGCCAGCCCCGGTGTAGGGCCGGGAGCCGCTCGGTGTGTGCTGGTGCTGGGGGGGGGTCACCCCTGCAGAAAAGGCCTTTGCGGCAGAAGGCGCCTTTCGAACTGAAAAAGATGTTTTCCTTGTGTTTGACGTCCTCTACTTTTTAATAAAAATAGAAACGCTGGAATTCCAGGGTTGGGCTCGTTTTCCTTCCTCTTTCTTCCTTTTCCACGGCAGGGTTAGGAGTTTAAATTTCCCTAAACCGTGAGAAAAGGCAGAGGGATGAAAAGCGAGGGGGAACATCAAAGTCCCGCGGGTGTTCGGAGCACCGTTCCGCAGGGCCAGGCGAGCGGGCGCGCAGCAGCCGCCGGTTGTCGGTGCTAAACCTGGCCGAGGCCGGGCTCGGCCGTGCCGCAGGTGCCCCCGATGGAAGCGGTGGCACGTTTTTGAGGTCGGAAAGCAGAGTTTTCAGCAATTAGAGCGGCGTGCCAAGATAAAGCCCCGCTTCCTGGCGGGTCCGTTCCCATCAGCCTGTTTGGGTCCTGGCGAGACGGACCCCGGCGAGGGGCTCTCCTGGCGGGAACAGCCCGGCGAGTTCTCTCTGCATGGGTGAAATTCCCTCTGCTACCGAGGTTATTATCTCCGAACAGGAACCAACAATATCCTTTCATTTAAGCACTAATTTGAACAATGTGCGCCGGCCGGGGGAGGAAGGGCGCTTGCTTCTCCAGAGCCTTTGAAAAATCCAGGCGGGAGCCAAACCAGAGGGAAAACAAAACCCTGCAAAGATGCGAACGGCTCGGCGATGGACGGCCACGGGCCGGGGCCGGGGCTGGTGCCGGTGGCGGTGGCGGTGCTGGTGCTGGTGCTGGTGCCGGTGCCGGTGGCGGTGCCAGTGCCGGTGCTGGTGCTGGTGTCGGTGCCGGTGTCGGTGCCGCAGGCTCTGGCCGTGCCACCTGTGCAAAAGGCAAAGCCATGTGCGCTTCCAGGGACACGCCGGGAAGAGCCGTGGTGCTGCCAGCACAGGGACATCCCGGGGCACCGGGAGCCCGTGTCCCAGCTCCTATCGGGGGAAATGACCGTTCCGGCCGTCCTGGAGCCGAGAGCCCCATCCGTGGGGGCAGGGGGTGTTTTACCCTGTGGGGAAAATCACATTCTCTGCTTAACCAGCTTGTTCAGCCTCATAATTACAATTTCCATGGGGCTGGAGGGTGCTGTAAAACGCTTTTAAACTTGTTCCATCATAAAGCTCACACTCGGCACCAGAAAAAGTCAGAGTGTCTAATTGATAACTATAAAAGCATTTTAATTTCCGTCTTTCAGGAGCGGACAAGACAAACGCAGCAGGGGGAAGGCAGCACCCGCCGGCGGCACACACGTCCCCCGCAGCTCCCCACAGCACCTCCAGCACCTGGGGGCTGGTGGCAGAGTCCGACGGGCTGCAGCCACCTTGTGCCACATGGTTTGCAGTAGGACCAGCGTGGTTTGCGATTGCTCCTCGACAGGGATGTCTGCTGGCACGTGGCCGGCAGCAGCAGCATCCTCATCCCCATCCCATCCTCATCCCCATCCCATCCTTCCCAGGCTTCCCAGGAAGCCAACACGCTTCTCTGGAGGCAGNCATCCCTGTGCTGGTCCCTCCTGGGCAAACCCCATGGGGGCTTGCAGGGGGAGGTGGGGGGATTTTTACTGTATTTACTCTTAAAGTGCAGCTGTTATGAATATTCACACCCGCGTGGGGAGAGCAGGCCGTCCCCCGATGGGGATATCAGTTGGAACATCATCTAATTGATTACGTGGAAATCGCTCCTGGTGGAAAGGGAAGCCCTTGCCTCACTCTCAGTGAATTAATTTAGCTTGTGCCACTCTTTGCTGTGCTCAATTAATCTTGTTAAAGTGATATAATTTTAGCTCACACTTCACACACAGGGGTACCGGGGAGGCCCCCGCTCATAACGATGGGGGGTTAGTTAATCACGGGGTAATGGGGGCTCGGTCCCTGCACGTGGGAGGGACGGCGGTAGGAGAGGGGCTCCTGCCCTGCGCTGCTGGCCCTGGCCCCCATGTGCAGGATCAGGCCCGGGACCAGTGGGACACCGGGCATCATCCCTGTGGGGGGGCCCGTGGCCACCAGGGTGCTGGGTGCCGCAGCTGGGACGCGCGGCGGGTTGGGTGCCGCACTGTCCCCAGCTCCGCGCCGAGACAAAGAGCGTCGGCTCCCGCGGCCCCCCGGCAGCTGGCGCAGGGGGGACATAATCCCACAAAAGTCCTGCTCCGGGGGGGGAGCAGCGGGAGAGGTGAGGGGCACGCCGCCGAGCCCCCGCCATCGCCATCGCTGCCCCTTTCTATCCCCGCTATTGACTGCCTAAACAGTTCTTTGGTGATTACAATGTAAATATAGCTTTTCATGGAGTAAAGGCCTTTTATGGGATCCGCACACACTTAACCACTTAACCCCGGCGACAAAAAGAGCAGTGAATTAGCTGTTTAGAGGCTGCTCGTGCAGAAAAGCGGGGCCTGAATAGGATTTGGGGATCTCTGTGTATCAATTGCTATGCTTCAGGGGCCCTCAATGGGGCTTTTGGCGTTCGAGCATGTGCCAAAGGGCTCCTGTGGGTATGGATGGAGTGTCAAAAAATAAAAAAAAAAGAAGAAGAAAAAAAGCAGCTGCTTCTCTAATAAAACAATGATTTATTCATAGCGGCTTGGGGAAGGGGCGGGGGAACACGGGGAAGCGCCAAAGCGATGCTCGCCCTGCTCTGTGCCTGGGAGAGGCTTTGGGGACCCAGCCTACCTGGGGAGTGGGAGGCACAGGGACCCCCGGAGCAGCCCATGGGGCAGAGCTGGGTCCCACTGCAGCCCTAGCAAGTCATCACAGGGGTCCCAGCAGCTCTGCTCCCTCAGCCCCAGGCACCCTTGTGGGGTGCAGGATCCAGGGGACACCCCCCTCTGCCCTTCCCCTGCCATGTGAGCACCTCTGCAAAGCTGGGTGGCAGCCTGTGCCCCCCCTGCCCCGGGCGCAGCAGTGGGGCTGTGCATGAGCAGGGATGCAGGGGCCAACACGGGGCTCAGCGTGGACCACCCCCCCCCATGCCTGGGATGAGACATTTTGGGATGAGCACAGAAGGCAGCAGGCTGCACTTGGGGTCCTGGATTAAACGAGCCCAGACTGCTGTCGCCATCCCATCAAAGGACGCTGCAGCCAAGGCAGGACCCTCGTCCTGGTGGGGTGAGCAGCCCGGGCTGGCAGGGNGGTGGGGTGAGCAGCCCCGGCTCATCAGCGAGCGATGCTGGGCTGGTGATCACGTGGCGGGGGCACGGGGCTCAGCCACCCCCCAGCTGCACCCACTGCTGAACAAGAGAAGCCTTCATGGAGCGGGGAGAGCAAAGTCAAAGCAGACCTGAAATGAATGGGCTGAAATGAGGCGAGGCGTCTGGACAAAGACGGGGCTCAGCGTGGGAACGGGGGGGTGGGAGGGATGAAAAGGCAGTAGCACATGGCTGGGTGTGCGCAGGGAGGGCGGCCGGCACCAGCACCAGCCGGGCTCCTTCCCGTCGGGGTACGGGTGTCCCCACCGCAGCGGCTGGGTGTGCAGGGCCAGGGCTCGGAGCAGGGAACAGCTCAGGTGGAGCAAAAATCAGGGGGTGTAGGGACCCCAGCACGGCCACACGGCATCACGCTCTGTGGCAGGGAAGCGACACCGGAGGGACACCGGCAGGTCCCGTCCCCCCTCACCGTGCCACAGACGGGGTCTCGCTGAAGTCACGAAGGGCTGACGAGGAGCAGATCAAGTCTGGGTCCGGCCCTATTTTTAGGCCCGTGCAGATGGAAGGATGAAAGAGCAGGGGGGAGGCAGGGAAGGAACGGGAATGAAAGACAAACAAACGCCAAGCAGATGTTGGGAGCGATGTTCTTCCCCTCGCAGGATGCATGTGCGGCTCCCGGCAACACTGGGCTCGACCCCGAGCCTGGGGGCTGCAGGGCACAGGGGGACCGGGGCAGAGCCAGGCACATCCCCTCCTGCTCGCCCCTCATCCCGGGGTGCGCCCCGGGGCTGTGACACTGCATCAGCCCCGCGCCCTCTTAGCAGCCCCAGGCAGCTTCCCAGGGACAACTAACGAGCACCAGGGAGGCAGTTTGGTGCTGGGCTCCTGGGGTGCCCTGGGGGGCATAGGGACACATCGTCCCACCACTCAACGTCCTCACCGGTGTCCGACGGCAGGGACACACGGCCCTGGGCTCCAGGAGCTCCACTGACACCGCAACTGCCCGGGGGAGCCGATCTCTGCTGCTGGGTGGTCTGGCAATGCCAACGCAGCCAGCGAGTTTTAGGTGTGGATCTTGCTGTCGAGTTCCTGCACTTTGAATTAAAAGCACCCCGCGGCCCAGCTCTGGGGACACTGCGGGTCCGTTCCGGCAGAGCCGGTGCCTGGCTCACCCCGCCTCACCCGCCAGCCTGCAGGCACCAGCCACGGCTGTGCCAACCCCAGCACGGCCCTGCTGTGCCCTTCTTCAATGCCTGATGGTTTCTCAAGGTCTTGCCAAACCGGGGCCATCGCCAGGACCACGGTGGGGCTTGTTTTGACATCTCCGGTCTCCATTCAAGCTGGAGGCAGCAGCGACATCGCTCACAGGCTTTTAGCAGGAGCCGCAGACAGGACCCAGCAAGAGCACGGACAAATCCCGACCAGTCCAGACTTCGGCAGGATTTAGGGCCTCGGGGCTGGCTGATGAGCATCAAACCCAGCTCCTCCAGCCCTGCCTGTGAGCTCATCATCCCCCCAGATGCCTTGCTCAGAGCTTTGTACTGAGCGCATCGCTCTCACGTCATGCAAAAATAGGGAACACATGGCAGGTATAATTGCCTGTTGCTTTAATTAATCTTCTTTCCATCAGCGGGCTGGGTGGGTTTGCGTTGCCTTTGGTTGGAGGGGCTGCAGCTGGCGGAGCTGGGATACGTACCCTGAGGGAGATGCCGGTTGCGGTTACGACTGCCGTGCCACCAGAGCCGGGGTGGCATGCCAAAATCTCTATGGGAGCTGCTGCAGCAGCAACAAAATTAGTGTCCCTGCACAGAAATGAGTCTCCATGAAACGCTGCAGCTGGAAATTAGGCAGCGCAGAGAGATGCTGTGCTGGTCCATGCCGCTCTCCAGCCGGCACCTCGGGGCTCAGCCCGGCAGCGCAACCACACCGAGCCACTGTGGGATGCGGCAGGACGCCCGGGCTTTGTGCAGCATCTCCCCCTGAGAGAGGTGAGGACGCGGATGGCGCAGGCAGCTTTTAGGGTGCTGGGTGGGTGGAAGGACACAGGAACACGTGCCCTCGAAAGGGAACGCACCTCTTGGAATACTGATGCTCCATCACCGTGTGCACCGAACATCATCAAATATTGAAAATCAATGGGCCACTGTGAGGGAAGCCGCAGAGAGGATGTTGCATGAAAACAGCCTTGAGGAATCGAGCAAAAAAAATATTAGCTAAAAATAAAATTAATTTCTTGCAAAGCTGCAAGATTTGCTTCTCACCCCTCCCCCTCACGTTGCAATCTTTTATGTCATTTTCTTTAATTACAGCTGGTTTAGCTGCTGCCTAGAGAAGCGTAGCTGGAGTTAGCCATAAATTGGGCTTCTGCATGATACAAGAGAAAATAATAACCCCCAAGGACTGAACATCTGTCCCCACGTTATAACTAAATAACTAGTAGTTAATACAGAATGAAACTGTGGCTTTACAGGTCGCCTGATAAACCCAGCCCCGCCGCAAGTCTGGGACAGAGCTCTCCTCCGTGTCACGAGTTCGGCTGGACTCTGCCCAGCCAGGAGCCCCCACGCTCAGCCCAGCTCTGCCCGGGGCACAGGCACGGCCGTGGGGGGTAATAAAGCAGCGATTGGGGCGTCCCAGCCTCGTGCAGCCCCTCAGCAGCTCCCAGGGTGGGACGGTCTTTGCCAAATTTCAATTTCCCGTTTGATTTCAGGTCATTAATTAAGCGTGGGCACCCGAAGCGTGCCAGGGCTGGTGTCTCACAGGAGGAACTTCGTCAGGAGCTCGGTGCTGGCCAAGATGGATACGGCGAGGGGACCCTGCCACCACTGGCTCGCTCCGACCCACGCAAGGCCTGTTAGGAAGAGGGCCCTCACTTTCTTTTACTATATTCTTACATGAGATTTCTGTATTTCTTGAAATATCTACTCCACCTCAGTTAGACTATGGCTGTTCCTGCCCATTTCTGCTGCTCTGCCTTTTCTGTTTTTCCTAATAACAGAAGCCAAAGGAAAAGAAACAGAAGCTGAAACCAATCACCCGATGCGCTCTGAAACCAGGCGCATGCGAAGGACGCTCTCGCTGCCCCGAACCCACGCCCCGTCCATTGCTTCTGGAGAAAGGATGCGCCCACGAAGGAGCAGGCAAAGAGCCGGGAGAGGAAACGATTGCAACAGAGCTGCTCTGGAAGACACCCTCCCCGTCGCACTCGTGTGGACGCCTGTGGGGGTCTTTTTGTCCTTTAACCCTCGTATCGGGTCTGGGAGAACCCATTAAAGGCCCAGGACAGATGAGGTGGGGAGGCTCACGTGGTAGGCGCACACAAAACATACAGCACGCTTCTTCTCATGTGTCCACTCCGACATAATTTTTCACACGTTGGAAATACAGATGATTTTAGCCTGGGTCCATCTGGTTTCCCAAATAACCTGTCTATTTGATAAATAACATAAATTAAATTAGACAAGACAAACAAATAGTTTTTTTTCTCTCCCCCTTTCAGTCTCTTGGCAAAAAGGGAAAAAAAAAAAAAGGGAAAAGAAAACATAATTCAGTGACTGCCTCGAGCCCCCGAGGAGCTGTGCGGTGGTGAGAGCTATGATTATAAACGTGTCTGCAATGTTAACCTTTAACACGGACCGAAGGCCGTTCCCTCCTCTGCTTTTAAGTTCTTTTTAACTTCTTCACTATCATTTAGGTTCCTAAGAGCCCACTCTCTGCAAACTCAGCAGGTGATGTGGGGTACTTAGCGGCACTCACTGACAAAGGCTCCTGCGGTGCCTGATCGGATGCGATGGGAGAGGCTGTATTCCTCCTGTCCCTCGTGGGGGGCAAGGGAAACTGAGGCACGGAGATACGCAGTTATTACAGCTCCCTAACTGGGTCGGAGACCCTGGCGTCCTACCAAGGTGCAGCCACTTTTGCATCTCATGCAAAGCCAGAATTGTCCATCACCAGTCCCCACGTTGGGGACTGACTCCTACGAGTTAGACCAAGATACAATTAGAGGGGAAAAAGCAGCGAGCAAAGTGGCAGGAGCATTTCCTTCAGTCCTGTCGTCCCCCCTCCCCCCCCCCATTCTCCTTCCCAGCCCCAGACCGCTCTCAGCACCTCTGGTGGCAACAGGGGGGGATTTTTCTCCTCCTTAGCACAGCGGCATCACCTCAGTGCCAGGAGGGGAGAGCTGAATCAATACTTGAAAATGAGAAGGCAAAGCCGAGTTAATGTGCCAGACGGGAGGTGGGGCGGGGGCAGCCCCAGAGGGATGGGGGGAGGAAGAGGGGGCAGCAGCAAGGGTCAGGCCCAGGGTCTAGCACCAGCAGCATCCCAGCATGCGGCTCAACCCCTCCAGCCACGGAGATTTCAGCTGCTAAAGGACCGACCCCGGCCTCCCAAACACGGCACAGAGCGTACCCCTGTGCTGTAGTGCCGTCACCAGCAGCGTTTCACACACCCTGAGCCCCTGAAAGGAGGTTGTGGGGGAAATACTCACTCTAAACAGTCAGGAACCTCCCCATGTTATGTATTTCAATTTATAAGCTCTTCAGACCTAACAATTTTTTTTTACTCTTGGCTCTGGAACAAGAAAAACATATTTTGAAGGGAAAATTCTGAGGGAAAGCAAAATGCCATCCTTGTGGCTAGCATATGCTGGGGGGAGGCCACTAAGACCACTTGGACAAAGCCAACCCTCCAAAGGTGCTCTCCAAGCTACTACCTTCTAATGCAAAAACGCAGCAGTTACAGGCCTACACAAATGCAACCCTTTGCAACGCCGCAGAGCACAGAAACTGTAAGAATTTCCCCTTGAGTCAGAGTATAGTTTAAGCTTTGATCATTCTTCCTTCCCCTTTTGCTAGGGGAAGAGCATTCCCTTGCTGCTCTCTAGTGGCAGGCGTTACTGGCAAAGTTAAGAGAAGATGCTAAATTTTGCAGCTCTGCGTGTTTTTTGTCCAGCACATCTGTGCTGAGCTAATGCAACTTACAAATCAGCGCAAACACCGTGATAGAGAATTAACTGGGTATCCAGAGAGCTTCCTTCAGTCAAGCTGTTCTTCAAAACCTCTGAGAAATGACCTTCCCTCTTTCATTCTCTTCCCTACAGCTCCCAGCCCAAATCCAGGTACGAGACTATTAGAACTGCTAGAATGAAGCAAAATAGGCACGCCTTGAGCCAGTGATAAAGCTTAAGTCTTGTCTAGGAGCTAACAAAACCAAAACTATTGGATCAGCAGAAAGAAACACAGTCTTCAGGCTAAGAATTTTATGCAAACCTAAGTGGGAGACTTGAGAATTTGCACTGCAATAAACACTGGGAGGGGTATTTTTGTTGTATTCCAGTATTATTGCAGCTGTTCTTAGTGAAGGGCTTAGTTGTGGCTACAAAAGAAAAGCAGTAATGAGGAAAAAAAAAAAAAAGAGAGACAAAGATCAGAGACAGGCAAACATTTTGGGAAACACCCTCATACACACAACTGAGGGCAATCCTCTAAATGAATTCCGACTGCCTCCAAAATTAAAACCATGTTTTATTGTTAAATTGCCCTCCAATTAGTACCATAATTCTTTATAAACATAATATACAGTAAAATATTTTACATGTAGCACACCAGGCGTATGCTTATGACGTTACAAAATTTACAGTTCAGGACACTTCTCCGGCAGCATCGGCAACCTAAATAGGTGACATCAAGTCCCAGAAGGATGTTCAGTCTTACATCGCTGTGTTACCTGTGTCTCTGCTTTAACACATTCAACATGTAATCAGAAACGTCAGAAGTGCTCTATATTCTGTCTCAAGTTTCTTTCACACTATTTAGAATAGCTGTGAATGATGGGTCCTTATTATCTAATTTCCTCCTAGAGGAGGCTTTTCATTACTAGCTGTCCCAAAACGGATGATTTCTTTTGGATGAGTGCAGCTCGTGCAAAAACAACGGAATGGATGGTTTAAGAGAACCTTCAGTTAGGCAAAACAAACCAAACAACACCCGACACCCCCTCACCCCCCAAAAAACCCCAAAACAAATAAACCCCGCTGACACACCTCCTTTTCCTCTCCCACATCTGTTACTCACATTCTTCCCTCTGCCCACACATACATTCATAGGTACATGTAATAATATAAACAGTAATAAAAACTTGGAAAAAAATGCTTATCATACCACCTCATAACAGACTGGGACCTTTGTTAAAAGTCCACGTTTCAAATATAAATTAGAGCTTCTTCAAGTGTCAAGCTAATAAATGCCTGACATTAGAGAGAACAAAACACTGGAGGAAGCGGTAGCTACCTTCGTTCTGCAAGTGTAAACAGCCTATGTCCTGTGGTAGTTAACACTGCTTTCTCCTTACCCAAACCACCTCCTTCCCCTGTGCTTTACGCTAACTGCAGCATTTCTGCGGCACGCCTGTCACACGAGCGGTATTTTCAGACAGAACTGATACCACCAAAACACGTGCGATGCCGTGAGGACAGCGTACAGTAGTGTAAGTTACCTTAATGCTTGGGAAAGACCAAGTCAGCATTTCATTCCAAACCAAGCATGGATTTTGTGCTCTTATTTGCCACAGAGCACAGATAAAAAAAAGCCAAACGAACAAGAGGGGAATAAACAAAGACCTTTGCCTGGAAATTACTGGAACTTGTGAATTAACTGGCAGCATGAGAATGTTCAGCAATTTGTTTACCTCCCTGATGATTGATGGCACATTTGCAAAACAAATCACAGCTGGCAAAGAGGGGAGATGCAACCTCCGGCCCTAGATGGAAATACTCAGCTCTCCAAGTACTGGAATATGCTTCGGCTCTGACTCGTTTCCTCTGCGCTGTCTACCCTGGGACGTTTGGCCAGAGACATTATCCCTGCAGCAGGACCTCTTTTCTTCACCTACAGGGGAGTAGGATACATTAGAACATCCAAAATCTCAGAAAAGTTTAAATTCTGAATTATCAGTGAATGATTTGGTGTGAGAGCACACACTAGGGAAGAATCATAGAGAATATTTAAAACTGCAACGCTCTTAGCAGCTTAGCGCCTGGACATGAAAATAATCCAGGCAATTGGCAGGACATGCCACACAAATCTTTACCTGAAGTTTTGATTTCTCCTTTGCCTCTGCATTCTTCTCTGGGGAAAGCGTTTGAAAGACAAAATTCCTTGAATTTCGAGGTGCATTTGGATTAAGATCTGACATTGCTGCTAGCTTCTGAAGGACAGCTTTAGGTCTGTTCAAGAGAGACCCATTTTTTATCTGAGGAATAAAGAAATGCTGCATTAAACCACTCACACTAACAAGACAGCTCTTTTAGTGGGTTATTCTTAATCGAAAAGACTACGCCCTACTAAAATGTTTCTCACTACACCACAGAAACTAGAAATGGTCAGAATCCAGGGTCAGCCGGCTTTGCTGTTTGGGAACACCATTTTTCAGAACCTTTACCAACCTGGATGTCGCTGGCAGGTCTGAATGTTTCAAATGGGTTCCTGGGTAACAGAGTTGTGTCTTGTACCACTGCTGCTGGCCTTGCTGGCAGAGAGAGAGGGAAGCATCAGTTTCAGAACTTCATTTGAAAGAATATAATTTTATATCTAACCAAAGAACTTAGAACTGACAGACTGTAAATACTGTAGGAAAAAAAAAATCTGCATCAAATTATACTATGAGCCAATAGATGACTCTGGCAATTAGTTCTATCAGTTAGAAGGGAAAATTTGTGTTTGAAACAGCTTTGCAAACTCAGTCACATTTTTACCACCAAGGAAAAAACCTAAAATTTATTTTCACTACATTACGTGGTTTTCCCTCAAGTCACAGATATTTGGAGAAATGGCTTAGGCACTTGCAGTCTGCAAGCAAATGAAGAATAAAAGACTAAACAGAGATGTAGAGGAATTTATTCCCACTCTACAACATTTTTTTTCCAAGTAGCAGCATACTATTTCATTAAGTAAATACACACAATTATCAACCTCGCAGTGACACGTTTTCAGTGCTTTTACACCTTTAGCTTTTCAAGTGCTGCAAGACATGAGCTCAGGCTCCTGTAAGAAAACAAGACACTGGAGTTTTCTGATCCACATCCTGTTTCACTGGAGACTGCAGGTGACAGCTGGAAGTTAAACTTTTTCTCTTCCTTGCTTGTCACTTCAATAACAAGTCAGCTTACCTTTCTTCTGCAGGGACTTAGCAGTTACTTTTTTTGCTAGTTTCATGAATTGGCTGTCTTCACCAATTTCTTCCTCCTCCTCCTGCTCTTTATTTTTTTCCTTCTGTAGCAGAGGGAAAACACTTTGAAAAAAGTTCATATTAAGAATGAACATTCCATTCAGTATTTTAAGTAGACAAAGTCCTTTCGTTATGTAAATTAATAGTATTATTTACCTTCTACTGTACAAGAAACTTTCACACTAATCTATTAATGAACTGCAAACCCATAGCATCGCATTTAGCTGACCTAATACTGAAACATTTAAAATCTGAAGTTATGCTCCCAGCATAAAGAGACTTATTCCAGAACAAAGTTGTTTTGCCTCTCCCTTCTGAATTAACTTCTCTCTCTTGCAAGTATTGTACAGAGAAAGAGCAAAATTCATGATAAAAACCAAAGATAAATTATAAATGGTATTTTCTCCAGAGTTCAAATTAAGGAACTAATGGTTTCACATCTAGCAGTGGTACAGAAAAAGACTTCGCTTCAGGAAAGGCATCTCACTCATACCTGCTCACGAAGCCACTGCTCTCGTTCAAATCGCTCTTTCCTCCATTTCGCCTCCGTCTCATCAAACTGTTCATTTTCATCCTCATTATCTGAATCTTTCTGAAACATGTCAATCTGTGAAGCATAATCTAGACAAATGAAAAAAAAAAATTAGCTATCAATTTTAAGAGGCACAAAATATACAGACTAATTAAAACCCCCCCAAAAAGGACAAACCAATGACCAAAACAAGAAACCCCAGAACTCTCTCAACCCAATTTCTGGACTACCGAGTGCAGTTTCCTACACACACACACTCTCGTTCCAATCTTTCACCCCATCTTTTTACTACGAATCAGAAAGGCACCTATGTTTTTCCATCTGAATCTCCTCATTCTGCCAGGGCCGTCACTGTGCAGGTCGCCATCAATGAGGTATCTCTCCTGGTACAAGCGTAACTGGCGCTTGTCATCATCAAGCATCGCCTTCCTAGCAACGCAGGAGAAAGAGAGGAGGTTAGTCCAGGTTATAGCCGAGAGACAGAACTTCATACACAAACCACACACTAATACTGTCACTGACATATGCAATTTCTGTATTTGATTTTCTAATTCCACTTCATTAGGCAGTTCCTCATCAATAACTTCTTCTTCGTATTCGTTCAGGTCTTCACCATCATATTCATCCTCGCTCCCCACATCGCTTCCTGACAGCTCTGCCTCATCCTCCATGAAATCCTGCAGTTTTCTATAGAAGAACATTAAAAGCTTTCAGTTTGGCAGACCAATAATCATCACACAAATCTTCTGCAAACAAGGTTTATCCGTTGACATAAAATTAACACATATCCTAAATGAGAAATTATGATTCATCTTTAATTTTTGACAAGACTAAGTAACATTGGTCAAAAAACCCCATTACACTGTTTTCAGCACAGCCTTTTGATTTCTATCTGTAATGGAAATTATAATCAAAATCCTCTAGAGCCCACCAGCACCACACTTAAACTCACGCAACGTGACAGTGTCAAAGCCAAAAGAAAAACCAAAACCCCAAAACCAGCCAGAGCCAACGCTATATAAACATTTGCTACTAATGCTGAGGAGGGAAGAAACAACTTTTGTAGTGCTCTTGATATTCTAGTCTGTCTGGCAATTAAGATATAAAAAAGATGTACTTACAGTTTTTTCTTCAAGCCCTGCCTAGGTCTCAGCACTTCTTCATCACTAATTTCTGCTTCTTCAGGATCACTGTCTCCACTTTTTTCATCCTGTTAAAGAGAGTTTTCAGAAATTAAGGCATTTCTGAAAGATCGCTTTGTAATGACAGCTTCTTCTGTTCTTCAGTCAATAAACACAGACTAAATCACCACAGACTTTTCAGAGGATTTGCTACACTAAGATGCTTTATCCAGTATGTTATAATATTAAATGGACATTTTCAACACTCCAACCATCGTTTTTAGAAACGTTTCAGTGGCTTGTTCCGGAAGCTGTGATACTATGCATTGATGGTTATAGTAAAAAAACCTAAGTAGATAAATGCAGTTCTCGTAGTCAGAATGCCGTAGCGGTTGCTTCACTCCATCAGTTCATACCTCTTCACTATCGAAGGCATTGTCATCCGTTACAAGCTGAAAATCACCAAGTTCTTCTTGCTCCTCCTCATCTTCCTCTTCCCTATGGGAAAAGTGAATGAAAGAAACGCAGGTTTTTGTTTCACCTCCAGCCATGGCTGCGCAATAATTCAAGGCAAGATTTCAACCATCACGATAGCTGAGGCTATGGTCTCAGGTTTACCTGAGCGCTCGAAGAGCTACGGTCTCTCAACAGCATTTAGCTTTAGATGTCCAACACCCCCATTAGCACCGACTTTTTAAGACCTCAGGGGTTCACTTGCAGAAACCATGGGACAAGTATTAAACCCTGAGTTTGTTTCCCTCTAAAATTCCTCTTGGATCCCCCTCCCGTGACACTGCCATTTGTGAAGCCTCACCATCCTTCTGTCAGGGAGCCGTACACCTTTACAGTTTAATGTAAGATTTCAACTTAAATTTGGTGATGGCTCCTGTAGTTTGGCAACAGCCCAGAGCAGAACCCAAGAGTCCTACATTCTAACAATCTGTTCTCAGTTTGATGACAGCTCTTCAACACTTCTTTCACAATCAGTGAAAGACAAAGAAGAATTTCCCTTCTCAGTAGCTCTGAGAAACAGTACGTGTTGCCAATTTAGAGTGATTGCTGAGCAATTTGCAATATTCCTCCCCTTCGCCTCCAGAACAGACCACACTTTTGCTTACAGCATTTTGAATTGATGTTGAACAAGAAAACACATTGCGTGAAACAAGACAACTACCACTACAAGATTCTGTAAGTTTTAGGAAGAGTAATACTAACTTATCTGTGGAAAAGGAGCCTGAACAAAGTGCTAGAGCTTCTGCCATTGGATCTTCTATGTCACTATCTTTTCCTGCCTTGGAAGATACTGAAGATGCCCATGTCGGAGAACCTGCTACAAAAAACAGTAATAAGATAACAACTTAGACAGATATGCTTCTACTCTTCAGAGGTCAGAGAGCATCCTAGAAGTGACAGTGAGCATGCTCCCACACAGGCAACACCCTGCTAGAGCTCTCAGAAGTTTCAGAAGTTCTACGTTCTGCACTAGCACCCAGAACTAAAGGGTAACTTTGGTAAAGCTTACAAGTCAAATAACCAGCAAAACTGACAACAGAATACCTGTTTTAGATCATACATAAACATACCCTGAGACATGAATTTCCCTGAGCAAAGATTGAGCAGTTCTTCCATGTTCTGCTTTTTGTTGTTGCTGGTATTTGGCTCATGTTCGGCTTGACTGCTGAACTGTCCAGAACACAAGTCCAATAATTCATCCATATTGGCATCCATTGCATTCTCATCCATACTGGCCAGTGTCAGCTGGTGCTTTGACGACTGGTATTTATTCCTATGTTGACCAACATTCAAGAACCTGAAAAGGAAGTCTGTAGTCAGAAAAGTCTTGCTGGTCTGCATGTCCTATTCCTGTTAAAGGGCACAAAATGTCATCCTTTACACCCATTACTTACCCATCTGCATCAAGCAGCTGGCTCTGAGTGTCATCTTCCAGAGAAAATTGAAACTGGGACTCCTCAGCCCCAGGAAATAAACTCTTAGGCTCAGGAGAGGCATTATACAGGTCCTGGGAATCTTCTATGGGAAGAGAGGGCTCAGATGTCTTTCCTGAGCTCTAGTCAAAGGAATGTAAAAACATACAAGTTTTGTTTTGCAATCCCAGAAGTGAAAACCAAGACTAGAATAAAAATGTTAAGCTATTTTAAAGGATTAACATCATGCAGGTGTCAAGTATGTCCACACTGCTCTGATAAATCATAGGAGTTCACTGACATCAGATATTGTGTAGTCCATGCAAATATGCTTTAAAAAATATGATATACTTATTTTAGATATCAGAAACAGATTATAATAGCTTTTCTTCGCTGTTTTAGAATATACTTTATAATGTCACTTTTATCCATTTCAATATGGAGACATTTTAAACTCCTGACATAGTTTGCTTTTTGGAAGTCTTACTCATATACAAGCATTTGGCTAGATGACTTTTTCTGGTATTATTTATTTGACAGATATGCCAGTCAGGATAAAATATATTTATTCCCTACCCACTGTCTTAATACGGGAACAGGACCCAGAACCGTACCTTGGAAGCAGAGCTGATAAAGCTTGTTTTGAAAAAACCTGGGGAAGGCGACCTAAAACCTCCTGCTGCAGACACAAAGTTCCCTCCGCGTGCCATCTGTTTGTTACAGGGCTGATACGAGGGAATCATGGAACCGATCAACTCAAAGCTGCTGTTATGGCTGTTCTCTTTCGCTAGTGTTGGTAGAGAAAAGGAATCATCGTCCTCTGAAAAACGAGAGAAAATTAAATACAGCGCTTGACTTTTTTTTTTTTTTTTTGAGATCCAGTAAAACCTCAAGATTCTATTTTGCAACCCTGACACTTGACTAAAAAGTCACTGTTCTGTGCCCACATGGGATTTCTTTCTCCCTAGAGGACACAAATTACACTTTTTTACTGAATTTCATCTTATTGATTTCTGACTGTTTATTTTAATCTCATTTTGAGCTTCATTCTCCTCTAGTTTCTTCAAGCCCTCCCACATTTTATCAGTCTAAACACTTATAATCATACTATATAACTACACAGATGATGAAATAACAAAAAAACTGAATATCAATCTCAAATAGAAACTTCTACGCGTGCCACGTGGGGAAAAAAAAAGCAGCTAGCTATGATGATAATTCTACTTTACCTAACTTGGTAGGTCCTTTGTCTGCAGCTTCTTCCATTTCAAGTTTCTCATCAGTAAGAGAATATCTGCAATTCATGAAATAGAAGTGTTATATTTAGTGCCAACATATGTAAGATGAATCGCTATTGTCTGTCAAACCTGACTGCAAAAAACCAAGGTAACGCACAGAAATACATCTAGTACGCTTTGATTAAGAAACAGATCATTCTACTGAACAACATTTAAAGTAATTAAGTTTTTTTTAAAAGAAAATATATATGAATGCACACGTAACTACTGGAACAAGACAAAAAACAACTTTAAAAAGTACTTCAAAACATCTGTGTGTATTGATCAAGTTTTAAGTTGCTCAGGCACCATTTTTAAAGCTTGGTTTATTTACCCCATTTTGGAGGAGCTGTCCTTAAAAAGCATCAGTGTAGACTCCGTTGAAGGTAGTTTGGGAACAGAATCACAGTGCACAGATTTCTCCAGCTTCTCTCCATCAATTGATTCTTTGTCAGTTTCTTTATCACAGTCTTCAACATGTTTCTCTTCCGCATCTTCATTATCTTCCTCTGCTTCGCCAAGCAGAAATTCCACGTTCTAAAAACCATCCCCAAACATAGCAGAGATGTGGTGATCACCGCTTTCATCTGTCAGCTTCCTTGAATACTTTAAGAAAACATTTTAACACCCAGAGGATGAAGCCGAGTGACATTCACAGCTCTTACACGCACGTATTTCACTCAGACAACTGACACGAGTGCTTGAACAGCGGAGCTGTCCGGATTCTTTTAAAAAGGAAAGGCTGCGACAGACCCTACCCCAGGTCAGGCAGGTGACCTGTTTGTCCCATGCTTGCAGTGAGCTGAGGATGTACAAAAAGAGAAAGTGGCACCAGCACCTTTTATACAATTATACTTGGTTTTAACACTGTTTAGACAAATAAAGAAAATACCAATAAGATCGGTTTTAGACAATCCGAACCCTGAACATGCTGACTGCAGCATTTTTTCAGCTTCTAGGAAGAATTCTTTAGCAATCTCTCTAATGTTAACATTGTACAAAAGTCTAATTTCACTGGAGAGAGGGAGTAGAAATGAGAAGCTGACTAGGTTATGTAAAACTCTTAGATACAGACCTCATGATCGCCTTCACCCTCTTCCTCAGATTCATCTGTCATCTCTTCCTCCTCTTCCTCCTCCTCTTCCTCCTCCAACATCTCCTCATTATCCAGTTTAAACAACGCTTGCCGCTTTTGGCGTTCCTCAGTCCTGCGGAGTTTCATGGCCTCCTGGAGTTTAGCCTTCAGCGCTTGTAGCTTTTCACCTGGAGAGAAGTGAATACATTAATACATTAGATGTACTGCTGAACCCCTAACTTCATTGCTTTCCAGCATCCAATCTAAGGTAACTACACACTTAAAAAGGGAATTAAAAAATTACCTGGTTTAAAATGCTTTTATGGATTGATCTGCCAGCTGTAAGAGCTAGAGCAGTTAGTTTCAATGAGCTCAGTTTAGAGAGACCCCACGATCTCATGAATTATCAAGATTCCTCATTATCCAGAGCCGCCGCCGGTGCAGCACTCAATGAGAACAGGGTCTGTCTCGCCACTGTGTCATTTGGGAACAAGAGCATCCAATTGCCATGGGCAGATGTGCTATAGCACATGAAATAATTTAGAGCTGCTAAAAATAACACGTGTCCATAGAAGTCTGAGGCTTCTTCCATCAGAGGGCTGACGGAAAACAGCAGCACAGATATACCTTTATATGAAATGTTGGTACAGATGGGGAGAAATCCAGAGAACCAGCCACAACGCTCTGACTGAGGCTGTCCTGCGCTGGGCAGCGCTATTTGAGAGGTCGCTCAGGATTCTTTTCTAAACAGGGCTATCCACTGGGGGGGGAATGCACATACTAAGATCCCTTCATCTGCATTTCACAGGGCAGCACTGGGAAAGGGGGAATGGGAGTGAAACAAAAAGACAAGTTGTTTTCCAATTCAACCATCACCCCATCTCCTGAACCAACCTGGCTTTGTGTGGACTCTCTCATCCAGTCCCTCCGCAGCCAACACCGCTGGTACCACGTCTGCTTTCAGCTCCTCTTTTCCTTCCGACGTCATCTCCTTACGAATAATGCTCATGTTTATGGTCCGTTCAACTTTGGATTTTGACGGTTGAAGAGTGTGCTTCAAGAAACGTGCTTTCAAGGCTTCTAATTCTTTAAATACATGTTAATTAAATTTCAAAGTGCAAATCAAATTAATTTGGTAACATTTAAAAGCATTAAGTGCTAAAGTTGTATCAAGAGTAGGTCTCAAGAATTTTTTTCCCCAAAGGAGCTTAGATAAAAACTCTAAATTTTTCATATTAAAATATTTGCAAAACCATTTTATTTGGCTAATAAAACAATAAACTATTCCAGAATATTTTTGCTGTAACTTGTATTGAATTAATATTAAATTACGTTACCATTGACTACAATCTATCCCCAAGACCTCAGTTCACTTCCAGTCTAGCCTTGCAGCCACCAGACACCTCTAAATTTCCGTTAACACATATACCTAAAACCCGACCGCCAGCTGACAAAAGCAGCGCTTCTTAGCAGAGGTCAGTTTCCTGCACGCAGGGCAGTAGCATCCAATCCAGACATCATCTTAATATCTTCTAATACACAGATTTAATGGAATTATAGAATTGCCTCATCATCTGCAATCTTTCCCTGAAAGGTCAGCTACTTAATACTGATTAAGTAGATGTCCAAATTCCAGTACCTAAAAGACATGCAAAATATTGCCACAAAAGTAAGTTTTTGCTTGCTCTGCAGCCCTGCCTTTTAACAAAATCAGTAGTAAACGCTCTGGAACACAGGCCAGTTCTGCCTCCAGATAATTACTCTAGTTTTGGATCGATTTGAAAAAAATGCTCCCATGTGCTTTAAGTCCAAACATAATTCACTACAGCAAAATGGAAATAAATCATTCATCACTAAGGAGTTATCACTGAGCATTCTTTCAAGGTTTCAAATACTGAGGACTCAAAACTTCCCTTTTAACCATCAGCTGAAAGAAAACCTACAGCAACATTGAGCAAAGAATCCATACTAGTCAGAGCACGTGTCAGACTCTTCCATCACCTAAATATTTCTTAGAGGCTTTCCAGTCAGACAGACAGGACAGGATTACAACAATAAAAGCGATACCTTTATTTGAATCAGATTCATCGAGGTTTATAAAGGATTCGTTGCCAGAGCAGATTCGCGGCTTGATGGACAGGTCTATTCCCAGCTCGCGAAGTTTATCCAGCTTGGACTTCCTCGCTTTCTCAGGCTGTGCCACCGGTCCAGGCCCCACTTGTTGATTGTTTTTTTCACATTGTAGGTCTGGTCCTGTTCCGTCCCTCTGCTCCAGGGCATCTCCTTCAGCTGCCAGAGGCTTTTCAGTCTCTTTTTGTTCACTACAATCAGTGCTTAGGAAGTCAGAGTGCTGTTGTTCTGTATTATTATTGGTTGTTACAGTCCTAACTGTATGAGGACCATCACTGTCCTGCCTGGGCTTTTCAGCACAGTCTTCTGTCAAGTTCTTCCCTACATCAGCAAGGGGCTTGCTCACAGTGGTCTCAATGTCTCTGCCAAGGCTTGTTTCTGGTTCGTTAGCTGCTGATTGATTGCCTTCTATTTGCCCATCTTTGCAATCTGTACTCAAGTTCTTAGGCTCTGCAGATTCTTCATTTAGGGATAACTGGTATTTACTGGACCTAATGACGGCAGAAAGAAATACGTCACCCACGGTTACTGGGACAGGGGAGAACAGGTTGAGAACAAACTTGGAGAACAGAAGTCTTTTTTTAATTATCATTATTAATGCACAGGAAGAGGTGAAGGACAGAAGTCTGGAAACCTTCATTTTGAGGAGATAAGGAAGCTTAAGAGTCATGTGAAGACTTTGTGTTAGTTAGTTGCATTATAAAATTCCCCAAAGATTTTTTGACAGCAGTAGCACAAGTATTTTACTACACATTACTCAAAAGCAGAAATAGTCCAAGTAAAATGCTGTGGTCCAGACTAAACCACATTACATTAAACTTTGCACGAGCTTGTTACTTGACCTGAAGTTACTACTCCCCACAGAATCAGAGCCCTGATTTCTTCAGCAGTACGAGTGTGTTAAGAGCACAGCACTGCTTTATGGTAACAGTGACACAGTCCTGATCTCCAGGTGTTCATGGAAATAAAGGAGCCTCAAAGTTTCTTAGTAAAACTTTCCAGACAAAGCAGCAGCTAAAATTAAACCAGAAACAGGTTGTGAATGTACACACAGAGCAGGTGTGTACATCACACAACACCTATAGCATGCAAAAGTCTGGTTGTCCTCAAAAGCAAAGCTGGAATAGCATCAAAATTTGTGAAAAAATATGAGGAAGGTTTAAGTCCTTACTTCAGCAGTGCCATGGCATTTCCGTGGCACACTGGTCGAGGTCTACGCTTGAAGAAGTCATGAATGCTTTTGGTCTCAGGCACATGATATGGGAGAGACACAGACGTTTCTACCAGAGAAAGGAGGTGAGAGGGCATTTTAAAGTCATCCGAGGCATTTATTTAGTATCTCTGAAACAAAAAGCAGCTTGACACAACTATTTTGCAGCAAAGACATCCGACTAGGTACGAACAGCAGCGTGTCAACTCGAATACAGCAAACGCTACCATTTGGGAAGGAGTTCCAACAGCAACAGGCTTCAAGGCCAAATCAGCAACATGTCTGCGGATTCATTAGGAAATGAACCGTGACGTGAGCATCAGAACGGCAGGGCCGGTTTCAATTTTATCACATGCCGATCAAACCCTAAATATTCCACTAACGCTACAGGCTCAAGTGTTTGCACAATTATATTGTTTTTTTTCCCGTTAGTTACAAAGATATCTTTGAACAGGTCCTTGAATAAAAACAGCCTTGCACCTGTCAACCCCAAATAGCTCACACTAGGTTAAAGGTGGCTTTCGTCTTTCGGGTAAATTCTTTCAATTTCTCCCCTGAATTTCTTAATAGTTTGTACCCCCTCTATATACAAGGAATTTAAGTTTTACCTCTGATAAGTCGCTGGGTCTCACTATGTAGCTGTTTAATGGCTTCTTTACTTAACCTTGCTGCTTTCCGCTCCTTAAGGAAAGGAAAGAAAGACTTATGAAGTCAGAAAACAAGACATGGGACTCCATCTATACTTTCTAAATAGCTTATTTTCCTCTTTCAAAACAGAAAGAAGTCAGAATAAAGGAGCCAATTAAAAAAAGAGAGATTAAAAATAGCAAGTCAACAAAAACATTGGACAGGGTTGAAAAGACAGCACACAAACCCCCTTTGAGTTACTTCACAAAGAATGAAGAGCTTTAAAAAATGAATACTTCACCTTCCTTTTTGGTTCTTTCAATATAGGTTCCTCATTCTCATCATTAAATACATGTTTGTAGCCTTCACCCTCGGAAAACCGTTCTTTGTTCTATGGTGCATAAAGAGAGATTAATTTATTTGTCTAGATACACAGGCACTACCAAGGGCAAACAAGTTAAAAGCAAAAAAATAATTGTACAGAATCGTCACTGGTCAGCAAAACCAGCAAGTATTCTCAACAAACCACCACAAATGCCACATAACGCTCATGGTAGGTGCCCAAAGCTCCTACTGCAGCATTATCTCTGTAACTTTGTCGGACAACATCTCCTCATCTTTAAGAATAAGCAGCAGAGGACTCTCCTCTCTCACAGCAGCAGAAGTGCACCATTGTCAAAAAGAGTTTAATACATGCTCAGGTACAGCATTTCCCACCAATGATCTGTATCACTATCAAATGTTACCTTATATTTTTTTATTTTGTTTTTCACTGCTGCTCGTATTGATTCTATCGACTCTTCATCCTCTGGAGGGTAATCGTTTTCCTCTTCTAAGCCATTATCAAAGAGTTCTTTGTCATCAAGAAGACACCCACTGTCATTAGAAGGATACCTCTCACCACCATCTACCTGCGGGCCATAAGAATAAAGTATTTGTGTCATTCATTTCAGGCTTCCTTCAGTTCTTTGACATTCATTTAATATTATTGTCAAAAGGTCTTGATGAAAGAAGTTTGAAAAAGTACATGCCATCTTTAATCTAGCATCTTTTGTGTCATGGAAGCGAGTCATATTTGCTTTACAGCACTGCAAAGTTGATAAGGTAATTCATGATCAGGTAACTCCCTACATCTATGATAAGTAGGGAATTTCAATAATTGCTGAAGACCAAAATGGCTCAGAGAAAATAAATTAATGCTTGAAATATGCATTTTATAAACAGCAGAAATACACAAGCTCCCAAGCAGCCATTTGTTTAGACCAGAATTCCAGTTTGAAAGCAGCCCAAAGCTCCCTCCAGAAGCTAGCACAGCAACGTAGAGAAGCCAAAACACCAAAGCCATCTGTGCCTGTAACAAACCCCCAAAGAACTTCTGCCTGGCTTCACACGCGCTGAAGTTAAATGGCCAAGCGTTAGGGTTTGTACTTTCTTTGCAGATGCAACTGCAGACTTATCTGGTGTTTGTGGATCACTGTGGACACCGCAGCTGCTGCGGGAAGGCAGCCACTAGCAATGCCAGAGCATTGAAACACAATAACCACATGTAGGAAGAATTTTAACATAGTTGAGAAAACATCTGAGTTTTTCTGGAAAAACGTCTACCTCTGCTTCAGGCTTCTTTTCTTTTTTCAGCTGTTTAATGGACTCAATTCTTCTCTCCTTCTCCTTTCTTCGTCTTGATTTTCCTACAGCATTTTTTGCCATCTCTTCTTCAAAATCACGTTTATGTTTTCTGTACTTCTTCCCAGATTTTAGGGGTCTCTCCTCTTCCAACTCCTTCTCAGGCAAGCCAGACTTTCTAGTTTTTTCAGGGTTTTCAATCTGCAATTGGTCGCCAACATCACTGTCATCACTGTCTAGCAGAACTTGGCGAATCCGATGAGATTTCTTGTTCCTCCTGGTAGAAATGTTCTCTTTTTCCTCTCCGTTTTCCTTGTCCCCATCCAGAGTATCATTCTGCACAGAAGTGCTGCCATCCTCTCCATCTTCACTCTCACTCTCCTGAAGCACCTTCTTGCTTTTTGCTTTTTTACGTACAAAAATCTCTTCCTCTGAATCTTAGAAAACATATTAAAGGAACAGAAATTATGCATGCTATGAAGAGGAAAATTCCACAAGTTAATTAACAATCAATCAGTTAAAGTTATGTATCTGTTAAATTCAAGAGATGTCAACATCTATAGCAAATCAACATGAACTCAAGGTTTCAAAATGCAGTTCTCCCTGCAGGGCAGTATGTATCTGACCCAAACTGATGTTATAGGGTTTTAGCCTTTAAAAAAAAAAGGCAAAGCTGAAAATCCTTCACTGACAAATTAGTGGCTTGCCTTGACATAGTAATAAAACCCAGAGTAAGTAACTTTCTAAGTACCTTGGTTAAATAAATCAGAAAAAGAAAGGATATAAACTATTAACATCCCATTTACTATTTCCCTTTCTTGTACCGCAAACAATGCTCTTCAGACATTTACAGACGCCTGTCCGCATTCTGAGAGGCACAAAAGGAAGGTGGTTTGGATTCCTACAGGTCAAGCAACGACAACTTCCTAAAAAGCTATTTATGAAACAAAAATTATCATTGAAGGCAGCAACGACCAGGCACAATTCATGGAAACATTACAGACCTCCATCATCAAGAGACGCGATCCCTTTGCTGCAGTGACCTGGAGAGGCCGTTTCACAGCTGCCCTGGCCGCTGTCAGAGTCACTATCGAGGGTTTTCTGCAAGTCTGAGTTCAAATCTTCTAACGGAAGCTACAAAGCAAAATAGGGTTTTCCTTACTACAGCCTGCTGTTTATGTAGCAATGCCTCTTGGCACCCAACTTCATTCCAAAACCTTTGCTAACCCCCTACACACAATTACATACATACACATTTTAAGGATTACATGGTATTTACACAAAGGGAGATTACATCAACTTTTATCAGGATTTAAGTATGTTTAAGGTGCATTTGCACACACACATAAAAAAAAGAGAATCAACAGTGGCTGGTCTCCACTCATCACTGGGGCTTGGAACTAGATGAGCCCTGCGGTCCCTTCCAACCCTAACCATTCCCTGATTCTGTGGTTATTCAAAGCCNTTCCCGGCACGGACCGCGGATGGCGGAGGAGCCACCGGCTGTGCTCGGAAGCGTAGTCGGTGCGAGGCGAGGAGCGAGCCCGGTGACGACGCGGTGCCGCCTAAGCTTAAGGGCGGCCGAAGAGGCGCCGCCACCACCACCACCTTGCTCGCGGCCCCTCCCGACCCTCCGTCGCACGACAACCAGCGGGGCCCCAAGCCTCCGGCAGGCCGAGGGCTGC
>VWZZ01001616.1:125857-140241 GCA_013399095.1 Psophia crepitans
CGCAGGCCGGGCCCTGGGGCCGCCGCTGACCCCGCAGGGGGCCTCCAGCGGCGGACTGACACGCGAGCGGGCTCGGAGGCGTCTTGGCAGCCGCCGGGCGCTTTCCTTTTAAGAGGAACTGCAGCAGGTCGCTAAACTTTCCGAGGAGATTTGCATGCGCCCGTACGGCGCTGCCGAACAGGTTGCTGACTGCGGTGGAAGTTTTCTGCTCGGGCTATCGGGTGTCTTCACCCTCCCCAGGGTAAATAGGACGTGGCCTCCAGCGCGGGTGCTCGGCCAGAGTCAGGGAACGGAGCCCGCCTGAGCTCGGACTTGTGCCCGGCGTAGGGAGGTGGGGAAGGACGGGTGGGTCCTGAGCCGGACACGGCAGCGTGCTCCCTGCATGTCAGTCCTGGCAGCTGAGCAGTAACAGGTTTTATTTCTGACGTTGAGTCGTCATTAAGAGTTTAAAGTGGTGCTTTCTGAAAATACAGGTGTTGGTGTTGATTTTGGGGCAGTATGAAATGTTTATTGACACAAAGTGTCAAAGAATCCAGATTTTAAGGTAGTGGAGGGCTGACTTGGAGACTCTGCTGAATGTACATATGATGGAGCGTGTCCTCTGGCTTCCAACCATAGAAGTAGATCCTCTTTTAGTTTTGTAAAACTGCTTCCTGTCTGAAGTAACTTGGTCGTGGGTGCTTAGTATGTAATCGACACAGAGCAGAAGAAATTAAGAGTGACAGCACATACAACCCTGATCAGGCCAATCAGGTAAAAATCCTGATAAAATCAGTGTGACTTGCAGGGCAGCCCGGCTTCAAGTGGGAAAACAGTTCTTAGCTCTTCTCTGGAATCCCTTGAGAAATAACTTTAGAAAGGAGAAAATGTAAGTTTTATCTCCTTTGATCAAAACCGACTGAGGTCAGCGTTGCCATGCCTGTTTACAGAACTTGTCAATACCGGGGGAGGAAAATGGGTAAATATAGTTGTCATTTAATCTCTTGTGGGAGGTCAGTGCCTGCACTCACTTCGGACTAATTAGCGCGGGATTAATGGATCATCTCTCGAGTATCCAAATAAGCACAGCAAACTTTGATTGCCCTTGATGATTCACGCTTGTCAGGACAGCTGTAGGTTTTTTTACAGTGCTAACTGTACCCCACAACCGGTTTAACTACGGCATTACGATCTCTTCCTGGACGTATCGCAATTAGTCAGGCGGGTGCAGAGCCGGCGATGCGTTGTGTGGGATGTCTGTGGCCCCGGCGGCCACCCCGCCACTGCAGCTTTGGGGAGCTGACATGTCGAGTGGGCTACAGCTGCTTACATGTTCTAAGTATTACTTATGCTTACAAATGTTCTAGGGTTACTGTCTTCGTATGGGTGATTTTACTTGGTATCGTAGTAGCCGTTGGATGGCTTACAAAGCCAGCATAGAAGGCTGCTTAGATTTGGTCCTGGGTTTAGTTTAGGCTCGTGCTGAAGTTAATTGCTGCACCCTGAAGTGTACCTAAACATGAACTTCATCCTCCCACAGCTTGCTTACTTCTCTCCTGGGATAAACTGTGAGCCTTTGACTTAAATGGATACTGACAGGTTGACACAGTCTTATGATACTAAATTTGCCCTAAGTTTTACGATCGCTTTGTTGCTGCGTTCTTGTAGTACTTTCCCCCCTGCCCGTCCTTTGCTATTCCACAACAGCGAAAGAAACTTTGATCACACTGAGCCCTGGCAGACAGAGACAGACCCCACGAAGATACAGTAATTCAGTTTGCTGTATGTGCAGTGTCAATTGAGGCTGTGATAGATTGTAAAAAAGGTCTGTTTAATCTTGTTAACATGGTATCTCTGATGTTAATGCTTTGAGGAAGTTAACTAAAGGCTTAACTAGTGACTAGCTTGTGTGTGAGTACTTTTTCAAGCCTCTAATAATTTCCTTCTTAGAACTGTTCCCAAAGCTCTTGGTTTTGTCCAAATAAACAATCTTCTCCACATCTGTTAGGAGTCTATACCTGTCTTTATACTTTCTCCCTTACTCTTCTTTTGAGAAGAAGACCTTAACCTTTCCTCACTCCTTTCTTTGTGCTGGAATTTTAAATTGGCTGAAATTGTGCTCTAGGGGAAAAGTATTTCACTGTTAACAAAAGCAATGTGTTCATGATGTAAAGGAAATGGCAAAACTGTTTTAGCTTAGATCCAGTGCGGAAATATATTTTAGTTTAGAATAAAAATATCCCTTACCCGTTTCCAGATAATACCCATTTTCAGATAAACATTGGGGATGTATGTCCTAAGTGTGCCAAGAGCGACAATCATTAACGTCTGAGCTTTAAGCCTGTAGTGAAAACAGTGAAAAGAACATGGTTATTGGCTAGTTCTAGAAATGGTGGTAGGAATATATTTATTTTTACGTTATATAAAAATGGTTGCATTCTATCTTGGGTCTCTGTCAAGTTCATAACCACAGTCATAAATATACAAATGTCACTAAAATTTTGAGAATGAATGATGGCACTAACCTATATATGCTTTAGGGAATGCAGCTTTTTTTTTTTTTTTTTAACCTGAAGTTCCGAGCGGCCGGAAGGCTGCGCTCTGTTTGCAACCTCAGAAAGCTACTTAAGATTTCTGCCCCGTCAGAAAGAGGTTTCAGCGAAAGTTCACCTGAAAGGATGCTGCACCGAACGACCAGCTGCACCTCACACGTATCTGTTTGACTTCCCTAGGGCCCCCGACCAGCCTTTTCCAGCCACCCCGTCGCCCAGGCCTGGGAACTGTTGGGAAACCCATCCGCCTCCTAGCCAACCATTTTCAGGTTCAGATCCCTAAGATTGATGTTTATCACTATGATGTAGATATCAAACCAGAAAAACGCCCCCGAAGAGTGAACAGGTATGAGTTGTTTAATAAAAAACAGTATAAAATAAAGAGTGTATGTGCCTCAATTTAAGAAAACTGTACATCCTAGAAATTCTTCATCTGCTAAAGGCTAGTTTATGTTCGTACTGTGGTTAGTTGTTGCTTAATTTTTCAGTGAACTATAATCCAGTATTCTTCTTATTAAGAAGTTTTGCAATTGGCCTGTAATCTAGAAGGCTCTAGGAAATGTACTAAGCCTTGAACTACAGCTGGTTTTATTTTCCAGTCTACAAGTGAATGTCCCTGATAATTGTCCCACAGTCTATTATACAAACATGTGCTAACAGCTGAGGGGAGGGAGTTCAGCTCGGAGACTGAGGTCTTTTAGGGTGACCCAACATTTTAGGGTCAGTAGCACCAATCCACAGAGCACCCTCACTCACCCCAAGGCAGATATTTGCTCCTGTGGTTGAACAGCTCTCCAGATTCCTCTGCCCGTATCTCTGCTGACAGTACGAGCACCTGTGTGCTGAAATTTAGATGTCTTAATCTAGTGGTGACTTGTAAAACTCCTGGTGTCTCTGCTAATGACTTGGCTATACTCTCATTAGCGCATTGTTGTTTCTCCTGCCTTGCTCATTTAAGAAAATGTGAAAAAGGAATTTTAAACTGTGTAAGACCGTTGCTGGATTTTCTGTTCTTCAACCTAACCCGAATAAATCCCTCTGTAGAGAGGTGGTGGATACTATGGTGAGACACTTCAAGATGCAGATATTTGGTGATCGGCAGCCTGGATACGATGGGAAACGGAACATGTATACTGCGCACCCGTTACCTATTGGCCGCGATAGAGTAAGTGTTGCTACAAGCAGTTTTAGGTGTCTGCGGGAAAGCTGTTACTGCGTCATTTGAAAAGTGTTCTTTTATTGACATCAACCCAAAATGGTGTCACACATATTAGTACAGTCTTGGGAATGACAGGGAGTGCCAGTCAGGGATCTCTGGGAACTTGCTGAGTTTTACTGAGGTTTGTTGTCTTCAGGTTTCTAGTTCCCAGCTCTTCAGCTGGAGAATTTGCCAGTGATGGTGTGAATTAGTTTGTTGTACTCTTTCAGCTGCAAGTAGATTTTTTTATTTTTTTCCCACCCTGATAGGAACTTCCCTTTTCTCTTTTCCAACCCTTGTTCTGTTGCTAAATGATAAAGTATTTACAGATGCAAACACGCTGTTTCAGCTGGACTGTTGAGATATGTCCTCCCATTCCATAAGAACGTGTGGCAGCTAGGTCAGCTGCGCTGGCCCTGCATGTTCTGGGCTGAGCTTGCTGGCACCCTGGCTTGAACAGATTGCAGTCTGTGTTAACCGGTCCTGATACAGAACTTAACCCCTGTCTACTCTTCTTGCCAGGGATCTGGTTATTGCTGGTAGAGTGCCATGAGGAATGCTTAAAATGAGTTCATGTATATGCTTTGGGCTGATGGCATGTGAGAATAATCTTAGACTCGTAGAATAGTTTAGGTTGGAACGGACCTTTAGAGGTCACCTGGTCCAACCCCCCTGCAATGATCTCAAATACTGCGTTAGAACTCCGAGATTTGTGTTTCCCAGTGAGTCGTCTTTTTGCCCAAAAGGTTGGGTTTTTTTCCTTCTTGTTTGGTTCACAGGACGTCTTGCTATTAATTGCCTGACTTAAAAAAGAAAATGACTCACAGTTCTCCAGCGCTTTGATGTCACCATACTAATTACTACTTAAAATTTACACTTAAAGATACCTCGCTGCAGTTTCTCAGATGAATAAATTACAAGCTTTCAAAATCCAAAGGAAACTAATTGTAATATTTTAAAAGAATCACACAAACTAATTGCCAAAAATACAGATTCAGAGGATACCTAGGAGAAAAACATAAGGTTGCTTAGTGTTGTGATAGTCTGTAACATAACAAAAGCTTGTGCTTCATTGTGTTCTGCCTGTGTCAGGTGGATATGGAGGTGACGCTTCCAGGGGAGGGGAAGGACCAGACATTTAAAGTATCGATTCAGTGGGTGTCGGTCGTCAGCCTTCAGTTGCTGCTGGAAGCTCTGGCGGGACACTTGAATGAAGTTCCTGAAGATTCTGTGCAGGCGCTTGACGTAATCACACGGCACCTTCCCTCCATGAGGTGGGTCCTTCTGGTGCCTTCCTGACAGGCTTAGTCTTAGCTTTGTCTTAACGTTTCTATGAGTTGTTACTTGCTGCTGTTCTGCTGCTATTACACTTCCCTGCGGTGGAAGGGATGAGGGATGCAGTTGTGTAATTCAACGCCTGCCTTACAAATTTGCACTAGAATAGGGAAATCTGATCTGAACTCAGGACTTGTATCTGCCGGTCATGTTTCTAACAGGAATTTGCTATAGCCTTTCCAACCGCAGTGTCGGTAAAGGCTTTGTGTGCTTGCCATAAGTTAGCTCTAACATATTGTAGAAATGAGTTTTAAATACTACAGGCGCAAATGTAAAAATGTGTATCAGAAAGGAATGATCGAAGTATTAATTTTCTTATTTTCCTCAGGTACACTCCTGTGGGTCGCTCCTTTTTCTCCCCTCCTGAAGGTTACTACCATCCTCTGGGTGGTGGCAGGGAGGTCTGGTTCGGTTTCCACCAGTCGGTCAGGCCTGCCATGTGGAACATGATGCTCAACATTGATGGTACGTAGGAAATTCTTTCTCACTAATCTAACGGGGTTCTTTCTGCTTCTAAATTAAATGCCTTCTTTTTTTTATCTTAGTGTCAGCAACTGCTTTCTATCGTGCCCAGCCTATCATCGAGTTCATGTGCGAGGTCTTGGACATTCAGAGCATCAGTGAACAAAGCAAGCCTCTTACGGACTCCCAGCGTGTCAAGTTTACCAAAGAAATCAGAGGTAAAGGCTTTTTCCAGAGCTGCTGCAACAAAATACTGGAAACCTGCTCATATTACCTTGTAATGAAAATTTGCAAGGCACTTGGGAAGCTGGCCTGCTCCTTTTTGCCCTCACCTTTCTCAAATGTGACTCCTGTGCCTGAATTTATTTAGATGACTTTTGCGTTGGGTTTTCAGGTCTAAAAGTAGAGGTTACCCACTGTGGCCAGATGAAGAGAAAATACCGAGTTTGCAATGTTACTCGGCGACCAGCCAGTCATCAGACGTACGTATACAAGCACTTGCTGATAATTTTAAGAGTCTTGAGTCTGTTAGGTACGCTAGGTACATTGTTTGTGCAAGAATAGTTGATTCTGGAGGTGAAGCCACTGTGTGGCTTGACAAGGACGTTTAGTTTTAGTGGAGTAGAGGAATAGCGTGGGGTTAGACCACTGCTCTATTTTCTCCAAGAAGGGAAAATGGAAGCTGTATCCTCACTTTTAAATACAGTTATCAAAGGCTCTAATTTTTAAAATAGCAATGAAAAATTCAGTATATAGTCTAGAAAATATTTTAAGAAGAGATCCAGTAGCTAAGGAAAAGAAATTTTTCCAGCGTTTCTAGTCTGGAATAGATTTTTCCACACCATTTTTTCCTTTTAAAAAAAAAATAAATCTTGAAAAGTCTAACCAGAACAAATGTCCTTTATAGGTTTCCTCTGCAGCTGGAAAATGGGCAGGCAATGGAGTGTACAGTGGCTCAGTATTTTAAGCAGAAGTACAGTCTGCAGCTAAAATATCCTCACCTTCCCTGTCTCCAAGTAGGACAGGAACAGAAACACACATACTTACCACTTGAGGTAAGAATCTGTCTCTTGCATTGTGGTATCTCCTCCGTTGAACGGTGTCACGCCACCTCTCGCTGTTCCTGCCTAGGTGTGTAACATAGTGGCAGGCCAGAGGTGTATAAAGAAGCTAACGGACAATCAGACGTCGACTATGATAAAAGCAACTGCGCGATCTGCACCGGACCGACAAGAGGAAATCAGCAGACTAGTAAGTGTTTTCTCCAGCAAAGCAGTCTGCATTTGTCACTTCTTACGGCTCTTCCAGAAGCGTTGTGGCATATGTAATGATAAGCAGAATGACCAAGAACTGCAGAAATTAAAAAATCTGACTTTTTTTTAAAACAACTCTTTTTAGATAGAAAGCCGGTTCATGGCAGAGAGCCACGTGAATCATTAGATGTAGTTACATAAATACTTCTCTTGTCACCAGGTGAAAAGTAACAGTATGGTTGGGGGACCTGACCCCTATCTGAAGGAGTTTGGCATTGTTGTCCATAATGAAATGACGGAGTTGACGGGCAGAGTTTTGCCAGCACCGATGCTGCAATACGGAGGCAGGGTGAGTTCTCCAGGTCTTGTAAAATACCTTGTCCTGAGGTTATTTAAATTCATTAAGTGTTCTGCATATCCTCTCATAAGGCTTCCTTTGTATCAGCGCTGTTCGGCTACAGGCAAAACAAAGCAGCTTTTTATTTTTACTTTGCCTTTGGTTTTTACCTAGAACAAGACTGTGGCCACGCCAAACCAAGGTGTCTGGGACATGAGAGGAAAACAATTCTATGCTGGCATTGAGATTAAAGTTTGGGCTGTGGCCTGTTTTGCTCCTCAAAAACAATGCAGGGAAGACTTACTAAAGTAAGTATTTTCCTATTTATTCGTGACACTTATTTCAAGGTTTGTTTTCCTCATATTTCTGAAAGGTGATATGCAATATACATTGATTTTAATGCAACTAATAGTAAAAAGAGGGAACGACAGTTTTCCAGCGTCTTGAATATTTACTGCTTGCGAGCATACTACAACAAAGCTCACAACCTAATGGGCCAGCTAGGAAAAGCATTAACTCCCTTACCACTGAGGCTGTGCTTCCTGCTCTGGTGGCTGCACTCCACTTGTATTCTGTTGTTTTTACAAATAACAGATGATGGTGGTTTGTTCTAAAACCTGAACTATTTCTTTCCTTAACCTTCACTGCCTCCCAGGCGATGTAGGCCACGCTTTTTCCCCTGTCCTTCAAATTATTCTATAGGATCATAAACATAGAGGTTGTGCGAAGCACTGGAATGTTCAGCAGAAGTCGCAGTTGCAGTAATGTTCAGATAAGTTTGATAGATGAGTAAAAAAATCTACAAGAGCGTCAGTATTAGTTTAGGAATCGGCCTTGGAATGTTCAGCTCAGCTGTATTTTTGTTTCCCCAAGAACCGAGGCTTATGAAATGTTCTCAAAATGGGATTAGAATCCTCTCAGTGAGTTTCTTAGAGTGATAGAACTGTTAAAAAATAATTACTGTAGTGTCAAATTGGAAGTGCTGTGAAATAGCTGAAATAGCTTAGATCCCGTTGATGAAATTTAACGGCAAAGTGAAACATAGTGGAAAGGCCAGGACAAAACCATTTCTGTTTGATTTCCAGGAGTTTTACTGACCAGCTGCGTAAGATCTCCAAAGATGCGGGGATGCCGATCCAAGGCCAGCCCTGTTTCTGCAAATATGCCCAGGGTGCAGACAGTGTGGAGCCCATGTTTAAACACTTAAAACTGACTTATGTTGGTCTGCAGCTGATCGTGGTGATCCTACCCGGAAAGACGCCCGTGTACGGTACGGAGAAGAGGCTGTAAAGTGTTAATTAGTTGTACAGCAAGTGGGCATCTTACTGTGTGCTTCAGCGGTGGGAAGGAGGCAGAGCAGGCAATATGTTGTGTTTAAAAGGGAGTTTTGGAGATGGGTTTGTCAGGCCTGATTGGAGTACCTGTGTGTTACCAAAGGGCAAACCGAACCTGTGCCGGTGAACTTTCAAGGGTCTGAATTACAATAACATGAAAAAAATATTAGAAAGCGTATGGAACTACTAATCATTCAGGTAATTGGAGCCACTAACTTGTTTTTCTGTTGCAGCTGAAGTAAAGCGGGTTGGTGACACTCTCCTAGGAATGGCCACGCAGTGTGTGCAGGTAAAGAATGTGGTAAAAACCTCACCGCAAACGCTATCCAACCTGTGTCTGAAGATAAATGCAAAGCTTGGAGGAATCAACAACGTGCTTGTACCTCATCAAAGGTGAGATTAAAGCTCTCCTTGAAGTCCACATTGTCAAGCAAACCAGTGTCATCTTGGTTTGAGTGCTAAAATGATACCTTTCAAAATATTATGTGCTTTACAAATACCCACAGTCTGAAGTGGACAGAGAAGGGTGCTTCAGCATTCAGAATCTGCCTGTGCTGAGGAACATCTCTGGTGTTAGAGCCATCCAGTGGTGTGTGCGAAAACAAGCTTACAAAGGCTTGTCCCTTTTCCTGCCTTTGGGTTCGCTCAGTCTACCTTCTCCTCTTGCCACCTCCTTAAGCATATTGTATTTCCTTTCAAATTGAAAGAGGAGTGAGGGGAAGAGTGGCTTGTGATAAATGCTTGTAACTTGTCTGTCTTTGGTCCTTTGATGTTCTGTTCCCTCTGGACCATAAGAGCTTGAGGCAGAGAACTTCATCCTTGACGATTCTGACTGGGTTTTAGTTCTGTTGGTTTGGATAGACCTTCCTCGGTTGTAATTTCCCCCCTTCTTTGTACTGTTGTTATTTATTATTAAATAAACCTTAATCACATTAAACAGGCCCTCGGTGTTCCAGCAGCCAGTGATCTTTTTGGGAGCGGATGTCACTCACCCTCCTGCTGGGGATGGGAAGAAGCCGTCCATAGCTGCTGTGGTGGGCAGCATGGACGGCCATCCCAGCCGGTACTGTGCCACCGTGCGCGTGCAGACCTCCCGCCAGGAGACCTCCCAGGAGCTGCTCTACAGTCAGGAGGTGATACAGGACCTGACTAACATGGTGCGAGAACTATTGATCCAGTTTTACAAGTCCACTCGTTTCAAGCCCACGAGGATCATTTACTACAGAGGGGGAGTATCAGAAGGGCAGATGAAGCAGGTATTGTTCAGTGGTTTCTTGTTGCTTGTGGAAAGGGATTTGCCCTTTAAAATACATGCATTTGTGTGGATTGCATTTGTTAAGAGGACATTTAATAGTTTCACCGAGTTTTCCTGGGCAAGCACAATGTACTGTCTGATCCTGTCTTGTCATGTTCCTTATGAAGTGGTGTTTGTACACGGAAAAAATGAAATGAATAATGTATGTACTGACCTCAGCACCTAATATTTAAATCTTTTTACTTCTAGGTAGCTTGGCCAGAACTGATAGCAATCCGGAAGGCCTGCATTAGTTTGGAAGAAGATTATAGACCAGGAATAACCTACATTGTTGTGCAGAAAAGGCATCACACCAGGCTATTCTGTGCTGACAAAACTGAAAGGGCAAGTAATATTGACTGCATAAGAAGGAGGTGATGGCAACAGGAAAGTAAGATTGTTCGGTTAAGTGGGGTGGAATTCATCTCGCCCACTAAAACTGAACTAACCAGCGCGAGCAGCAGCAGCAGTTCTGTGCAGTAACATGCTTTCTCTACCAAAATAGCCAGTTCCTCCCCTTTTTTATAGCTCTAGATCGAGCGGTCAGATGGAACAGCTTGTTCCCAGCCCCGTTTGGAGTAGGCGTACTCTATATCCCTGTATTTGTGTATCTGGAGCTGTAGCCTGGTTTTTTATAGCCTGGGATTGCTGATTATAAACTGAACTAGTTGTTCAGTTTGTTGTCTGTTCTGTCTCCAGATGCATCTGTGAGATTGGCCTGTGGCACAAATCCATAAGCCCACTAAGGAACCTTCTTTAGGAAAGTCCCTGATCTCAGGTTTGCTTAAAAAATACAGGTCTCTGGGATGTGAGCGCAAACAGGGGTATGAAATAAATGTATTTCAGAAAGCCTGCATTCTCAGATCCTGAATTACTTGTGTAGGCTTTATCCCACTCTGCAATTTTAATGGTACTGGCAAGCGTTTTATTTTTCTCTGATGACACACCAGTTGGATTTGGTGAAGTTTCTAAAAATGAACTCACAGGGAACATTTTCATTCCTCCTGTGTAAATGACCTTAATTTTTCTACCTTTTCTAGGCAATAAATTCTCAAACAGCTTTAAGTAGAGCCTACCTTAGGAGGTATTTTTGGGTCACTTCCAAAAAAAGCCATGGGCTAATAATAAACTCTCCTCGATAGGTGGGTAAGAGCGGCAATGTACCAGCAGGCACTACTGTGGACAGCACGATCACACATCCTTCTGAATTTGACTTTTACCTCTGTAGCCATGCAGGAATTCAGGTAACGTTTCGCCTCTGCTGTGCTCGGGCTGTGGGACTAAATCCTTACAGCTGTCCTGACGAGTAACGTTGCTTCTGTTCGGAGCGTGGCCGACTTAGTCGCCTCAATCCGGTGCCCGTTTGGCACTCGCCCCTCGGTGCGCCGGTGGCGGGTGCAGCCTGCCGGTGCCGCCGCCGGTTTTGTCCGTGCTGCCCAGCTGACTGCTGATGTGTTCTCCGCAGGGAACCAGCCGGCCCTCCCACTACCAGGTCTTGTGGGACGACAACTGTTTTACTGCAGACGAACTACAGCTGCTGACCTATCAGCTCTGTCACACGTACGTCCGGTGTACGCGATCGGTCTCTATTCCAGCTCCTGCCTACTATGCCAGGCTGGTAGCGTTTAGGGCCAGGTACCATCTTGTGGACAAGGATCACGACAGGTAAGGAACTGTGCCTCGTCGTGGCGGCAGCCAGGTGACGCACCTGAATTAATACCCTGCTTGGCCCGATTGCTCACGGTTCTCTGTACGTGTCTGCGTTTTTGCAGTGCTGAAGGCAGCCACGTGTCGGGACAGAGCAACGGCCGCGATCCTCAGGCTCTGGCAAAGGCAGTGCAGATCCACCACGATACTCAGCACACGATGTATTTTGCTTGAGAGCATCTGGGAAGATGAGGCAAAACCAACAACCCGTGCAGTCCTGAAATGTTTCGAATGCCTACTGCTCTAGCTAGGGCCCAGTTTATTTCAGACTGCCCACTACCAGCAGCTCTGAACAGTCGCACTGAATCTGTACTTCACAGCAATGTCTGATGCACCAACACAATTGAGCCATTTGTTTCATTATTTTCCATAATAGAAATTCATAGACTTTGTCTTTTCTGATGCATTGGACTGAATTTTTACCTCAAAGCGCAAAAGGCCGATCATCCTGAAATTTTTCAAGGACTTGGCACGAAAGGTTTCTATTGAATATTTTGCTAGCTATCGTTTTTAAGTTATCTTCTCATCCCATTAGTTTATCACGACGACTGATTCCCTGTCTCCGTGCACTGCTTAGTGAGTATGCATATTATGGCAAAATGTTTTACTCCAGTTAAATGTAATTGTTCTATTGTGTGGGGCCATAGATTTTTTAATGGAGATTTTAGACTTCACTACTGTAAATGCCTTTTAACAAACATAACTTTCACAGGTATTGCAGTTTTTTGTCGGTTTTACTAATTATCTTTTTAATCTCTGCAGACTTCGGCTGCAAAGCAATTGCACTATACTGCGAGTTCAAATAGGTGGTTCTTGTTCTGTGAATGTGTAATATAACCAGATAGTGATGCCTGTCAGTAGATTTTAATTGTAATGGTTACAAATAATACTGCCATGGTATCGTAACAAGTGCTGAACCATCATTTCCCCCCCTCTAAAAATGCTAAAAACAAAAAAAATTAGCTTTTAGGTATTTTGCAAACTTTTACAAAAGTGCCCACTTTATGCTGCTGTGTGGTTTGATAAATCTAAGTGATTTTAAAACTCTTTTCTCATAGAAGGTTTAACTTTGGCAATAAATATTTGTTTTTTAAGCCCCCCAACAGTGTAATTTTCTAGCTGAGGGTTGTGCATGAGTTTAACCAACATTCTCGTGTCGTTTTCTGAACACACAATTTGGCAGTTTCTGAAACTAATTAGGAAAGACACACTTCCATGCTTTTTTTAAGGATTATTTTTAACTGTTTTATATTCACTGTTGGTGTCCTGTCTACAACATTTTTATAAGCTTGGAAACTGGGTGTTACGTGTAGGAAAGGCTTGCCAATCTGTACAGTTAAATGTATCGTGTGAGAGGCAACCTAAGGACTTGTACCAGCATTTTAAACTCTTTTTTTTTTTTCCCCCTGGGAATCTAGGTTGCGCGCACACCTGCATTCAACAGCATGTTTATCCGACGTAAGTCTCATTTACTGATTCTGTCCCAGCTTAGAAATTAGGGTTTGTTAAATCCGCTTGGCTTTTTTTCGGCTGCAGTGTGTAACAAAGAACAGGGGCTTGGTTTCACTCTTGCAGTCTCCAAACGCAGTACGTTAAGACTCGATTCCTCTCGGTGTTAACCTGAGTTAGCGCAGATGAAAAGCTTATTCCCAAACTGAGTAGAGCCAACACCGCTGCTTTGAGAACAGGAGTCTGAGAAGTCCAACGATTGCACTGTGGTCCCTGGTACTCGGGTGGGGTTTGCTGCTAAGTTGTCTGCTGTCCCAAAGCGTAGGAACCGGCCCCCTGAAAGTTCAGCAATATGAAATGCTGTTTCCTTCAGTCTTTAAGCTTGTAAATAAATTAAAGTTTACATTTCTACATGCTGGGTTTTTTTTTTTCTTTTTCAGTTGTACCAGAGTACACTGAACTTAGTCTTCAAACGGTTTTATAACCTTCTTTCAACTAGTATGTCTTGTTAAATTAAGTTCAAACTTTTTCTATTTTCTGTTAAAAATGGGACTGAAGCGAACTCTGCTCCTGGCACGTACTGTGGACAGGTCTAGATTGGAGAGGGAAGAAAAAAAGCTTCTTTTTAGTTTTTTTAAATTTTTTTTTAAAGAATACCTCACTTGTGTAATAAAATCAGGACATGTGGGTGGGAGACTGACCGCTGCTTCAGCTAGATGGCTGCTTTTCTCAGTACTCGTTCAGGGAGAATACAAAAAAACCCCTTTTTAGAATGAACTCTGACTGACCCAACACACATGGAGAACTTCGGCACCTTGAAAAGAAACTGAGCACCCTCCTTAGGCTGTAGGATCAAAGATTGGTGGTTTGAGTTTGTGCACTAGGCAAGAACGACTGGTTTAATCAAGGGTGCGTAAGAAATACTTAATTTTCTCACCAGTTAGTTGTCCAGTGCCAAGCACTCCTCGTTCAGACCGAGTGAAGTGAGAGCCTCTCCTTTATCCGCCTGAGACTGGACTATTTCGCCTCGGACTATGCGGGTGATTAGACCGGGACTAGCCCTGGGACGCGGGGCGAGAACCTTAATCTCGCGTTAAGACGCCGCGGAGGGCGCGGTGCTGTCGTTTCGGGGCAGAGAGTTTCGGTTCAGAGCCTTGTCGTGGCGGTAACGGTCAGATCAAAGTCAGATCAAAGGTGCGGCAGCGCTGGTCCTACGCAGGTCTGAGTCCGAGTCTGGAGGTTGGGCTCGAGGATCTGGATTAACCCCTTGGGACTGACTGAATCGTTATGCATGTGTCAATCAATGGGAAGATGTGCATTCTGTAGATGTAGTTCTTAGGGTGTTTTTGTTTGTTTCGGTTTATTTTTATAAATAAAGCCTGTTGGCCACTGTTTAGCTATGTGGTGTGAAAGATTTTAAATGTAGCAAAGTTTAAAGAGTTGGGGAAGGGGGCGGTTGACATTTAAAAAAAAAAAAAAACTAA
>VWZZ01001616.1:143739-170855 GCA_013399095.1 Psophia crepitans
GCGTCGCGGGCTTGTGCTGCTGTAAGTCGCAGAAGGGTTTTGGTGCCTGAAATGAGGCGGGAGGAGGGGAGGGTGCGATGGGGACCGGGGACCGCTGCCCTTTCGTGGCTCCTGCGCCGCCAAGTTTGCCACCCGCTGTACTGCGGCGGGGTGGTGAGGTTTGACATAACGCCGCGGCGCGTTGACGATCAAACTTTGGTCTTTCCTTGCAGTATTTAAGCGTGGCACGGAGATCCATCCCTTCATGTCTGCGTTACCTTCGGGCTGCCGGCGCTTTGTGTTTGGGGCTGATTTATTGGCCTCTGGCCGCTGTGATTTGGCGGCTGCGCGGGGGCGTTTGGCTTTGCCGGCGCCTCGGGGCGATAGCGGCGCTGCCGCCTCGGGGCGACGCAGATAACGCTGCCGGCCTGCCCGCGCCGGCCTTCGCTCATTCTGTTAAGGTGCTTTAAACAGTCTACGGGTTGGGATGGGGGCGGGTTTGGGGCTCGGTCCCACTGATGGTGTGGGGGTCCCCGGGACCGCGGGGGCTGCGCTCCTGGGAATTTGCCCTTTCTTCCCCAAATCTGGCAGGGGGATGTCTGCTCCCACCCAGGTTGCCCTGCGTGCTGGGGAGGGGTTTACCCGGATCCTGCCCGGCCTGCTGGCGGACCCCGGGCACGGGGCTGAGCCGCTGGCGGCGCTGGGCTGTGACCTGTCAGGGTCGTGGAGCAGAAATACGGCACGTGCCTGGATGTGCCCGACGTGAAGATGCCGGGAAAGGCGACGGGGGAACCTGGGCCGTCGTCTAACCCGCAGGCACTGCTCGGGGTGGCACGCGTGCGCTAGTTTTGGAAAGTGAAGTCAGTTTCCCCCCAACTTTTAGTTTTCTTTATCCTTCACAAACTTCCTAAAAGCTGTTAATCTTAACCGTTGTCTTCCTGTGCTAAACCCTGCACAAACCCCAGAGCTGTTCCGTCTGTTGGATCTCTTTATCTTCAGGAAACATGAAATCACACGTGCCTGTTCCTGGGACGGGATTATATCAAGAAACAAATCCGGGAGAAGCACCTTGCCCGGGGACACGGCACGTATGATTTATCTCTAAACACTTTCTGCAGCCTCTCTCCAAGTCCCGGGAAGAACAAAACGGGGACAAGTCATTAAGATGGCAGATGTTAGAAGGAAGCCAAGTCAGGCAGAAAGGTGCTGCTTCTTCAGCAGGGTGAGCTGCAGCGGAGCCATGTGCGGGTTTGAACCTCACCGGGAGCCCCTGGGCAGTGGCTCTGCGCGGCTGCCCGTGGCACGGCACCCGGCTGCGGTGGGACGCGGAGAGGAGCCAGCGTTGCCTTTGTCCTGCCCCCAGCGCCGGGGGCTGCCTTTGTCTGCTGCGCCCGGCGCAGCCCTGGCTGCTGCCTGCGAGGTCTGCGGGAGACCCTGCGGGCAGGCAGGGGGGTATCAGCCTTTGCTGGGTGCTGTTAGCGGGGACCCCGATGCAGGGCACGAGCCAGCGAGTGCGTTCTGCAGTGGTGGTGGCACTCACGGCGCTGGGTGCTTCTCACACCCCCTCAGAGGGACCAAAAAAAGGGACGCGGAGCTGCTGGGCAGCCAGGGCTGGCTCGTGCCACCGTGGGTCGAGCCACGTCCATGCCACTGGCATCACCGCGCTGCTCTCCCTGGGCCCAAGCAGGTGATTTGCCATCCCCGCGGATGGGCGCAGCGGAGGGGGCGATGCTCCGGCTGCCGTTCGTGATGCTCCGTCGCGGAATCTGCAGGACCGCGCGCACCGGGGTGCGGGGGCGCCGGCCTCGGCCGCGTCAGGGCGGGTTCTTAACTTGACACTTTGGAGTTCGTTGCCGGTGATTTCCAGGCGGAAAGCTGAGGTTTGACGCGGCCCAACGAAGCCTTTTGCAGCGCTTAGCGGTTGGTGTCAAGGATACAAAGACCTGAACTGCATTCAGAAGTAAATTCCACAGCAAAACAGATTAGAGCCCGTTTTGGCACATTTGTTGGACGCAGCCACCACGCCGTGGGGCAGGAGCAGCGCTGGGGCAGCTCAGGCGTCCCCTCGGAAGATGGGCTCCAGGGCGCGGGGCGGGTTTAACGCTGTGCATCGACGGCCCCGCGTGGGCCAGATCTCCTTAGACTCGGATTAGTGTCGAACTGAGAAGTGCCTGGAGCTGCGTGACCTGGTGAACTCGGGAAGGAGCGGGCAGCGGGGGCGACGTCTGGGTTGGCGGGGATGAGATGAGATGAGATGGCGCTTTTTGAAGTCTGGGCTTTGTGGGACGGCGTCGGTCGCTGCTCACAGCCGGCGGTTTTGAGGATGCTGAGCCTGGGGATTGGGAAAGCCGATTGCTCGCCCCGCCAGCGGTTGCCTTTCCTGCTGGAGCTGCTTGCTTTGCCTCCCGGTGGGGGCGGGCGGGGGTTTCACATCCCTGGGGGAGTTCTGGGGTGGGAGATGGCTCAGGGCGGGATGGACCACACCACGCATCCAGCGGCGTTTGGCGTGCCGCAGCCCCGCTTGCTCCTCTCCGATTCCCGGCTGTGTTTTGGCGGGGAGGGGGCCGTCGCAGACCCGCCGCCGCAGTAAAACTCCCTTTTGTCTGGGCCCGGTTCCCGTGGCCCCTCGGCTGAATGCGGCGCTGGAGAGGATTTAAATGACATGGTAATTTCATGCCGTCCCACCGGCGGCTCTGCCCGGGTGCGGGCAGCTGTTGGGCAGTGGGTCGTGTTCCCCAGCTGTTACAATAAATAATAGAAACAAAGCCTGTTCCAGCGCTAATTACTCCAAACGGACTTTCACCTCGGTGGCGCTGCCCTCTTGCCCGTCTCTGCCCACCGGTGCTTCACCCGCACCCGGCGAAGGGACGGTGGTGGCGGTGGCGGCGATGCTCCCGCCGCCGGCGTGTCCCCAGGGCACGGCTTTTGTGTGTGAAAGTCTGTGATTTCTCCCGGGCCGCTGAATTTATAATGGCAGGCGGATTTCATCCCGCTCACTGGCCGCATTGTGCTGCAGGAACAACACTCGCCCTCCAGCCCCTGGCCCCGGGCGCCCCCATTTACATGACAAAGTGGGAGCCTGCAGCTTCGCCATGGAGAGTCGAGGTATGCAGAAGCCCCCCTGTCTGCAGAAGCCCCCCTGTCTCCGGGAGGTTTGGGTCGCTTTTCAACCAGGCTCCTTCTGCTGAAGGGGAACCGGCACGTTTTGGCGCTGGCCCCTTTTCTGCTGCTGCGAGCCACAGCCGGGGGCTGTGGGTGCGAGGTACCCGGGGTGCCACGTCGTGCTGCCGGGGGCTCCCTGGCACAGCGTCCTCGCAGCCAGGCGCAGGGCGGCTTTCGGGAGGATTCGCACCGATGCAAATCACGGGGGGACCCTGAGCGCCCTGGGGCAGGAAGGGGTGAGCCCAGCCTGCGTGTTCACCCAGGGGCTTTGGGGTCTCTCCCACCGGGGCCGGGCCAGAACCCATCTCACACACTGGAGGTGCCGGATCCCGCAGGTCCCAGCTGAGCGTCGCCCCTGGTCCCTGTGCTGGCTGCCCCCGTGTCACCATCCTTATAAACAGCCGTGCCCGGGTAGGCACCACTGCGCCAGGGCCCGCACGCGCACTGCGAGATAATGGCTTTACAAAAATCTTTGCATCTGAAAGTAATTTAGAAAGGAAAAGCCCTTATCGCTCCCTGCTTTGCTGGGCAAGGTCTGGGCGGCCGCACGACGCCTGCGGCGAGTCTGGGGCGTCCCTGCCACCGCGGCGCTGCTCCCCCCGGCTGCGCTGCCCTCCTGTGTTACCCTGCGTTTGCGATGTCTCGCACCAAACTCCTGAGCCAACTTTGGCGTTGCTGGAGGCCAAGTCCTTCACCTCTCATTCATGGTCCTACTCGCGAGGCTTTACGTTCGCAAAGCAGCCGGTGGTCCCCCGGCGAGGGGGTTTGTACGGCAGAGCGTTATCTTCAGTGGGGAATAGGTGGTGGGGGGGATGGTTGGACTAGATGATCCTTGAGGTCACTTCCAACCTTAATGATTCTATTCTATTCTATTCTATTCTATTCTATTCTATTCTATTCTATTCAGGCTGACCGGCGCAGGGTGTGGGATGGGTGCGGGACCATCCGGTCGCCCCTCTGCAGCGCGGCTCTTGCCCGTCCCAAATCTGCTTCAGCTCCTCTCCGGCACCGAAGTGCCACCGAGCCACAGCCTCTGCCCTGCGTCTGCGGGGTCCCCGTGGGCACGGGGAGCTGCTGTCCTGCTCGCGCACCGCTGCCGGCATCTCCTCGGGGGTGAGAAGGTGCAGAAGGGGAGAGGCGGCGGGTGCTGGCCTTGATGTGGTTGCAGGGAAGGCAGCGGGGGGCTGCTGAGCTCCGGCGGGTCTTGCAGTGGGCTGCGTGGTTTCTCGCCCAGAAGGCAGAGCCGGGACCGGAGGCTCCAGCAGCGCTGGATTGTGAGCCACGACTTAAAAATGCATCAGCTTGCAGCCAGGGAGCCGGCGATTGCCAAGAAATGTTTGTCATGCGGAGACATGAATTACACCGCGAGTAGCTCATCTGAAAATCAGTTACTTAAAACGAGCTGCCCCTGGAGCACGGTGCAGCCGTTTGGCTGGGGGGGTGCTGGCGGCCGCCCTGCCCCAAAGCAGCCCCAGTGGGACCCCCACAGAGTGCCTGCAGAGGTCCGAGCCCCACGTCAGCCTCGGAGATCCCCGCCGTGCTCGTTGGACCGCTCCGAGTGCCATGCTGCCTTGTCCGTGGAGGCGCTGGGGCCAGGTCAGCCCCGGGCTCAGGGCTCCCAGCAGATTTTGGAGCTGCCGGGCTCCTGCCGCAGGGCAGAAGCATGAGCAGAGGTTGGATTTGTGGAAGTTAATGCTGCAGTTTGGTCCCTGGACGCTTGCAAGGGTTGTCCCGTCTCTTGGTGTCTGGCGGCACCACGGCCTTCCATCGGCAGGAGAAGTCTTGCAGAGATGGGGGGCAAAACTGAGCAGCAAATCTGAATCCCAGACTGGTTTGGGTTGGGAGGGACCTCAAAGATCATCCAATGCCACCCCCTGCCATGGGCAGGGACACCCCCCACCAGCCCAGGCTGCCCAAAGCCCCATCCAACCTGGCCTTGGGCACTGCCAGGGGGCCAGGGGCAGCCCCAGCTTCTCGGGGCACCCTGTGCCAGGGCCTCAGCACCCTCCCAGGGAAGGATTGCTGCCTCCCAGCTCAGCTCCAGCTCCCCTCCTGCAGCTTCAGGCCCTTCCCCTTGGCCTGGCCCCCCCTGCCCTGCAACCAGCCCCTCTCCAGCTTTCCTGCAGCCCCTGCAGGCACTGGGAGGCTGCAATGAGGTCTCCTTGGAGCCTTCTCTTCTCCAGTTTCCTGCTCTTCTGTTTTTCTGCTGCTGACATTTTTAGGTTTGAATTGAAATTTGGATTTAAAAAGAAAGCGGATGGGAGCAAGGAGTGCTAAGAGCACCGTGTGTTCAGGAGCCAAAATCGGAGCTGGGATGGTGTTTGGGGCTGACTTGGCCAGTCGGCCACCCAGATGGAGCGCTCCCAATACCCCGTACGCTGCGGTCCCCGCACCCGGCCCGGCTGGCCGAGACCTCCCAGGGTTTGAAAAGCAAAAGATCAAACTGGGATAGGAGGAGACGGGCAAAGTGGGAACGGGGCACGAGGGCAGGGCTCGCCTCGGAGAGCAGCGGTGTTGGGTGCTGCTTTGGCAATAGTTTAAGGTACCTTTGAGCCCAAGGGTGCTGTCGGTTTAGAAAGGCAGCTCGGTGCTGTGGCCGGGCGCCGTACCCGTCCGTCCCTCTCCAGCACTGCGTTACCCAGTCTGTGTCACGGGCTTTGTGGAACAACTGGTGCTTCCCTCTGCGGGTTTGGGGCCCGTGCTGCTTGGAGTGGGGATTTGGGACTGGGTTTTTTCACTCCCTCCCACAATTCATAGGAGGTTTTCATCAAACTGGTTTTAATTTTCTCAGGTTTTTTTATCAGCAGCTGGAGTTGGCACTCCTCATCGATGCGACCTTTTTTAATTTTGCTGAACAGCAGCTGAGAATTACCTTGGGCAGGGGTTAAGGATCAAAGGAAAGGTCAGGTTCTGGGGCTGGAGTTATCCTGCGACCTGGAGTTCGAAACGTGTTCGTTAATACCCAGCATAGAACCAAAGCGAGCTGTTATCCTGCAAAATCCAGCAGTTAAATAATCGTGTCGTGCAGATGCAATAACGTGTTTCCTGTTTCTTGTGGCACCCTCCCTCCAGCAGCGAGTCGGGATTTGCAGGAGGATGGAGGGGAAAACACGCGGTCTGCGGGTCTCCGGGGGCCTCCGTCCCCGGCGAGGGGCAGACCCGCAGCTCCTTGCCGGGGAGCCGGTGCCGCCTCCGAAGGGAAGATGCCGTGTGAGCAGGGGGGAGGCAGCGGGCCCGCTGCCGGCTGCTTGGCCCCTCGCTTCGCCTCTGGCAGAAGTGCTGGGCGTCTCTGTGGGGCCGTATTTCTCCCCCTCGAGCGGACGCCAGGCAGAGCCTCCCCATTGTGCCGGCGCTGGCTTGTAAATCAGCGGGGCAGGGGCTGGCCTGGCTGCGGGACAAAGGGTGCCCTGGCTGAGCTCCCCACGGCAGGAGCACCCTGGTGTGGGGGCAGAGGGTGCCTGCAAACCCCTTCTGCGTGCCGATGCTCTCTCGGCCGCGTCAGGCGAAGGTTGCCGCTGCAGACCCGTGCGAGCTCTCGGCGCCGACGCGAGGCTCGGCTTGCTTTTCAAACCCAGGGAATTTCGTGCCGCCGCTCCGGTGGTTTGCGTGTTGTGACATTGCTTCTGCGAAACAGAAGTTGCCGTGCAGCTTGGAGGCGGCTTAGCGGGCGCTTTCAAAGCTCTTTTCAGGCGGACGTTAGGTACAACCCCTTCTTCCGTGTCAGGATACCAAATGTGACCTTCTGTCCCCGCATCTGGTCGGGGAACTGAGTGATGGGACCGGGGTGGGCACCAGGATGTGGGTGCGCCCGTGCTGGGGACGGGTGGTGGGAGTCCTTTGTCCTTCCACGTTCTGTGCCCCACGTGAGTTTCTTTCCCCAAGGCAGAGTGGGGATTATTTACCTGCCGGTGGATGGTTTGGCATCTGCACAGCGGGTGTCGGCACGGCGGGGCAGAGGGTTTGGCGCTGCCCTTCGACGCCTGGGCTGGCGCTTGCTGGATTGTGCCCAGGGAAGTCGCTTCCAGCTGTGCTGGTCCAAATTCAGCCACCGCCACCTCCAGCCAGGAGTAGTGGGAGACCTCCCGGTTCGGGATGCGGTGATGGAGAGCGCCGTGACTGTGTTGTCCGTCCGTCTGTGCGGGCATGGGGTTTCTCCCAGCCCTCCTGACCCGCCCTCTCTCCCCGCAGCTGCAGGCGCATACCTGCCACCGTTGCAGCAGGTCTTTCAAGCGCCACGTCGGCCTGGGATAGGAACCGTTGGGAAGCCCATCAAGCTCTTGGCCAACTACTTTGAAGTGGACATTCCCAAGATTGATGTGTATCATTATGAAGTGGATATCAAACCCGACAAATGTCCACGCAGAGTCAACAGGTAAGGCAAGTATTAGAGGTTTTGGCACCCGTTCCCCGCTTCCAGTTTCCTCGTGGAGGCTCCATAAGTGCCTGTCTCGCTCTTCACAGGTGGAAGCCATCAGGGTGGCGTGGCAGAAGGGGTCAGGGCGCTGCCCAGCACCCACAGGGGGGCTGGGCCCCCCAGCCGTGTTTGTGCAGCGGCGCTGGTTCCTGCCCCTGACAACCTCGGAGGTCCTGAACCTCCACGCAGTCCCCTGCTTCTTCAAAGCAGCTGTGCTATTATGGCAACAAGCCCATATTTAAAAATAGCGAGCCCAGTCCTCGGGCCATCGCGTACTTTTCTTTGTTTTTCTTTTCAACATTCTGCTCGCTGCCTGTCCCCCCCTGCCCTGCAGCCTGGGTGGCTCCGTGCCCCGAAGGCCGGCAAGCAGATGCTGTCGCTGCCGGTTCCCTGCTCTCGGCAGCCACGGGCAGCGAGTCGCTCGCTCCCGGCACGTGTGGCGGGTTTGCAGCCAGCCCCAGCCGCTGCGTGTTCCTGCACGCTGTGCAAGCTCCTTCTGCCGGAGCCGACGTACCGAGCTGTGGGGCTGCTCGTCCGGGAGCCCTCCTGCCCGGGGGACCCGGCTCTGCTCTCCGTCGCCGTGCGGCTGGGGACCGGGCAGGTCGCGGAACGTGTCGGGCTGTAAAGAAACCGGGAAAACGAACCTGTCCCTTGCCCCCCCCTGCCCCTCTTTCTTGCCCCGCTCGCCTGCGTAGGGAAGTCGTGGAGTACATGGTGCAGCACTTCAAACCGCAGATCTTCGGCGACCGAAAGCCAGTTTATGATGGGAAGAAGAACATCTACACTGTCACAGCCTTGCCCATTGGAAACGAGCGGGTAAGGGGGGTGGCGAGCCCCGTGCAGGCAGCGGCGCCTGCCTCCTGCCTGGGAAGGACCAGCTAACCCGACCTCCTCCCCTTGTGCCTGCGGGGATGCCATGGTCGCTTCCCCTTCCCTTCTGCATCCAGGTTGACTTCGAGGTGACAATCCCAGGGGAAGGCAAGGACAGGATATTTAAGGTCTCCATCAAATGGATGGCCATCGTGAGCTGGCGCATGCTGCACGAGGCCCTGGTCAGCGGGCAGATCCCCGTCCCCCTTGAGTCTGTCCAGGCGCTGGATGTGGCCATGAGGCACCTGGCTTCCATGAGGTACTTGGGCCAAGGGTGGGCGGCAGGGGCTGTGTCGCGAGCACCGAGCGTGCCAGGGGGGGACTGGCGGCCCTTGGTGGGCTGTTGTGGCTGGGACTGGCCATGGAGGTCTTCGGGAGGAGGCAGCTGTGCCTGCAGCCCCACTGGGCGCGATTGCTCTGGGTGCGCCTGCAAGAGAAATAAATGGGGGTGGTGCAGCCAGAGGGGCTGGGGCTGCTGCGAGGTCGCTGCCGGTGGGGCTGGCGTGTGCTGTGGGACACGGTTTGCCCTGGTTTGCAGGTACACTCCCGTTGGCCGCTCCTTCTTCTCCCCCCCCGAGGGTTACTACCACCCCCTGGGAGGCGGCAGGGAGGTCTGGTTCGGTTTGTGGCGGTGGGGCTGGGAGTGTGCGTGTGGGGGCTGGATCCGGCTCTCGGGCCTGGTCCGTCTGCTGGGAGAGAGCAGAGATGCACCGTCGTGTCTGTCCTGCAGTGTCGGCCACCGCTTTCTATAAAGCCCAGCCCGTAATTGAGTTCATGTGCGAGGTGCTGGACATCCGGAACATCGACGAGCAGCCGAAACCCCTGACGGACTCTCAGAGAGTGCGTTTCACCAAGGAGATCAAAGGTAGAGCCCCCGGGGAGTGCTGGGCACCCGTCCCCAGCCCCAGGCTTGTCTCCCACGCTGCCCCTGCAGCGAGGAGGGGGGGGTACAGGGGTTGCACATTTAAAATGTCTCCTGGGGCACTGTGGCTTCCCTCGTGCACTTCACAGGGCATCTGCAAGCACTCCTGCTCTGCAAACGGTTAATTGTTTAAGGGTGGTGAGCAAAGGGGCATCGCTCCCGCCCTTACCAGTGCCTCTGCTGTGTCTCCCTGTCTTGCATCAGGTCTGAAAGTCGAGGTTACCCACTGCGGGCAGATGAAGAGGAAATACCGCGTGTGTAACGTTACCAGGCGGCCGGCCAGCCACCAGACGTAAGGCGGGTGGGAAGATGCCCTTGGAAAAATCTGAGCTGTTCTTTTCAGCAGCTGCTGGTGTCGTTAGGGAGAGCTGGACGGGGAAGCTCCAGCCTGCGATGGCAAAAGGAGATGTGTTCGGCGCTCTGCAGCGGCTCACGCAGCTCCGTGTCATGCGCGGTGAAGGCGAGCGGGATGCAGGGGCGGGTGGGAGCGCAGAGGATGCTTTGTCTGGCAGGCAGCGCGTTGCAGCGGGCGGGAGCTGACATGCCAGGAATTGTCCTAGTTTTTACCTCCGAGTTTGGTTTTCTTCTTTCTTAAAATAGACACTGCCAAAGCAGAAGCTTTTGTCAGGGAATAAAGCAGTTCCCTGCCTTGAAATTATTTGCGTGTGCCTGGAAGCAGGCTGGGCCCGGGCACTGCTCCGTGTCGGGGGGCTGCCCTGCTCCCTGCAGCCCTCACAGACGGGACGGCAGCAGCGGGGAGGGGGCAGCGGAGGTGCCCTCAACACCAAGCTGTGGGGTGCCACAGCCTGCGGGCGTTTCTGGGGCTCATCACGGGGGCTTGCCCTGTGAATTGCCCCTGGGGAGGCTTGGAAACTAAATGGGGTTTGAGCAGAGGCTGGGGGGGAGCGGGGGGACCCTCCTGTCCCCCTGGTGGGGACAGTGCTGGGGCAGGAGGGGCTGGGCTTGTGCTCTCTGCTGGGTGCTCACCCAGTGGAGCTGGAGGAGGGAGGGAGGATGTTTTTCAGGCTGTCTGCCTCCCAGGGAAGAAAAAAAAGAAAAGGTAATTAAAAGAAAAAAACCACACCAAGAAATTTTGGCTCGTGCTGTGCAAACCTGAGTGCCGGCAGAAAATCTGCTCCAAACCAGCAGGCCGGCGTGTCGGGCTGCAGAGCCCCCGCCAAGCAGGTCGCCCCCCTTGCTGCAGCCACATTTCCCCCTCGCCCGACCCCACCTCCGGGGTATCTCATAGGGGTTCATGAGCCTGTCGCTGCGGGCACCCCGCTTGCCCCGTGCTCCAGCCATCCTCCGTTCCCAGCGCTGGGGTTTGGCGAGCGCAGGAGCACGGTGACGCCTCGCCAGGGCGTTTGGGCTGGCTCGCCTGTCTAATTTTGGCTCCACAAAGAATATCGGGTCAATTCTTCATTTTCCCGGGGCCCTTTGTGGAGCCGGGAACAGCTGGTGCTGGGCGAGGCCGGGCATCACGCGCCCCGGCTACGGGCGGCACGGCACCCCTCCGCCGGGAAGTTTGGTTGGATTTTGTTCCTGTGGTTGTGAAGGGAGACGCGCCCCTCCTGCCCCCCGTGCTCTGCCTGCCCCGCGCCGGGAGAGGCCGGTTAACCTTTGCCTGGAGCTCGGCTCCCAGGGAGGGCACGGGGCGCAGACGTCCTCCGGAGTGCCAGTGCTGTATTTATGTACCTGACAGCGGCATGCGCGGCATGTCCTGCAATAAACATTTACCCTGATTAGCCGGATTAGTGAGGGAGAGCTTTATTTAGGGACCTCAGTCCCACACTGGGATCAGAGTATTCCTGACGCGATTTCTGAAAATACCGCTGTTCTGCTTTTTATTTTCTCTCACGGGGGCTCGGAGCGGGCGCCTGCCAGCCCCCTCTCTTCACAGCCAGCGTCAGTAGTGCTCGAGCTCTGGAAGTGTCTGTTCTGAGTAGGTGCATCCTTCGTGTCCTGCCTCTGCCAGGTTTCCCCTGCAGCTGGAGAGCGGTCAGACAGTGGAGTGCACAGTGGCGCAGTACTTTAAGCAGAAATACAACCTGCAGCTGAAATACCCCCACCTGCCCTGTCTCCAGGTTGGCCAGGAGCAGAAGCACACGTACCTGCCCTTGGAGGTGAGTGTCGGCTCCGCGCCGTTGGGCGCCCCGGCTTTTGGGCACCGGGCAAAGCAGAGGCAAGTGGCCTTTGCTGGCAGATGCATGACAATATTCTGCGGCTAATGTGTCATGGGTGCTAGTTGCCTCGATGTTGACCTGGCAAGAGGCAGCTCTAGTAAGTGAGGAAGGAGATTGTGCCATAAAAATGCCGCTTACCTGCAGCCGCAGGCTCAGCCCCTCCGGCTCGGGGCTGGCTGCAGGGCCCGAGTGCCGTGCCTGCAGCACAGCTCAGCCGTGGTGCCCCCCCCATCTCGCCTGTCCCTAACCTGTGGCTGCTGTCTCTCCCTTGCCGTGCAGGTGTGCAACATCGTGGCAGGCCAGCGGTGCATCAAGAAGCTCACAGACAATCAAACGTCAACCATGATAAAAGCAACAGCCAGGTCTGCCCCAGACAGGCAGGAGGAGATCAGTCGCCTGGTACGTGGCACGGGTCCCCGGGAGGGGCGGTGTCGGGGCTGCGGCTCTGATGGCAGGTCACGGCGTCGTGCCCGTGACGAACCTTGGTGTCCCATTCCTCAGCTGCTCTGCGCTGCAGAGCCACGACCTGCTCAGAAGGTGCTGGTGGGGTGAATGGGTTTGTCCCCCTCTTCCCACCGAATCCCTGGCCAGAGGCGCCTGCGTGTGTGTAAGGCACGCTTGCGTAGAGGAGCCCAGCTCAAAGTGACTGTGGAAACTCGTGTGCAGCAAATTCAGGTCCTTGCACTGATGGAATCTGACCCAAAGGGAGCTGGAACTAAAAACAGGAAAACAGAAGCGACCCGGGCTCTGGGTGTACGTGGGGACGGGGGTGTGGGAGCTCTGTCTGCAGGTCAGCTGGGGCGAGCCAGGGGCACCCAGCTCTGCCAGCGGCCGGGCAGGAGCTGGTTAACGGTGCCATTGTCACCCAAACCAATGTCTCTGGGCTTTCACAGCTGGGGACATGTGATATTTCTTCTGGGACTCTTGATAACAGCCTCTTGCCAGTCTGAACCTCCCCGCTGAAGCCTTAAATCTCAGGAGCAGGCTCTGTTCTTGGTTGCATCAGTCAACGCATTCAAAAATCAGGTCCCCCGTGGGGCAGTTTGCAGGACAAGGTTTGGCCCTTCATGTTCAACCGCTTCCAGTCCCCTTACGGAGAGGACTGCGGCTCTGTAGAGAACAGGATTTAGGTGCCCGCGTTTCCCGGGCAGCTGAAGCCGTGTGGGATGCAGCGGGTGGTCTCTCCCCCTCCCATGGCCCTTCCTTCCCTCTGCAGATGAAGAACGCCAGCTACAACCTGGACCCGTACATTCAGGAGTTTGGGATCAAGGTGAAAGATGACATGACGGAGGTGACGGGGAGGGTCCTGCCGGCGCCCATCCTGCAGTACGGAGGCAGGGTAAGCAGGGCTGCACTGCCCGGCTCTTGGGCTGCGTCGTGCAGGGATGCTTCCACACCAGAAAATGCTTTTTCTGAACAAAACTTGTGCTGCCTTCGGGGTTGTAGGTTAGAGCTGGGATTTTTATCAGACTACCTTGGGTTTGGGATTTGGGGTTTTATTTTTTTGCAAGGTAACTGTTCTGAAAGAGTGACACGTGAGCTGAAGGGGAGAGGGATGCTCAGGGTAAGGCAGCTCGGGTGAATTTTCCATCACCTTTGAGGAGCCGAGGTTCTGAACTGCCAATCGCTGCGGCAGGCCCTGGCAGTGCCGGGAGCTGGCTCCGGTGGGGGTGTTCGGCTCTGTGATGGGGACCACAACTACGGCACTTGCGGACGCTCTCCTGGGGGCTGCCAGCGTGGGGCTGGGCAGGACGCGGCAGCGCTCTGACCGTCTGTTTGCCTTGCAGAACCGGGCCATTGCAACTCCCAACCAAGGCGTGTGGGACATGCGAGGGAAGCAGTTCTACAACGGCATTGAGATCAAAGTCTGGGCGATTGCTTGCTTTGCCCCGCAGAAGCAGTGTCGAGAGGAGGTGCTGAAGTAAGGAAAGGGGCAGCCCGTGCGGGTGGGATGACGTGGGGAGCGGTGCGGCCACCCCGCTGCTCCCAGCCTGGGGCTGTGCATCCTTCGTCGTTAACGCTGGATCTGAATTGCTCAGGGTGCAGATTTGGTCTGGATTCGTTCTGGGTGTTCAGTCTTATTTCTATTAGTTTATCCAGAGTGACTGTTTATCCTGGCTGCAAACAGTCCCTGAGCCACTGCGAAACGTGCCAGGTTGGAGTGAGCGCATCGGTGCTCCAGCACGCGTGAGCTGACAGTCAGGCTCTCCTCAATCTGCTCTTTGCATCAGGTAGCTGCGGTATCGTGGTCTGATGCTGCCAGCCCTAAAGCAGTACTGAGCTCTCCTCAGAGAGATGGCGTTGTGAGGGATATTTAATTAAGAGGTTCCCCAGAACCCTTTCTGAAATAATGTAATTCGTGTAGGAAGCATCCTAACTCACCACAGGTTTTTGTTAGAGAAGTCTTGGGCTATCTGAAAAGCGTTGGTAGGTTAGAGATTCTCTGCTTGGGTACAAAGTGACACAGAGGGGACAGTTTATTTGGTTTAGGGAAATGGTCACCTTGGTTTTGGGTTCTGCTGGGGCTCAGGTTACTCCTGACCGAGAGTGGATGCATGGAGGCGAGCGTTTTGTGTGCCTCCTCTGGGGCTTTGGCACGGTTAACGCTGGGGATGGTCCGGAGCAGCTCAAAGTCTCTACATCTGTAGTAATGGGGTGGAGGTGGGAGTGACACCACACTCCTCCTGTGCCCCCACCCTGGGGCAGAGCTGGGAGCCCTGCACTCCCTCTGGCTCTCCCTGCAGCAAATTCATCCTTGGCAATCCAAAAACCCAGAGCGTGGCTGAGCACTTTGCCCGGTTTGGTAAGTGAAGGCTTGCATCGGCTTTGCAAATCCTCTGGAAATGGAGCGGGTCTGCTCCCCCCTTCTCCAGCTCCCTAACGGGGAACAGCTCACAGCTCCATCACTTCGGGAAGGGTCAGTACCTGGGTAAGAGGGCACCAAGAGGGGACGGTTCAGCTCTCACACGTGTCCATCTTGCGTTTCCCACACTGCGCGCTTGCCGGATGCTGTAAAACGTCCCTGTCTCTGTCCTGTGCCGCAGCACTCCCGCCGTGGGTCCCCGCGCCTCGCTCGGTGGCCGGGGCACGTGGCAGAGCTGCCATGCAGGGGGGCTCGGGGCTCACTGCTGCTCCTCCCGGGCACAGGAACTTTACTGACCAGCTGCGCAAGATCTCCAAAGATGCGGGGATGCCGATCCAAGGCCAGCCCTGTTTCTGCAAATATGCCCAGGGTGCAGACAGTGTGGAGCCCATGTTTCGACACCTCAAGAACACCTATTCGGGGCTCCAGCTCATCATTGTCATCCTGCCGGGGAAAACGCCGGTGTACGGTGCGTCTGGGGCAGGGGCGGGTGGGGAGAGGAGAGGGACTTTGCTCTCGTGCAGCAGGGCTGGCTCTGCTCCTCCCGTAGAGGTTTCTCTCCCCGTTCCCAAGCATGCTGCTGGAAGCAGAGCGTTGCAGGTTGCCTGTCCGCTCATCTGCTTCCTCTGCCCGCAGCCGAGGTGAAGCGCGTTGGGGACACCCTCCTGGGAATGGCCACGCAGTGCGTCCAGGTCAAGAACGTGGTGAAAACCTCCCCGCAGACCCTTTCCAACCTCTGCCTCAAGATCAACGTCAAGCTTGGCGGGATCAACAACATCCTTGTGCCTCACCAGCGGTTCGTGTGGCTGCGACCTCTCGTGGTTTTGGGGGCTCGTTTCCCGCATCCCTCATGGTGCTGCCTGCCTGGGGGTGGGGGGTTGATGTGCCCAGAGCCAGAGGTGTCCTCTGTGCGACCTGCTTGCCTGCATTGGGCTGTGCAGCACCCTGAGAGGGCCCGAGAGGCTGACTGCTGCTTTCTCTTCTCTCCCGCCAGCTCTGCCGTCTTTCAGCAGCCAGTGATCTTCCTCGGGGCCGATGTCACTCACCCGCCGGCAGGCGATGGGAAGAAACCCTCCATCACGGCTGTGAGTTCCCTGTCCAGGGCCCAGCTTGGTGCCCCAGAGCGCTGCGGGGACGCGGGAGTCCGTAAAGGGGCTGTGCCACTCCTAGTCCCCATGGGGGCAGTTCTCAGGGTGGCCCCGTGCCCTTTCGGGTGTTTTGATCCTGCTTCTGGGACGGTGGGTCCTCGATCCCCTCCTACCTCTCCGCAGAGGAGCTGCGGTTTTGGGGAGCCACCGGGAGAGCTGGCAGCTGCCAGCAGATGGGGCTCGTGATGTGCCGGACCCCGCGAGCGCCGTCGGACAGGGCGTGCCGGGAGCTCGCCGCAGTCATCCCCAGGCATCCCGGTCCTGCAGTGCAGCCTGAGGAGGGACCTTCCCCAGGCGGGAGAGCTAGGGTTTTGGAGATGGGGGGAAACTGGGGTGACTGGGCTTCTCCTGAGCCTTTTGGGGAGGAGGGTTTCCCTTCACCCCAAATGAATGATGAGCAGCCATCGAGTGAAGCACCACTCGCGTGCCGGTGAGGCTGGGTGGCAGCTCGCGTCCCTCCTGGGGCCCTGAGATGTTGCCTTGTGCTCGTTGCAGTGAAGAAGAGTGTCAGGTCCTCGTAGCGTCTGTTTTAATTAAGCACGTCAGCATTTTCCTACTAAGTTCTTAACTTTCCAGGGCTCATAGCTCAGGTTTTCCTTGGCCTGCAAATGCGGCTTTGGAGGAGTGTTTTTTTCATAATTAGAAGGGGTTGGGAAACGCTTTTGGCTGTTTGCTGTCGGTGTGGGTGGGACAGAACAGTCTGTTTCCTGGTGGCGGCGCTTCCACTCCGAAAACATTTTCTGTGGGTTTTTTTATACAGGACCACTGTGGGGTTTTTTTCCTTAATTTTTATAAAAGCTTTTTTGAAGCTGCAGGGAAAGAGAAGGCTTGAGCCTTCAGATGGCCCTGATCTTGTCCTCGGTCTGTTGGTAGTTAGACAATAGAAGGGGATCCGTGTGAGGTCAAAGGAAAATACTGCTGTTGAGCACGTCAGCTCTGCTGGTGCAGCCCAGACCCTAGAGCTCCGTTTGCGAAGCAAAAGTGAAACCGGTGCTGAGGGGCAGGCTTGATCCCGCTGAGGATGTGGGCTCTGCAGTGCTTTCCCTCTGCTTGGGGGGGATGTGGACCGTGCGGTGCAGCGAAGCAGCCGGGTATTTGCCTCCCAGCACGGGCCGGCACCTGCTTTGAGGCCTGTGAGCCGCGCTGCGCCCCCAGCCCTGCGTCACGGCCGAGCCCGGCTGCTCTTGGCCTCTCTGCCCTGATGTCTTTGAGGTCTCCCCTCCAGAGCGATGGGAACTCCTGCTGGGCGGCTGCTGGGCGGTGACTCAACCCTGCCGTGTCCTTGGGGGTCTGCCTGTGGCTGTCTGGGGCAGCTCTGCAGCCTGTGGCGGAGCGAGGGCAGGCGCAGGGACACGGTGCTGACAGATGCTCTGTGCAAACGTCGACCTGGTGCAGTTGTTTTCTGGGCAGAGGGTCTCTGAGCAGCCCGGGGTGGGCAGGGCTTGGTGCCGCACGTGGAGGGGTAAGGACTGCCTGAGAGCAGAGCTCCCCGCTGTCGCTGTGGTACAGACAGCAGGCTGGGGGCTTGTCCCTGGGGGTGTCATTGCCCTGGTGGAGCAGCAGAGCAGGGTTTGGGGAAGTCCTCTGTGGAACCCAAAACCTCTGAGTGAGAGGCTTATGTAGGTTGAGAGGTTGTGCAGGAACAGCAAAGTGGGGCAGAGCAGCAACAGCCCCCACAGCCGCATCGCTCAGTGGCACCAGCCACGTTGTCTCGCTGGAAATTCCCATAAACACCACAAAGGACACGGCAGAGTGTGAAACTGGGACCTGGCCATGACCAGGGACATCCTTTTTGGGCACTAGTTGCCTGCAGAGAATTTGCTATCCCACCTCCTGATCCATGGGCTCAGGTGCTGAGCCGGCTGTGGGCGTTTGAAGGAGGCAGAGGCCAGGAATGTCCCATGTCTTCCTCACCCTTCTGGTGTAACGCATGGACCTGACCCGTCTCTGTCGCTGCAGGTCGTGGGCAGCATGGACGCCCACCCCAGCCGGTACTGTGCCACGGTGCGCGTGCAGCGTCCTCGCCAGGAAATCATCGAGGACTTGTCCTACATGGTGAGGGAGCTCCTCATCCAGTTCTACAAATCCACCCGCTTCAAACCCACCAGGATCATCTTCTACCGCGATGGTGTTCCCGAGGGGCAGCTCCCGCAGGTGAGGACCCCTCAGATGCCCGTCAGCCAGCGGGGCTGCACTGGGTCCCACGGGTGCACGGGGACAGCTGGGTGCTGGCGTGTCCCCTCACTCTGTGTGTGCTCATCTCTCCAGATCCTTCACTATGAGCTCCTAGCAATCCGAGATGCCTGCATCAAACTGGAAAAGGATTACCAGCCTGGCATCACCTACATCGTTGTCCAGAAAAGGCATCACACCCGTCTCTTCTGCGCGGACAAGAACGAGAGGGTGAGTGCTGCCGGGGGCTGGGGCTGGAGGCGGCTGATTCATCCCTGGCCTTTAGGCAGAGCCAGCCCTGACTTTGCGGAGGGAAAGCTCACCGCTGCCAGGCAGAGCACCCTCCCTTGAATGAAACATGCTGCTCGGCTTGACTCCCACATCCGTGCGCGTTAGGTGGCTTCTAGAGACCCAGACAGCTGTTTGCTGCTCTTGGGAGTTCCGGGGAGCTGATGAGGCTGGTGACTCTCTTGGAGTAGCCTCTGTCAGCTTGAAAACATCTGTTGTTTTGGTGATCGCTGTAGCCGCTGATGCGACAGGATGAATAACCCCTTGCTTGCCCACAGCTTGTTCGTGTGTGCTGTGCAGTAACATTGACTGCTGTAGCTTTTCCTAGGTTTGATCTAAATTTAGTGGTTACATCTAGTCTAACCAGGCTCTGGCTTTACCTGAGTGTGAAGATTTAATCTTGGGAACTGAGGACAGTTTTTGATCAGGGTGCAAAAGCCCCAGTACCTTGTGGCAGAGACTCTAGCGTACACTCTGCAGAGATCCCTGGAGTTTTGCTCACTTAATCCTCATTTCTGTAGTAGGATGGGCCAGCGCCCAGCCAGCACCCTGCCTGCTTTCCTTCTGATGCTGTTTGCTCTAGCTCCTTGTCGTGCCTGGTGTTGATGCCCTGTTTGGGCAGGGAGCAGAGCAGGATGAGGTGCTTCTGTCCCCCCTCAATGGGCACTGGGGGGCGGCTCTGCACAGTGCTCTCAAACTAAGGTGCTGAGCTGGTGACCCTGTGCCGTGGCGTGGGGCAGGAGCATTGTAGACAGTGCTCTGGGCAGCTGGAAATAACCAAACTCTGCAGTGCTTGGATCTCTCTTTCTATTCCCTGTAGATTGGGAAGAGCGGGAACATCCCAGCAGGAACAACAGTGGATACAAATATCACCCATCCCTTTGAGTTTGACTTCTACCTGTGCAGTCACGCAGGCATTCAGGTACCGTGCTGCGGAGCTGGCTGTTGTGATGCTGCTGCTTTCCTTCAGCTGTTGTTGCGGAGCGCGCTGCCGTGCATCTGACCTGGTCCGGTCACAGCCTCCCTCCGGCACCAGGGACGTGGGCAGCTCGGTCCGCGCTGCCACTGCAGGGGTTTGGCGAGCAGGTGCCAGGCTGGCACTGCTGCTGCGTGGTGTGGCACGTACTTGGTTTCTCTCCTGGAGCCAAGGATCTCTCCTCTGAGATTTTCCGCCTTCAGAGCGGCCAATTCAGCAGCTCGTCAGCTGGTCTGAGCATGCCAGGCTCGCTGGGGCGCCTGGTTGTCAGCAGGGACCTGTTGTCTGGCCGTGGGCGGGAGAGCTGGGGCCAGCCGTCCCTGGCGCAGGCAGATTGCTTTGCAGCTGCCTTTCTTCAGGCAGCCAAGATTACTCAGAAACAGTACTGAAAAAATTGCACTCATTTAATTTACAGCTGCCTCCGCAAGGGAGGCTTTTTGGCTTCCTCTCCCCCTGCAAGGACAGCGGGGAGCTGGCCCGGTTCGGTGGGGAGCCGGTGCGATAGGCGATGCGTGGGCTGTGCGGTGTCGGGAGCCGGGGGCGGCAGCACCGAAGCACCGGCTGTGCCTGTGCGTGGGGCAGCTGCGTTAACGCTGGTTTTAACCTCGGTGCTGAGGCTCTTCCTGCCTCGCGGTGCCTGTGCACGCGTGGGGTTCTCCAAATCACGAAGCACTGGCATCTCTCCTGCCCGGGCTGTCTGCAGGGCTGTTTTGATCAGGGAGGGGGTGACGAGGATGCGAGGGAGCTGCCTGTGTCTGGGTGCAGGCAGCACCTCTCACACTGCCCTGTCTCCTTCCCAGGGTACGAGCCGGCCATCCCATTACTACGTGCTCTGGGATGACAACCGGTTCACCGCGGATGAGCTGCAGATCCTCACGTACCAGCTGTGCCATACCTACGTGCGCTGTACCCGCTCGGTCTCCATCCCGGCCCCGGCGTACTACGCTCGACTGGTGGCGTTCAGAGCGCGGTACCATCTCGTGGACAAGGAGCACGACAGGTGAGGGGCTCTGCAGACCCCGGGGATGGGCAGGGGGCACGAGCATCCTGCCTCGGTGTCCGAAGGTGCTGGAGCAGCGCTGCAGCAGACCCTTTCTGCGGGGGGAGACCCACCTGTGGCTGCATTGCTTTAGGTGGCAGCCTTGGGGGAGCGGGAGGTCAAGGAGCGTTAAATCCCACCCTGAGCTCATTGCGGGCCTGGACGAGCATCCCTGGGGTGTTTGAGTGTTACCAGCCACCTTAAGGTGCCGGTCACCGGCACATGCTGTGTTCCCATGTGAGGTACCTCCCCAGTGAGATGCCTCCCGGTGATGCCAGCGCTCCCTGATCTCCAAGGGGGTTTCTCGGTGTTCCTGGGAGGGGAAATCCGAAATAGTTATGCAGTGTTTTCCTTGATTTTCAGTGGCGAGGGCAGCCATATATCTGGACAGAGCAACGGCAGAGACCCCCAGGCCTTGGCGAAGGCTGTGCAGGTTCATCAGGACACTTTACGTACCATGTACTTTGCTTGAAAGCCTAACTTTTGTTACCTCACTCAAGAAAGCTTTCAGATTTGTAGGAGCCATACAAAAAAGGAAGCATTGGGACACCTTGTTTTTTTCCAATGAGAAATCACTGCAGGGCAGGCAGCGTCGATTTGAGGCAGGAGACCAGCACCACGGGACAGAAAGATCCAACACCTTTGTAGGATTGGAAGAGACTGATGATTATTTTTTTTAATTTTTCTGGCTTTGCAAAATTTTGACCTGACCAAACACATGAAGGCATTCAAGGAAGGGATGAAACTCCCAGGAGGCGGAAGCAGGTTTTCATTTTTAAGATGCAATACTATAGACTCCTGACTGTGAAATGGCGGATTTGGTCCTCCGTTGCCCACCAGGCGCTGGTAGGTATTTTTTGTGGGGGTTGGGGGGAGGGGATTTTTAGAGCCTTAAAACAGAAGACTAGATTTATAAAACTAATATTTTAGAATATGAGATGCTTTAATGGGTTAAGGGGAAAAACAACTAGTTTATAGGAGAATTCTAACACTAACAGTTCCCCGCCCCCGAATAATTCCCCCCATATAATGTAAGGCACCCTAGCACTTAGCTCAGAACTGAAAACTGTCTTCCTTGTGTTACAAGCTAGTTAGCTGCTGCCATTTGAAGCAACAGTCACAGACTTTTCCATGGGTGAGTGCCTTACTCTGATGCTGCAAAATTTCAATGTTTTTAATCTTGTAAGGAAAACAGTAATCTTGTCTTGATGGTGGTCCATATTTCCATCGGAAGGAGTTGATTTCTATGGTCCTGAGTTGCAGTTTGTGTTAGATCGCGACCTCACAGTGGTTAAACTCCATTGAAAGATGTGCACTTTCACATAGGACACGTTTAATGGCTGCTGACCCATTTTTGTTTCCAATGTACTACTTGTTATTTAAAACTGTTTCTGACAAATGGGGGCATCTTCATCCCATGAGGACAGAAATCGCTATCGATTTTTTTTCCCTTTTTTTTTTTTTTTCCTGAACTTTTATGATGGACACCGGGATTTTTTTACTAAACATTATTTTTATACGATACTGAGTCTGTTGCCAAAATACACAACGTCATTAACGCGCTCAGAGTTTACATCACCGCACTTCCCGAGACTGTGCGCTCATGCCAGAGGTTTCCAAGGTTTCCTGTCCGATGAGTGTTACCAACTGCAGTCCGTGCAGTGCCGGGTACTCCTCAGCACCCGGCACCCGTGTGCATTCAGCACGTGGCTGCCTGGGTCGGCTGCTTTCTGAAGTACCACATACCCCAAGGCCAGCACCTCCAAACTGTCACCCTCTCTGCTGCTAGGTTTTGCTGCTCTTTGTGTCATGATATCCCTGATCTCATGCACAGGGTTTTGTTTTTTGCGTTTTGGGGTTTTTTTTCTTCTCAGTTCTGAAAGCACACCAGATTTGTTCCTTAGTCAGAATGATTAAATCCTTGTTATTGTCATGGGGGAAACTCCTACTGATTTGTGTTTGTAACAGGAAAAAAGCCTTTTTCCCAGCGGTGACATAGCGACTGCTTTTCAGACTCATTTTGCTGCACAGAACGACCATTACGCACAGCGGGGCAGTAGTAGCAACTCATTACCAATATCATGTGGGCAGATTATCTGGATTTTTTTGTTTTTTGTTTTTTTTTTCCTTATATGAAAGTGTGCACAGCGCTTCCTTCAAGAACAAAAAAAAAATGACGCGCACACTCCTACCGAGCCCTTAAAGGGAAGAGCTCTGATGTGATTTTCCTGCCACACGTGAAGGCGTTTCCCGGGCAGATCCACCGCGAGCGCTGCCCCTCGTCAGTACGCGTGGGTCGAAGCGCACCTTTTTGTTCTGTACTTTCTGACGTTTAAACTTGCCTTGCCTTCGTGAAAACCACGCTGGTCATGTTGGCCCATTGATCTGTCCTAACAGCGGGAATTCGCTCTACCCATTTTCTTTTTGGGCAACGTGTTTGTGAAAAACGAAGACATCACTATGCTATGCAAACCAAGTGCTGAGCCCACCGATGTCACATTTTGTGAAGATCCTACGTTTAGCACAGTCCTGTTTTTCCTCGAGACTTCAGTATTTGGTTCATATTCTCCTTTGCACCTTGTGTCAACCTCCACTGCTGTATATCTGCAAGGTGATGGGGAGAAGCCCAGGAACTAGTCATGGTCAGTAGGGTAGTAAACTCTTAGGAAGGCTTTTAGAGAGTAGGGAACACATCAACACGAAGTGTCAACATGAGAAGCCTACATTCCTATACACAAGTGCCTGCATAGTGACACAAATCCAGCACCTCCATCTCATCCTCAGAACTCTGGCTTGTGTTCATTGAAAGCAAAAGGATCTCGCAGGGGCTGTACCCGCTCACCCTGTGTTAGAAAGCCCCTCGCTAAGAATAAAACCGGGGGTTAAGGTCAAGGTTCTCTCTGCAAATCAGTTTGTTCACCAGCATTACAACGGAAAGCACCTGGCTGCTGTTCTGCAGCGAGGGGCAAAGGTATTTTGGTTTCTAGTTTTTATTTTAGTGTTTTAGTTGGGTCTAGAATTCTGAAATGTCTTTTAGTAGCTGTGGCATAGCACGTGCCATTTTTAACCATTTGAAAAGAGATAGTGTGGGCATTTACAGAAACAGCTTGTTGCTCTGTAACAATTTTTTTTAACCTTGAGACTTGAAATGTAAAATGGACCTTTAAGATTTGCACTCATTTGTAAGGTGGCTGTTCATAGAAAACTATGAATGAAGAGTTGCTGATGTAGCACCTACTTTTAACAGCGATTTTAACTACACAAAAGCTTCACAGCTTCTGAAACTCAGCTGTTGACTTGCAGATCCTGTTCTGCCCTTACTTCACCCTCTGCGTTGGGTTTTCATGGTTTTGAACAAATAAAAAAGCCAAACTCAGTAGCTGCTGTGCCCTTTAAACCCGATTTCCATTTTGCAGAAATTTAGAAGGGGTTTGAGTTACCCGCATGTTTTGTATAATGGACTATGCACCGTACCTTCCACGCGGCTCCGGCATTCAGCATTTCTACCCTTCTCTTGTCCGAGATGCAAACGAGTAACTGCATGCTGAGGTGCTGTGCATTTTGCTACCCATAGCAGATAGGTGTTAACCCAGACCCATAGCAGGAGGTGTAGTTAGCCACAAACCCCACGCGGACATCCCCAACGGCTCCCGAGTCTCTGCCTCCTCCACGCGCACGCGTTCCTCCTGCAACTGGAACCATCGCCAGGCGCATGCAGTTTTGTGGGAAGAGGAGTAACTGCCGTTTACCTGTCAGTTGTTGAACGCTGTTTGTTTCCCTTATCTTATCTCTGAACAGCACGGGGGGAGCGAGGGGCCAGAGCAGCCCTCTCCCCAGAGCTTCCGGGGGCGGTCGGGGTGTTCTGGTGCTCGCAAGCGTACGACCTGACGTCTAGGCGTCGAAAAGCCCAAGCGTTCAGCGTTGCCTCGCGGAAGGTTTTCTTCTTGGAAAATTTGTATGAAATAAAAAACAAAACAAAAAAAAGAATGTGATTCTTTCAGGAAGGGAAGCGAGACAGCAGGACAGCAATAAACAAGTGAAATTCATATCTTGCCTGAGAGTGATTTGCACTTCAATAGTTGTGAAAGAAAATTTACGGGACTCCAGTGCTTTTGTGTTCGATTTCTAACCCCTTTCGTACCTCCTTTATACAAGCAAGTGTTGAACTGTGCACGGAGTGTTTACAAGACACTCTGTTTGGGTTGTTATTTTTCTTGTGGGTTTTTTTGGGTTGGGTTTGGTTTGTTGTTTTTTTTTTGCTTTAGCTTGAACTCTGTACGGTCCATTTGTTAAATAGACGTGAACAGTTGATGTACAGTACTTACTAAACAAGCAGCAGCACAAAACTTATTTTATTAAGAAAATATGGCTTATATTTTAAAGGTTGAATATCAATTTTTTTTTCTTTTTTTTTTGGTGTGTGTGGAATTAAGACTGGTAAAGAGTAACAAAACCCTTGGATTAGGCCAGAAGAAAATACTGTAAGATCATAACCGCCTCTTTATTAAAGAAAACGGTATGATTAAAGAGCTCCAGAACATTGTATTTATATTTGATTTGATTGCCGTTGTGGATATATATATTTTATTTTTTTTTTAATTTTTTTGCCTTGGTCCTGATTTTTGCTTGCAACTTTGACTTTGCAGTCCCAAGTGTCTGTTACCCTGTAACTGTTGGCAGAAGACCTAAATAAAAGCAATGTGAACACGTTGGGGTGACGCTCCTGAGTCAGATCGCGTGGGGGAGGTACGTGCACGCTCCCGGCCGCTCGCTCGAGAAGGGCTTGGGGACAGGCGGTGAAACGCTGACGGGAGCTGATTTGTACAGGTACCGTGGAGGATCCAAACCCCTTTGCTTTCCAGATCTCAATTTAATGAGGGAAACATTTGAGCGAACAAATATTTGTTTAAAACTTCTTGGAACAGGGTAGCCACTTCCACTTCTTACTAAAATATCACCCGCCTGGGAGTTGAGCTGGTGAGAGCTCCTTGGGCACGTCGGGATACGCCGCTTCTCCAGCTGCACCCCGTGCCGCGGGGGCTAGAAAGGGCTGCGGTGCTGCAAGGACGGATTTCGGATTCCTTTCGGCTTGGGGTTAAACTTGATCCTCTGCGTTTCTCTACTGCGTCATCGTTTACATTTCCCGGCTTTGGGATTCCTTGCAAACGTCGTAGCCCTCTCCAAAGCCACGAGCTTACGGTTGTGTCTTGGGCCCTGAACTGGAGGTTGTTCGCCATCCTCTGGATTAGTGCTTTACCTGGCAAACGTGTACTGACAGACCTTTAGACGATAAATTATTCAGCGGTTGAGCACTAACTTGGGTTTCTTCATAATGCTAAGCAATTTTAAGGAAGCGCTTAGCTAATGGCTAGCTAATTTACTGAACGGTAGCCGGCAGAAGGTGCTGTACCGAAGGGAGCATCTGTATGGACTCTGCACAGCCTCCCGCTCATCTTGGGGTTTTATCACTTGCATAGAATGAGTCCTACTCTCCAACAGAAATCTTCTTTGGCAGTTTCCAGGGGTCTCTTCCTGGGAGAGGGGTAGAATTGTACCTCCTGCAGCTGGGTCTGAAGTTGGTCGGACTCCGGTTTCAGGTGTTAGGTTGGCATTCGAGCCCCGGGACTTGGTTCCGATTACAGCGCCCGCGTGCGTCTCAGGGACGGGCGCTTTGCGGAGCTGTCTCCCTCCGTATCTGCTTGATCTTGCTGATCGCGTTTCCACTTCCCTCTCAGGATTTCAGTTAAGGAAATAATTAGTAGTTTACTGTTAATTTGCATGGTTTTAGAATCCTTACTGCGTAACTTAACCTGATAGCTAAATTGACACTTTCAAAACTAATTTAGCTGGCTGTTCCCAGGATGGGTGTCCCTCATGATGCTGCTGAAATCTGGATTACGAATCTCAAATTATTCTTCTGCTGACCCAAAGTCCCAGCTCTGCAGTACAGCTGTTTTTCTGGGGAAGTGCCTCCCTCACCACCACAAAAAGCGACATCAGTTCTTCCTCACGACCAGCAGGTTCAGACCTGCTGGGCCAGGTCCCAATTTACTGTTCTTACCAAAAAAAAGGCTCTTTTGAGGGCAGAGGAAGCAGAGAGAAGGGAGCCACTGCCTGACGCAGCGCTGAGCCTGGTGCATCTGAGTTGCTTCCCCACGTGCATGCAATTGTTTTGCTCGTTTCACTGTCTGCTTGTTTGGTGATTTGTGCACCAAATCTCTAACAGAGTGGCACGAAACATTATTAAAAACGCTGCCAAAGACTGAGAGAAGGCCAGACGTACGCTCTGAATTTATGGTGATGTAGCGAATCATAGTCTTTATTCTCATCAACCAGAGTTTAAGAGTCTCACAGCTCCCCTGCAAGCTGGAAGAATAAACACAGGCCTGATGTCAATCCTTCGGTTGTTAGGGGAATGCCGAAGGATAACGTGTGCTTAGCAGGTTTTTTAGTCAGTTGAGCATACACTTGGTCAGGTGTCTTTATGTCTCCCGCCCCGAGAAGGCTGTTCTCCAGCCGGGCGGGAGGAAGGCTGCCTATTCACCCTCACTGCCGCAGCAGTGTTTAGTATCGTCGCCTTGCCTGGAGTCACCCGGCTTGGTGCCCGGCCCTGCCGCGCTGCTCTCCCTGTGTTCTCGTAGCGCTGTTTCACCGGATCCCCTGCCGTCACCGCAGCGCTGTGGGGTTTCGCCCTGGGTGTTTCGGGGGAGAAGCCGGTGTGTTTGGGTGGCCGTCAGAGCCCCCGTCCAGCGTCTTGCTGGGCCTACGAACGGGAATGCTCGCAGCGCGCAGCGCTCCGGAGCAAGGCGAAGGCTGAGGGTTCCTCCTGGCAGATTAACGACGGTTAAATACAAACCAGCGACATAATTCACTTGGAACAGGGCTAGCAGCCCGAAGAGCCGCCCTACGCCCCGGCCGCAGCCTGCGTTCGGTGGGTGGAAGAGGGCCGCGGCGCCAGACAGTCCTTGTAGGTGAAACCCCCGAGTAACGGCAAAGCCCTCCCCGAGCTTCCGCGGGTGGCTCCCGAGGGCACCGCCCTCTGCCCCCGCCGCTGAGGGCAGCACCGGGCCGGGCCCGACGTCCCGCTGCGGGGCTGGGGC